>JAJOZX010000056.1:610000-1210000 GCA_023014485.1 Bathynomus jamesi
CCCCGTTAAAATGCATGTCTAAGGTGGAGTGAAAAGCTTGACCTTCGACCTTCGTCAGAATGAACAATTCGGGCGGAAGCAAACGAAAGGTTACATAAACTCGTGTGTGCATAATATATATATTAATATATATATATATAACAGGGCCGGATCTAGAAGTTGCGAGGCCCTAGGCAGATCTAGAAATTGCGAGGCCCTAAGCCTATATATATGAAAATATGGACTTAATTATCAGTACTATACCAGCAATATTAGAATCCCGCATAGACAGAACTATGCCAGCACTTAAAAATTAAACCAAACCAAAATAATCACGCATGGAAATTGTATAAGAAATATAAATAAACCATACAAATAAGTATAAATTATAATATGAATCAAGATTTGTATCGAAAATATAAGACAATGATTTCTAAGATTTATATAATATTATAGGTAATGACTTTCCATAGTATACAAACGTTTTTCATATGTGATGTATAAGAGATGTTGACATTTCATTTTTTATAATAGTGAGCGATCGACTGATGAGGCTAAATATTAATGCTTTAATATTTGGTTCAGATGCTCCTTGAATATTACAGCAATGCTTTTCTACTTTTCTTCGAGCTAAACCCTTTAATTAATTGAGAATAATCTAATGAATTTGTTATATCGTTTTCTATTGATAACATAGCTAATGATTGCAATCTCGCTTGAGACATGGTGGAACGCAAATATGTTTTAATAAGTTTGAGACGCGAGAAACTTCTTTCAGCCGAAGCAACAGTAACTGGGATGGTTAATACTATTCGAAGTGCAACATAAACATTAGGATAAATCTCACTTAGTTGTTTTTGCACTATATAAACAAGGGCATTTCCGAGATCTGTTTTCTCAGGTATAAACCTGCAAGTACTTTAAGTTCTTCATAGAGTTCTAAATCATTAATATCACTTGAACAGAACGCGCAAAACGGCTTGAGCGAGGCCCCCTTTGGCGCGAGGCCCTAGGCGATCGCCTAGTTCGCCTATAGCTAAATCCTGGCCTGTATATATATATGTATATATTTAAAAGCAGTATACGTATGAGATTCAATCGACATACAATTATCTTTGAACAAAATAACCAGCAAATATAAAGATGACTACATTTTTTATGTAATGCATAAAACTTAGATTATAGAATATGAGACACTACAAATATATTGTAACAGAAGACTAATAATTTACAAAGACAAGCCAGTATCGAATTATTAGTGTAACTTCTTGGAGAACGGATGGTACTGTAGCTTCACATCTCGAAAGCATCGACTCAATCAGAACCTGTAGTTTTTCCTCAGAAATTGCTTGCCTTTCGAATGTACAATATGCCAGAGGTTGTGCAGTCTTGTTGGGTTTACTTTTCAGATGTCATCATTTTCAGTCGTTTCCACAAATGTTTATGGGGTGTAGATCAGGCCTTAGGCATCTGAACTCTGCCATCTGTTTCTGCCTATAGAAGTAAGGAAGAGGGCGTGTTGCTGGTAAACGAATTCTCTCCCACTTAAACTCCACTCGGCATTGCATGATGACCCAAAATACTATGGTAGTTCATTTTATGCATATTCTAATCAATCTTTACAAGATCTCTCACTCCAGTTAAACTGAAGCAACCCCACACCATAATAACTATCACCGGGTTTCACATGCAGTCTTACTGACAGTTTGATTAAATTGCCAAATTACTCCTACATTTTCGTCGGTAGCCATTTAAGTTACATTAAAAAAATAAGACATCACATGTAGGAGCTAAAGTTTTAATCACTTGTGCTTATGTTAAGGTAGGAAGGGGTTCCATTCAGAAGTTTAGAGAATGCGATCTTTCATTGTATATAATTATGTTTTTCGAATTTAACTCGCTTTAGAGTTTTAATTAAAAAAATTCTAAATCAGATTCCATCATGCTACCTCAAGATTCTACAAACTCCGTGTAGGAGGAAAGTTATACAAAAGGTAGCATCCAGTAGGATTAAACAACTTTTAGCGATATATATATATATATATATATATATATATATAAACCAGGTGTCTCCAGAAAATGTCCCTATTTCTAAATTAATGTTCTAATGATATAATCTTAAAAAAAGGAATCCAGATACATAGACAAACGCAATCGGTACGTGAAACATAAGAGTTTATTAACCTTAATTAAACATGTTCAATGTAATTGCCATTTTTTTTTTTCTGATACAATATGGTGTTGTTACTGTCTTTTGTATTCTTTGGTATAATATTCAATCTTACACAAATGTTTAGCAATTTTGGGGAATAGCTCAGCTGGGATGTTGTTGATTACCTCATAAATTTGGTCTTTAAGTGTCTTTAGCTTGGGAGAATAGATCCTGTCTTTTATGTAACCCCACAAAAAAAGTCAAGAGTTGTGAGGGCAGGTGAGTATGGTCGCCATTTCAATGGCTCATGAAGGGAGATTAATCACATGGATAAATGCTTCTTCAAAAAATTGCGAGTTTCACAAGCAGTGTGTCGGGGTTCTTCATCCTGCTGAAACCACTGTGAATCTGGGGTACTGCAATTACTTCTTTTACGGGAGAAACTAAATAGTTGTAATAATTAGAAATCTTGTAGCATTTGACAATATGAATTTTTCGTTACCGTTACTACTTTTCCAGCTTCATTCTCAAAGAAGTAGCGACCTCCTACACCATACCACCCAAACGGTGGGTTTAGCAACACTACGTGGGAACTTTACTTGAGCTCCAGCATGACTTCCCGAGTAACGAAAGCTTTATTTATTAATATCCCAAGATAGTTGTACAGTACACAACACTAGGCAGTGAAATGGATGTTTCAAAAACTAAGGATCTTCTTCTAGCTTTACTAACATCCAAGTTGCGAATGCCATTCGTTTTTGAGCGTTAGTCAGTAAAACTTGTGAATGATTCTTTTAGGGAAAAAGGTTCAATTAATTACAAAGTATCCGATGAACAAATTTTATGAATTATAATACTATATGAGCATTTATACACATATGCATTACAGTAAGGCAGTTTTCTTTGTCAGAGCTTACCCACCAAGAAAATATATTACTTGAAAAGTTGTAAATTTGGTAACCATTTTATATATTTGATCGCAGCTGTGTGAACATACTCCATACCCTGATAAATGTCAATACATGAAATGAACTCTAACTCTCTTTCAAGTAGTGCAATAGTCCCTCACGCGAGATTGATGGCTAAAGTCAGAGGTCTAGGAATCACCTGTTCGTTTCCAAATGGATTGAAGACTGATTTAAAGATAGAAAGCAGATAGTGGTAATAAGTGGAGTGGCTTCGGAGTGGGCGCCCGTCACCAGTGGTGTCCCTCAAGGTTCTGTTCTGGGTCCTTTACTCTTTATCATCTATATTAACGATATAAACGTCGGGCTCCTAAGTACAATTTTCAAATTTGTAGACGATACGAAATTAGGAAGTAGTGTAGGTACTGAGGATGGCGTAAGAACGCTTCAAAATGATCTTGACAGGATTGGCGAATGGTCCGCTACTTGGCAGATGCCATTCAACTTGGACAAATGTAAGGTAATGCACATAGGTTATAAAAACCCGAAAACCGATTACTCCCACTTGGGAAGGAACTTGATTGAGACTGATCTGGAGAAAGCCTTAGGTGTCTAGTATATCAGTAATGATCTGAAACCGTCGAAGCACTGTGCAGAAGTCGAAAAGAGGCCTTAAAAATATTAGGTTATATTAAAAACAGTTCCAGTTTCGGAACAAGGAGACTGTAATGTCTCTTTATAATTCACTAGTCAGATCTCAACTGCAATATTGTGGCAGTTTTAGTCTCCGTCGCTTAGAAGGATATAGAAAGGTTAAAGGGTACAAGCAAGGACTACAAAATTGATCCTTTCAATGAGAATGCAAAACTACCAACGGAGATTGGAACGCCTAAATCTGTTTACCTTAGAGACAAGGAGTTGCGCGGTCAGCTTATTCAAGTCTTCAGGATGCTCAATAGAATAGACAGGATAGATTACAGGAACTTATTCTCACTTAAAGCCAATCCGACAAGAAATAATGGGTTTAAACTGGAACTAAAGACATTTAGGACCTCTGTCTGCAGGAATTTTTTTCCTATAAAATAGTTAATATCTGGAACCAACTTCCATCAGAGGTTGTTTCAAGCCAAAGTGTAAATGTGTTTAAAAATAGGCTAGACAAAGTACTGAATACTCTCATGGTTTAAGACTAAAACATAACGCAATTCTGCAAGAGTTCGCCTGCGTGGTGTCTATGTGGGCATGTGTAATTATAGGGCCTTTTTATATATTCTCCACTTTCCTGTAAAATTTCCTTGGCTACTCTTCCAGGGCCAATGTATTTTCTTCAGCCCTTTTCCATACCTGCCTCTGACAGGGAGGGAGAGGAGGGTGGGGAGAGAGCCTTATACTTTCTATTCAGTTTTCTACAACTGCTAGAATAGTTGAAGGAAAAATAAGCTTGCTTAATACCAGGAACCTCCCAGAGTGGACCGGAAGGTCTTTCATGCTTCCACGTTCATGTAACTCCTTGTAACTCTCTCTCTCTCTTTAATACTCCTCAAATTCTCTCACTCTCTGATAGGATCGTTGACCATCTGGATTCCTACAAGCTGCTTGGGGACTCCCAACATGGGTTTAGACGGCATAGGTCGTGTCTCACCAACTTGCTCGAGTTTTTCCACGTCATGTTGAGTGAGTACGATAAGAGTAGGGCTATTGATATACTTTATCTCGACTTTCAGAAAGCCTATGATAAGGTACCTCACCGCCGGCTAACGGCGAAAGTGCGCGCGCTGGGTATCGGTGGGGAAATAGGTAGGTGGATTGAAAACTGGCTGAGGAATAGGCGGCAGAGGGTTGTAATTAAAGGGGCTAGATCGGGTTGGGCCTCGGTCACTAGTGGGGTTCCTCAGGGTTCCGTTTTGGGGCCACTGTTGTTTATCATTTACATAAATGATATCGACGGTGGCATCGTCAGTCGGATCGCCAAATTCGCTGATGACACCAAGCTTGGGGCCAATGTTGGGACGCCCGAAGCGATCGAGGAACTGCGTGCAGACCTAGGTAGGATAGGAGAGTGGTCCGAAAAATGGCAAATGCCGTTTAACTTGGGTAAATGCAAAGTGATGCACATTGGCTACGCCAATCCCAAGTCGGACTACTCGATGTTGGGTAGTAATATCGAGGTGACTGATTTAGAAAAGACTTGGGTGTGCTAATTAGCAGCGACCTTAAGTTTACGAAACAGTGTGTAGAGGTGGAAAAGAAAGCCCAGAAACTATTGGGTTATATCAGGAGGCAATTTCAGTTTCGGAACAAGGAGATTGTGCTCTCACTGTACAATTCCCTTGTTCGGCCGCACCTGGAGTATGCTGTGCAGTTCTGGTCGCCCACCCTCAGGAAAGATATTGAGAGGCTGGAGCGAGTGCAGGCGAGGGCCACAAAGTTAATCCCTTCCGTTAGGCATATGGGCTACAATCGACGGTTACGCGCCCTGAACTTGTTTTCGCTTGAAACTCGGAGGCTGTGCGGTCAACTGATCGAGATTTTCAAGCTCTTACGCGGGTTCAACGATGTCGATTTTAGAAGTATGTTTAGTTTAAATGATAACCCAACTCGCAACAATGGTTGGAAGTTGGATTTGAAACGGTTTAGGACTAGTGTGTGTGGGAATTACTTTACGTATAAGATCTGTGACACATGGAACAGGTTACCTTCGGAAGTTGTGAACAGTTCCTCTATGGATCAGTTCAAGAAAAGGTTAGACCAAATTTTGCACACTATTTGAGTGTGTAGAAAATTTTCCGTGGCACCCGTTGCCATTGGTACCTCCTCGGTATGGGCCGCAAGGCCTTTTGAGGTACTTCTTTTCCTTGTAACTCCTTGTAACTCTCTCTCTCTCTCTCTCTCTCTCTCTCTCTCTTTAATACTCCTCCAATTCTCTCTCACTCTCTCTCTCTCACACACACACACACTCTAACTCACTCACTCTCTCTAACACCACTCCTCTAACTCTCTCTCTCTCTCGATCTCTAACGCCACTCCTCTAACACTCTCTCTCTCTCTCTATCTCTCTCGATCTCTAACGCCACTCCTCTAACACTCTCTCTCTCTCTCTCTATCTCTCTCTCTCTCAAGGGGTATAAAGGTTATGCACATTTCTTCTGGGTGATGTGAACTTTATACTTGGGGTGTGACAGCCCTCCGGTCCCGAGTCGTGGGATCCCAAAGAAATTGGTTGCCAGTTCCTTTTAGTTCTCTCTCTCTCTTTCGGGACGGCGGGTGAAGTCTGTTGTACAATCTTGTCCCGTGGGTTACTAGGTAGTGATGTAGGTCACATCCGCATCCGCATCCGCATCCGCGGAACATCCGCACATTTTCTCGCAGCCGCATCCGCACCCGCATCCGCACTTTGGACTGCGGATGTCGTGCGGATGTGGACCGTTGAGATAAAATGTCATTAATAAGCGGAAACTATCAAATTCTACTATATTAATAGAACTAGTTCATTGTGCGCAAAAGTGATGCAAGCGACAAGACGAGAGGCTGTTCTTGTATGAAGTTACTCTCTTGCAACCTACTTAGATCCACGTTACAAAGCTAAGTTATTTTCACCTAGTACATTAGAACGAGTTAAATCATCACTTGGCAAAGCAGTTGAAGAGCTTCAATCTCTTGAATCTGTCGCTTCGCCACCCACCAAAAGAATAAGAGTTTCAGTGACAGAACCAACATCTTCAACAAGCAAATCTATCACAGAATCTGTCTCTCAGTTTCTTGAGTCAAGCAGCAATGACGAGACCTACGCGATGTCAAAAGATGTAGTAAAAATGATCGAGAGCTATCACCAAGAAAAACGCCTGGCTGCATGTGACAATCCTATTAGTTGGTGGAAAAATACGCAGAATATCTATCCATACTTGAGTAAACTTGCAAGGAAACATTTAGCCTGTCCTCCAACAAACGTACCAAGCGAGAGATTATTTAGCAGTGCTGGATTAATATATGATGAAAAGAGAAACAGACTGGCAGCAGAAAAGGCAGAAAAATTAATGTTCCTTAAGCATAACCTTCCTATAATTAAGTTTGAACATTAAACGATGAACATCTTAGTTTACTTTATTTTAATTACTCATTTATAAATATGCCTAATAAAACTTTAAACTTAATATAAATAGTTATCAAGCTAATTAAAGATCTCTTTCTATAAGGGTGGAGGTTGGGGAAAGAGGTCGGTGGGGGTGCATTTGAGTTGGGTTCACGTCCCGTATCCTGGTAACACAATTATGGTTTCTAATTGTGGCTGAAACTCAACAAAATATAACGAATTTATTTGCAGACGAATTCACTAATTGATTTCTATATTAGTTAGATACTTGATATTATTTTATATGTTCAGAGAAAAGTACAGCAATTATTGTACAATTAATCAATTATACTACATTATAGCTACAGCTCTCTCTATATAATAACTTATTATATACGTTAAACACAACAAATCTCGAATATATCCTAAAAAATAACGAAAATGTAGACATCCGCATCCGCATCCGCATCCGCGAATGTTGAAATCAAACATCCTCATCCGCATCCGCATCCGCGGATGTGAAAAAAATGACATCCGCTACATCACTATTACTAGGACCCTATCCCATCCCTACTCTGTCCTTTTAGTTTAGGTTAAGGATGCTTTCCTCTGACTGACTTAATACTAAAAGAATTTTTTTAAGTCTTTTTCTCTACTTTTACTATAAGGACACTACTGCCACCTCAAGCGTGGGAAGAGAGGCTTTGGAACCTCTATAAATAACACCATTTAACGCTCGTACGTCGTGAGAGACTAGGATGGAGGGGTCCCAGGCGTAGGGGCGCGATGAATGGAGTGTGGCTAGTGCCCCGTTAAGCCCATTTCTAACGAGTAATAGCTTGACCAGCCCCCTGCCACCGTTCTTTGGTGACCAATTGGTGGTTGGCTGTATTGTTCTTAGGTGAGAGAGCTTTACTCCCCAGCTGGCTGCCAGGCGAGTGGAAAGTCTCGGGCGTAGCTGTTGGGTCTGGTGGGATATCCCTTGAGCAGTGGATTCTAAGAGTCTGGCCGTTTGTGAGTGGCTAGCGAGACTTAGTAAGGAGCTGCATCTCGCTGTCGCTCCTGGCGGGAAATCCGTGACGCCTGCGTCGCGAGAGTTTGTCATTTGGTAGCTGCGACACATTTGGGACTGTCAGGCCCTGGGGAAACCCTTGGTCGGTGGGGCAGTAGCGAGAGATGTAGTCTTCTGGATTGGATGAATGTCGCTGGCAGATAGGCGGATGCGGCTTGCGCGGGAAGAAGTCACCGACCCCCTCCATTTTTATATGCTGGTCAGAAAGTTTTCGATAGTTTTCGTTGCTAGAACGCTTTATCTTATTCAGTGTATTCGGAGTTAGAAAAATAAGTTACAATGACTGGACCGCAGAAACTGAAGGCTGAGTGCGCGAGGTGTAGAGTAAACCAGTGGGTGACGAATTTCAAAGAAGCTTGCTTCGAAAAGATCAACCACTCCAGCATGTGCCGCTTTTGCGAACTCATGCAGTTGTACGAGACGCTAGAGGAGAGGGTCCTGCGGCTCGAGTCGTCCAGATCGGATGTTGGAGGCGCGGCGGTTGCTGACGCGGCTGCGCCCTCCACCTCCGAGCTCAATGATAGGATAGCCGCCCTGGAAAGGCGGTCCAGCGGCAAACTGGACAGAGCTCGAGACTGCGGAGAAAGGGTAGAGGTGCAACCGGGGACCGGGGTGCAAAATCAGTGTCAGGAATTGTCAGCGACCCACGTGGAATGCACAAAACCGCGACGCAAGGTGGAGGGAGTGGAGGGCACAAAGAAGGGGTCGATAGAGAAAGGTGGGAAGGGGCTGATAGAGAAAAAGGGTGGGAAGGGGCCTACTGATGGCTTAAAGAAGCCGAAGGATGTAGTTGCCGGTCGGGGTGGGTCGGGTGCTGTAAGTGCGGATGCGTCTACGGGTAGCGACGGGTATCGAAAGGTATCGGGCAAGAAGGCTGCGAAGCCAAAGCCTGAGACCCCTGTTGCCACTGTCAGGACCTCCAACCGCTTTAGTCTCCTGTGCGCGAAGGAGGAAGACACCGTTTTGATTGGGGACTCACTGATCAGGGACCAGGAGAAGTACTTTGCTTCTGCAAACCGGGACAGGAGGAAGGTAATGTGCTTAACCAGGCGAGGAAGGCGCACTTAAGGAAGGAGTTAGAGAGGCTGCGCGTGGCTAGTCGGACTGCGAGCGTTGCCCACGCTGGTGGCAACGATCTGTTTCTCAAATAAGGTAGCGTAGGTTCGACCGAAGGGATCTTCACCGAGATCATGTCTCTTGCGGATGATCTAAAACTTAAGACAGACAGGGGAATGTTGATGGGTATTTTACCGCGGATGAATGCCAGTGACCACGCGCTTAGTAAGGTCATTGGCATCAACGAGAGAGTGCAAGACTTGTGCGTCCCACTGGTCGTGAGGTTTGTTGACCCCTTCGACGCATTTTCGAGTAGATGGGATCTGTATCAGAGAGATGATGTCCACTTCAATGACAAGAGTAAAGGTGTGTTAGGGACGCTGCTCGACCGGCACCTTTACCGGTATGGTGAGGTCAAACCCAGGGATTGATAACGGGCCCCCACAGGGAGATGATCTTCAGCCGGTGGCGGACGTACCTTCAACTAAAGGGTGCGTCCATGTACAGATGGGTGACCCTCCTTCTCCGTTGGAGGGGGCTCGGGCTCCTGCGGAAGTTGCCCCCTCGTTGGCGAGGGGCTCTTCAACTCCCGACAGCCCTGGCTCGGGAAACAGATCTACAGATCTACAGAAGCTAAGGCTAACAAAGACCCTAAGATCCACTCTAAGGTTAGCCCGAGAGAAAGGAAAGAGTAGGGGGTTAAGAGAAGAGAAGAGAATAAGGGGTTAAGTAAGGAGCAACACCTATCACTCGTGGGTTAACATTCATTCAGAAAAAGAGAAAAAGACTCACCATCATCATCCGCCGGCCACTGCCGACAAGTCAGAAAAATAGTCGGAGAGAATAGGAGAGGGTGAAAGATGAAAAGAAGTAAAATAAGAACGCTTACAACCATGCAAACACAGTCTTAACTCACTGTCATACCATGCAAACTACAAACATGCAAGAAAAGAGTTAGACATGCAAAGTAAGGAGAGGATTAAGAAAAAAAAAAAGTAGGTAAAGTTAAACAAAAAGTGGGTTAGTTTACGCTACGAGCTACATCTACGTTCGTATTAGTCTAATATTTTTTTTATTTTTTAATAATTTTATTGCTGGCATCACACGCTGGCATGTCACAAGCTGGCATTCATCGTCAACAGACTCATCCTCGAGCACCACCACCAGAGCTCCTGTTGCTAACTTTGTTTTATTATTTTAAACAACGTTAATACTTTTAAAATGTCTGTCAAGACGGTTCTTAAACATATTAACGCTGGTAGAATGAACGACTGACGCGGGAAGATTATTCCATTTATCAATTACTTTAAACGTAAAGAAGTTTTTAGCGATATTAGTAATGAAACGTCTGCCACGCAACTTAAATCTGTTATTGCGAGTATTACTATTACCGAAAGTGAACAACTTGTCAAAATTTATGTTATCGATGTTATTAACGATTTTGAAAACTTCAATAAGCTCCCCCCTTAATCTCCTAGTTTCGAGTGAATACAGGTCTAACTCTTTAATCCTATCTTCATAAGGCTTATTGCGCAATGACGGAATCAGTTTCGTGGCACGACGTGAACCCTTTCTAACCTATCAATATCCTCACGCAAGTACGGGCACCAAAACTGAACTGCATATTCTAAATGAGGCCTGACTAGGGACTTGTAAAGGGGCAATATAAGCACACCGGACAAAAAATTAGTCACCCCTAATAGCACCGATAGTAGGAAGTTCAAGGTCACACAGAGGGCGCTGATGTAGCATTGGTAAGTGACAAGTAGCGGTGACGTAGCACACAGGATCAGATCTGTTTCGTGAGGTGGTGAAGAACAAAGTGTGTGTTGGATATAGTCTGCAAAATGGGTCGTGAGGCAGACGTTACTCAGTGGCAAAAAGGAGCCATCGTGTTTGGCAGAGCCCACGGACACAAAATGTCTGAAGTAGCCCAATTTGTTGGTGTGTCAACGCGTACTGTCCAGCGAGTTTACAAAGAGTGGTGTAGTTCGCAATCAACTGACAATCGACGGCGTAACTGTGGCCGGAAAACAATTCTCGACAATAGGGGCCGCCGCCATGTTTCTCGTCTAGTAACTGCAAATCGTTTTCAAACCAGAGAACAATTGCTCCAAGAAACCAATGAGGTTCTCCAGCGACCAATTTCCGAACGGACATTGCGACGAGAACTGCATGCGATGGACATCTGGAGCAGGGTACCACGGAAGAGGCCGCTGTTAACAGCAAGTCACAAATTGGCACGTTATAAATGGGCTCAGAGGCACAAAAACTGGACTGCGGCAGATTGGAAACGTGTAATTTGGTCCGATGAGTCCCGTTTTTGTTTGTTCTCCAATGATGGGAGGCGACGAGTACATCGCAGGTCCAATGAAGCCTTTAATCCTAATGCGTCGAAGGTGTTGTTCAGGCTGGAAACAGAAAGTGAAGCGCAGGAATAGACACCCACGGACTCTGGCGGAACTTCGGGACCGGCTGATGAACGAGTGGCAGCAAATCGATGTTCAGTACATGCACAACCTCGTAGAGTCTCTGCCTCGCCGGATTCGTGCGGTTATCAAGGCCAGAGGCGCGTCACACGTTATTAGGTACATTCTGAGAGGGGTGACTAATTTTTTGTCCGGTGTGCTTAATATCCTTCGATTTAAATTCGAAATTACGCGCTATGAAGCCTAACATCCTATTAGCTTTTGCGCAAGACTCCAGGCACTGGTTCCTAACCTTTAAATCCTTAGATACGCGTACGCCTAAATCTACTTCCTCGTCAACGCTCGCTAACTCCCTATCATCCATCGTATACGTAATTATTGTTGCGAGAACCTATATGCAAAACTTTACATTTGTCTACGTTAAATTGCATCTGCCACTTATCTGTCCACTCCATAATCCTATTTACATCGTCTTGGAGCCTATTTCTATCGTCCTCGTTAACAACCTTACCGCCTATTTTAGTATCGTCCGCGAATTTTGACACGTTACTAGTCAATCCTACATCTATGTCGTTAATGTAAATTACGAATAGCAATGGGCCTAACACTGAACCCTGTGGGACACCGCTACCTACATCTAACCACCCGATTCACTACCATTAACTACGACCCTCTGTCTCCTAGCACGAAGCCATTCTTCTAACCAGTTAGCTACCTGACCGCGTATACCGTGCGCTTTGACCTTCGCAATTAGTCTCCTATGCGGAACTGTATCGAACGCCTTTTAAAATCTAAATAAATAACGTCAGCTGCTCTATGCCTATCGTATTCGCGCACTATTTCGTTATAAAATTCTAACAAATTAGTTAAACAAGACCTATGGCGTCGAAACCCATGCTGACTACTATTAATCAAATCTCTACTTTCTAAGTGATCGATGATACGATCCCTAACTACGGATTCCAAAAGTTTACCGACAATTGACGTTAAGCTAATGGGCCTATAATTGCTAGCTACTGCGCGGTCGCCTTTTTTAAAAATAGGCGTGACGTTAGCTAATTTGAAGTCTTCAGGAATAATCCCCGTTTCGAGTGACTGATTAAAATCTTCGTTAAGGGGCCTACGATAACTTCTTTCAAATCTTTCAAATGTCTGGGATAAAAAGCGTCAGGGCCTGGAGCCTTGCTAACTTTTAGCCTATCGATATAATGCGCAATCTCACCCTCGTAAACAGTTATTTCATCCAAAATAGTCTCGCTACTAAATGGAACGATATCGTCCACGTCGGGGACATTATTTACGTCTTCTACGGTAAAAACTGTCGCAAAAAAGTTATTGAAAATACCCGCCATCGCCTGAGCGTCAGAAGCCAAAGCGCCATTAACATCCACTAGAGGGCCTATGTTATCTTTTATCGGCTTACGATTATTACGTATTCAAAAAACTTTTTTGGATTATGTTTACTATCCGCAGCTATAAGTATCTCTAAATTACGCTTGGCATTCCTAACTGATCTTTTAACCTGACGTCCTAAGCTCGATATATCTATTAAAGTTAGCTACCGTGCCATTGCGCTTACTAAGTCTATACGCTCTATTACGCTCGTTTATGAACTCTCCTATTTCCTAGTCCACCACTTCGGTACCACGATTTCTAGCGCGCTTGGCCTACGAGGAATAAACTCCCTTTCAATATTCCTAAAACTTTCTTTAAACGCCACCCAACGCAAATTTGTGTCATTACCCATAAATAAGTTATCCAGTCCACTACTCTCATCCTATCCGCAAAACTATCAAAATTAGCCCTACGAAAATCAGGGACTTCTATTACGTTACTATCCTGTGTTTTCTATCAATAACTTAAACCTAAGAATTTGATGATCACTACATCCTAAACTCTCGCCTACTTCTAAACCTTCGACTATATTCTCGCCGTTCGTCATCACCAAATCTAAAATATTGTCACCGCGCGTTGGTTCGGTAACTATCTGTCGTAAAAAGTTATCGTCCATAAACTCAACCAATCTCAAACCCTCTCATTACCGTAAAATTCTCGTAATTAATATTAGGGCAGTTAAAGTCTCCGACAATTATACTATTCCGATTGTCAATAAAATTACCAAGAAGTGAGTAAAATCTAGTATCTATATCGAGGGGTTGAACGGGAGGTCTATAAACAACAACAAAATTAAAACTAATACTACGCGCCCTAACTTCAACACAGTCGCATTAATTGCTGCCGGAAAATCTAACTTAACCTCGATAGCCCTAAGGGAATTACGAATGTACAGCAAAACGCCTCCAAATCTATGTAACCTATCATTAGTAAAGAGTTTAAAACCCGGTATATCAAGTTCCCCCAACAAGTCCCGAGTCACGGTATTTAACCAAGTTTCAGTGATAGCAACTATATCGTTGGCGAGGGGCTCTTCAACTCCCGACAGCCCTGGCTCGGGAAACAGATCGTGCTAGGGGGCGGTCAGAATAGGGAAGGCTCCCTCCGTGCAGTGCTTTTTAATGCTAGGTCGATTAGGAATAAGTTTTGCAAGCTACGGGCGCTCTTAGCATCAGAATACCAGGATATCGTTGCAATCACCGAGTACTGGATTCATACTGATCATAGGGACTACGTTGGGGAGTTCGAGGTTCCCGGGTATAGAATGTTTCACAAGGACGGCAGCCGTGGGAAGGGGGAACGGGTACTAATATGCGTCAGGGACACGTTGAGTCCGGTTGACTGCCACTTCCGATCGGAACGGGAGGATACAAACCTGTACACCGAACTCCGTAGCCTGCTAGGGGACAGGGTGTATGTAGTTTTAGGAGACTTCAACTGTCGCGGCATAAACTAGGAAGACAGGACTGCTGATGCCGAAGGGAGGAGGCTAGTTGACTTTACTGATGAGAACTTCCTGAGTCAGTGAGTCAATGGGCCTACACGAGGTGAAAGCGTTCTAGACTTACTATTCACGACCGAAGACAACCTCGTCACTGGCCTTACCGTTGACGAATCATTGGGCGGGAGTGATCACGGTCTTATTAGGTTCCGTGTGTGCGTCCCTTGGGTGAAGCGTAGTAACTCGAGAGGCAGTAAGCTCGATCTCCGGCGGGCGAACTTTGTTAGCCTCAGGGATAGCGTAGGTGAGATGGGGTCAGAGGTCGGTGGCGATGTTGAAGGAGTGTGGAGCGCATTCCGGGACCAGTTTATGGTGCTGCGGACTGCTGCCATACCCTCAAAACCGATCACTACTGCTTCAACGCAGCCTAAGTGGTTCAGTCGTGACATCGCTTCGGCTATCCGAAATAGGAAAGCTGCGTATAAGAGGTCGAAGGCCAATCGTTCTCATGAGAACACTGAAGCGTATGTCCACCTGTGCAGGGAAGTGAAGGCGAAGGTTAGGCTAGCGAAATGTAACGAAGAACTGAGGGTGGCAAGCCTCTGCAAGGGGAACCCTAAGGAGTTCTTCATTTATGTTAATAGTAGAAAGCCCATTAGAAGCATGATAGGCCCGTTAAAGGACCTCAGCGGCGCGCTGCGGACCTCCGACGCGGACATCGCTAATGTGCTGAATGAGTACTTTTCGGGCGTGTTCACCAGGGAGGAAACACATGTCATCCCTGAGCCAGGCGTCAGGCACGAGGGTGCTCACCTGGATAGTGTTCGGTGTACCGCGATAGGCGTTGCCGGTAGAATAGACAAACTGAGCGCGTTTAAGGCTCCTGGGCCAGACCAGTTCCTCCCCAGAGTGTTGCGGGAAGTGCGCGAACAGGTGGCTCCCCACCTGGCTACAGTCTTCAACAAATCGTTGGAGACGGGCCAGGTGCTATATGACTGGAGGGAAGCCAACGTAACCCCTATCTTTAAGAAAGGGGATCACGAAAGTCCTCAGGGAACTATTATGGAAAACTGATGAGTGGGTAGTTGGGAGGTAACGGAAATGGTTCACTGAGTAGGTAGGTAGTTAATTTAACAATCATTAAATTCCTTTTATGTCAATAACTGGGTGGATGAAACCAATTGGTTGCTCACCAGAGTTATTCTCCACACTAGTATTTATATACTGTGTGGGAGGAGCGTGCTCGGTAATAAGGATACATTACCGCTCAACCAACCGAGGAATAAACCAAGACAACGCTGGTACGAGAAGCCCCGCGAAGAGGAGAACAAAGGGGGAACGAAAACGAAGAACGGGGCGAGAGGACGTACCAGCAAAGTACGCTCTCGAATGAGACAACCGGAGAAGGGAGAGACTGTAATAACTAAAAGTAAGTGACTAATATGAGTTTTAACACCAAACAGTTAAGAACATTAAATTAAGCTGGGTCAGACAAGTTAGGCCTACATTGTGGCCTAAGACCCAGCATCAACTCATAGCTTAACAAAGGTGAAGGTAGATTGCCCTAACCTAATTCTTGTGAGGAATCCTACTGTGGACCTCAATTTATCTGCCCGCTCTGGACCATTTCCGGAATCTCTAGGCTGACCCCTCTAGGCTAGACTTGATCTACTCTATAGTATAGACTGGAGATATAAGGGGTGGGTTAATTGTGGACCAATTCATACAGAGCATTTTTCGCAATGATGGTCCGTGTGTGGGGAATTTACAAACCTTAAGCTTACTTAACAAAAATTGCAGAATTAGGCTAAATGGTCTAGCCTAAGCCTAACCTGAGCAAGCCTAATTAGGTCTACAACCTAGGGCCTAACTAGGAAACATTTACATTAAAGGAGTCTCATTCTCTTATAAGCTTAGACCTGAGTGACACACAAGTACTTGGGGGGGATTAAACCAAATTTAAACTTGACTGTTTTGTCTGTGCTCTCTCTTCTCTGGTAATTTCTTCTTGTCCTCTATTTCATTACGATCCCCAGTTAAACAATTTTGACTTAGACATTGACAGTGCAGAATTGAAAAAGTTAAAAAAGAAAAGGGGGGCAAAGTTGGGAGCTGTTACAAAGGCTGTGAACACTTTTAACAATATTACACAACCAGGTAAGAAAAATATAGAGTGTGTAATTATTAAATTAGAAATTAAAAAGAAGGAAATAATAGCCATTAATGAGAGTATTTCAGAGTTAGTTGAATCCGAAATGGCTGAAGAACAATTGATAGACCTTTACGCTGATGATGATGATCAGGTAAGCTCAATTGAACAGCAAATAAGGGAACTACGGTCTCGGTTGACTGACTTAACACCAAAAAAACCTAATTCTGATTTTAATCAAAGTAGGGCTAACCTTCAACAAAATTTAAGTGGCATGCAAAATCCTGAGTCACAAGAATTGAGGGCTCAGTTACCCATTTTGCTAGTACCAACATTTGAAGGGGACACGGTACAATTCCCATCTTTCATTGACAAATTTGAGAATTTAATAGGTAATAAACCTTATATTTCAACTGTTGAAAAGTTTAGTTACTTAACTAGTTCCCTTAAAGGCCCAGCCTATAACCTAATAGCCTATTTACCAGCCGTAGGGGATTCATATGAAGTAGCTATTGATCTTTTAAAACGTAATTACATTAATAAAGATATGATTGTATATGAATTATCTCAACAAATTTTTGAATTTGCACCCATAAAAGATAACCATAGAGATATGGAAATTTTTTATACAAAATTAGAAGCTATTATAGGACAACTGGTTAGCAATGAGATAGATATTAAAACTTCATCTTGGCTTATACAAAGCATAGTACTTAGGTGCCTTCCTTCGAGGGTTAAAGATAATTTAATTCTAAAGACGGGAAAAAATTATCCTAATTTAGAACAAATAAGAGAAAACTTCCCCAATATCCTAATTAATTACAACTTGAGAGATTTTCCAACACATAAGACCCAGACTATGGATAAACCAAAGACTGTTCCCAGAGACCAACTAGCTACAGCCAAACAGACAAAACTTGATACTGTAGAATCAAATGTGACCAACTATAATACACGAACACCTACATTACAGAACTTTAATGTAACTGCTGCCTCAACTTACACACCACATTGCAAATTTTGTGCAAGTAATGAACACAGTAGTACTGGGTGTGACAAATATTTAGACTTTAACCAAAGGGCTAAAAGATGTGAACAGTTGAACCTGTGTAAAAAGTGTACTGGCCAGGGACATTATAAGAAAGACTGTAAATCTAGGTTAAGATTCAAGTGTAAGTTTTGTAAAAGTTTACGACATGTCTCATCAATGTGTGATTCACCAAAGTGTCCAAACAATAATACTCAAACTCAAAAGATACCTCCCCCAAACAGAGGTAATCAAGAAAATGCCACTTTCATGGGACATTCTGCTTGTTCAAACAATGTAACAAGAAACACTGAGATTCTTTTACCAACTATTACTTTGGACTTAGTGAATAGTGAGGGTAGTACCACTCCAGTGAGATGTCTTATAGACTGTTGTTCTCAACAAACATTTGTTTCAAAAAATGTAGTTAATAAATTGGGTTTGACACCAAACCCGAATGAACAAAACCTCAATATTGCGTCCTTTGTTAAGGATAACTCGGACAAAAATAGCTATAAGACAATTGACCTGGAACTACATTTAGAAAGTAAATTCAAGAAAATTGAAGCAGTTATTATTTCTAAAGTAGGACAAAACAAACTGGTTATACCCAAACTAGAACAAACCATAAATCATTTGAAAAACACTACAAAATAGCTGATAGACATATCACTAACAACACAGTAGCTAACATTGAAATGCTAATAGGGGCAGATTATATTAATCTTATTCATAAGGGCATAGTAGAGATAGGTAATGGTATAGCTATTCAGACTCCATCAGGGATAGCCCCTTTGGGTGACCTATCAGACTACAACCTAGACCTAAACCAAAACAGTTCATGACCAACAAATACTATGTGCCTCAACTCAGTCCTACATAACACCTGTAAGAATAGCAACACTTTGAATAATATTATCTCAACTGAGAACATTAATTCATCATTATCAAATGAAACTTTGGATGAGGCAATTCAAACTTTATGGTTGCTAGAATCTGTGGGTATACATGACACACATCAAACTTCAGAAGATCAGTTAATGGTAGAAAGATTTGAAGACACCATTCAGTGTAAAGACAATAGTTATTTTATTGAGTTACCTTGGAAAATAAATTGTCCAACTTTAAGAGATAATCTCAAAGTAGCTAAAGGACATTTATATAAAGTAATGAAAAAACTCAAACAAGAAAATAATGTAAAAATATATAATGATGTCTTCAAAGAACAGCTACAGAAAGGCTTCATTGAAGAAGTAACAGATAACCCTTTTAAAAAGATGGTTGTCATTATTTAACCCACAGGGGGGTTTATCGACAAGATGCCCCAAAAACAAAACTCAGAGTAGTATATAATTGTAGCCTCAAAGACAGTGATAAACACAGTTTGAATGATTGCTTGATTGAGGGTCCTAATCTCATTTCTGACCTTGTGAAGATCTTACTGAGGTTCAAGTTAGACAAATATGCTGTACAAAGTGACATTTCAAAGGCATTTTTGAGAATAAATCTTAAAAATGAATATGATAAGAACCAACTTAGGTTCTTATGGTTCAAGGATCCATTTGATTTGAATAAAGGGTTCATAACCTATAGATTTAATGTTGTGTTGTTTGGAGCCAATTGCTCACCTAGCCTATTAGCATTGACAATTAGACATCATTTAAACCAGTTTAATAACTCTCTAACATTGAATTTCCTTAAGGAACATTTCTACGTAGACAATCTAATAGGCTCAACGACAACAAAATCTGAATTATCTGAAGTCTATGAACACTCTCAAAACATTATGCAACAAGGTAACTTTGAACTTAGAGAGTGGATTTCAAATAATGAGGATTTAAACAAAAGATTTTAAAGGATAATAATGGTCTTACTGAGCCATCAGACAGAGTTAAAACTTTAGGTATGAACTGGTATTTGGATGCAACTTCTAACAGTCATGATTCAATCTGTACTAAAGGTTTTAAACTTGATGAGGAAGCAAATACTAAAAGACAAATATTATCAGAGGCTTCCAAAATTTTTGATCCTATGGGTCTATTCCTGCCTTCAACAATAAAATCAAAGATTCTCCTCCAAGAAATTTGGAGGACAAATGTTGGGTGGGATGATCCAATAACAAATGAAAATCAAAATCTTGGAAGAAGTTAGCTACTGATTTAACAAAAGTGCAGAACATTAAAATTCAAAGGTGCTGTGGGTTTAGGGATAAGCCCCAGAGGCTTCATGTGTTTGCTGATGCAAGCACACAAGCTTATGGGTGCTGTGCGTATCTTGTAAGCCCTACAGAAAGTCATCTAATTTATGCAAAAGGGAAAGTTGCACCTCTCAAACCTACCCGAACCATACCTCAATTGGAACTATTGGCTGCTACATTAGCCATTAAAACCATTTCATTGCTTAAGGATGCTTACTACGATGTGTTCATAACTAATATCCACGTCTGGCTTGACAGTCAGATTTGTCTTGCATGGATACGGAATGATAGCATTAATAGTAAGAATATCTTTGTAAGAAATAGGCTAAAAGAAATAGCTGACGCTAATGAAAGCCTACAAGTAAACTTTCACTATGTTCCAACTAAACAGAATCCAGCAGACTTTCTGACCAGAGGTTTATCCTACAAGTTGTTGAAGTCAAACAAAACTTGGTTTATGGACCTAAGTGGCTCTGTAATACAGACCAATGGCCTGTGGAACAAGTTAACTTGACATTAAATTTAATCTTTTCAAATGAAAAGGTTGAACCAATCACTAATTATGAAAAGTATTCTGATTTCAACAAACTTGTCAGGGTGACAGCCTACTGTTTGAGGTTTGCTCACAACTGTTTAGCTACAATTAACAAACAGCTAAATAAAAATAATCATAATTATACAGAAGTTGCAACCCAATACTGGATAGGCCAAGCCCAACAAAAAGAGTACAATAAAGAGTTAGAATTCCTAACAAATGGGAAACAAACAAAAGAACCTGTACCATCAGTAGTTGTGGATCTAAACTTGTTCAGAGATGAGGAAGGCCTTCTAAGGTGTAAAGGGAGATTAGACTTAGACAAATCAAAACTGTCATACAAAAGCAAAAATCCAATCCTTTTACCTAGATTTAGCTATTTGACAACATTAATAATCAGAAAAACACACAATGATGTATATCATATGGGGGTACCACAGACACTAACTACATTAAGAAAAACTTATTGGATACCCAAGGGAAGGATCACTGTTAAAACAGTCCTGAGTGAGTGTGTCACATGTAGGCGTATTCATGCTAGGCCCTATAGGAAACCAAATCCTCCTGCTTTGCCAGAGGAGAGAGTTACTCTCAACAGACCCTTTGAGACTGTAGGCATTGACTATACAGGAGCATTGACTGTAGGGGTGGGTGACACTGAACAAAAAATGTACATTGTACTGTTTACATGTGCAGCCTCACGAGCTGTTTATTTGGATGTTGTGGAGGACCTAACAGCAGAATCTTTTGTTGCTGTCTTTAAGAGATTCTGTGCACGACATTCAGTACCCAAGACAGTTTGGACTGACAATGCTACATATTTCAAAGCTGGTGAACAAGTCATCCACGACTTGTTAAGCAATGAAATCACACAATTATATATACAAAATACAAACATAAAGTGGAAGTATATTCCGGTTGCCTCTCCTTGGTATGGTTCTATCTGGGAGAGGAATATACAGACAGTAAAGAATTGCTTGAAGAAAGCAATTGGCAAAAAACAGATACACTTATTTGGGTTACTCACTCTCCTGGCTGAGATTGAGAACATCATTAACAATAGGCCACTCACTTATGTGAGTGACAACATTAATGACCCAGAACCATTAACTCCAAATCATTTGATTCGGGGAGAACAAGTTAGTCTCCTGCCGGACTACAAGATAGACTCTTCAGAAGACCCAAACTGGACTCAACGACATGATGAGCTCCAGACTAAGTTACAACATTTAACTAGAGTTAAAGCTCATTTCATTAAACAGTGGAAAACTGAGTACTTGATGGGTCTAAGGGAGAGACATAAACAAATGACTAAGAAGGATTGGTCTGACACAATTAAGGTAGGGGACCTTGTTCTCATACATGACAGTACTCCAAGACAATACTGGCCTCTGGCTAGAGTTTCAGAACTCAGACCAGGGGCAGACGGGGTAACAAGAGTGGTCAAATTAAGGACTTCAACGGGTGACACAACAAGAGACATTTCTCTTTTGTACCCTTTATAGTCTGGACCCAAAACAATGGACTTTGGAGAACCTTCTCCACTGACAGTAACAACTGGAGACACTGAACTTCCAGTAACTATTCCTTTGACAGTAGGAGTGGTAACGCATCCTACTACAACATTGACAGACACAAGACCTCAGCGACAAACAGCATTAAAGGCGCGACTATTTTTACAACAAAAAATAGATGCTGGGGAATTGTAATAATATCTTCTAACTTTCATTTTTTCTTTTCTTATGGTAAAGACCATAGACAGTTTCATCCTATGGATGTATATTTTCTCTTCTAATTAAATGCTACACCTTCTCCATGAGAAGGTGAGGATAGGCACTGTTAATCAGATTAACAGGCATTTACAGTTAAATAGTTAGCAAGTCTACACTCAGACAAAAATTGGTGACAATGACACCAAAATTTTTATCTCCCGGGGCCCCCAGTATATGGAAAACTGATGAGTGGGTAGTTGGGAGGTAACGGAAATGGTTCACTGAGTAGGTAGGTAGTTAATTTAACAATCATTAAATTCCTTTTATGTCAATAACTGGGTGGATGAAACCAATTGGTTGCTCACCAGAGTTATTCTCCACACTAGTATTTATATACTGTGTGGGAGGAGCGTGCTCGGTAATAAGGATACATTACCGCTCAACCAACCGAGGAATAAACCAAGACAACGCTGGTACGAGAAGCCCCGCGAAGAGGAGAACAAAGGGGGAACGAAAACGAAGAACGGGGCGAGAGGACGTACCAGCAAAGTACGCTCTCGAATGAGACAACCGGAGAAGGGAGAGACTGTAATAACTAAAAGTAAGTGACTAATATGAGTTTTAACACCAAACAGTTAAGAACATTAAATTAAGCTGGGTCAGACAAGTTAGGCCTACATTGTGGCCTAAGACCCAGCATCAACTCATAGCTTAACAAAGGTGAAGGTAGATTGCCCTAACCTAATTCTTGTGAGGAATCCTACTGTGGACCTCAATTTATCTGCCCGCTCTGGACCATTTCCGGAATCTCTAGGCTGACCCCTCTAGGCTAGACTTGATCTACTCTATAGTATAGACTGGAGATATAAGGGGTGGGTTAATTGTGGACCAATTCATACAGAGCACTTTTCGCACTATCGTCCCATTAGTCTCACTTCGGTTGTAGGTAAATTATTAGAGTGGATAATAGTGGATAGGATCGTTGACCATTTGGATTCCTACAAGCTGCTTGGGGACTCCCAACATGGGTTTAGATGGCGTAGGTCGTGTCTCACTAACCTGCTCGAGTATTTCCACGTCATGTGGAGTACAATAAGAGTAGGGCGATTGTTATACTTTATCTCGACTTTCAGAAAGCCTTTGATAATTAGTTACCTCACCGCCGGCTAATGGCCAAAGTGCGCGCGCTTGGTATCGATGGGGAAGTAGGTAGCTGGATTGGAAAGTGGCTGAAGTATAGGCGGCAGAGGGCTGTAATTAAAGGGGCTACCTCGGGTTGGGCCTCGGTCACTAGTGGGGTTCCTCAGGGTTCCGTTTTAGGGCCACTATTATTTATCATTTACATAAATGATATCGACGGTGGCATCGTCAGTCGGATCGCCAAATTCGCTGATGACACCAAGCTTGGGGCCAATTTTCGGACGCCCGAAGCGATCGAGCAACTGCGTGCGGACCTTCGTAGGATAGGAGAGTGGTCCTAAAAATGGCAAATGCCGTTTAACTTGGGTAAATGCAAAGTGATGCACATTGGCTACGCCAATCCCAAGTCGGACTACTCGATGTTGTGGAGTAACATCGAGGCCACTGATTTGGAAAAAGACCTAGGTGTTCTAATTAGCAGCGACCTTAAGTTTACAAAACAGTGCGTAGAGGTGGAAAAGAAAGCCCAGAAGCTGTTGGGTTATATCAGGAGGCAATTTCAATTTCGGAACAAGGAGATTGTGCTCTCTCTGTACAATTTTCTGGTTCGGCCGCACTTAGAGTATGCTGTGCAGTTCTGGTCGCCCACCCTCAGGAAAGATATTGAGAGGCTGGAGCAAGTGCAGGCGAGGGCCACCAAGTTAATCCCTTTCGTTAGGCATATGGGCTACAATTGATGCTTACGCGCCCTGAACTTGTTTACGCTGGAAACGCGGAGGCTGCGCGGTCAACTCTTCGAGATTTTCAAGCTCTTACATGAGTTCAACGATGTCGATTTTAGAAGCATGCTTAGTTTAAATGATAACCCAACTCGCAACAATGGTTGGAAGTTGGATTTGAAACGTTTTAGGACTAATGTATGTGGGAATTACTTTACCTATAAGATCTGTGACACGTGGAACAGGCTACCTTCAGAAGTTGTGAATAGTTCTTCTGTGGATCACTTCAAGAAAAGGTTAGACCGAATCTTGCACATTATTTGAGGGTGTAGGAAATTTCCCCTGGCACCCGTCGCCATTGGTACCTCCTCGGTATGGGCTGCAAGGCCTTTTGAGGTACTACTTTTCCTTGTAACTCCTTGTAACTAACACAACTCCTCTGACTCTCTCTACCACCACTCCTAACTCTCTCTCTAACACCGCACATCTAACTCTCTCTCTTGATCTCTTACACCACTCCTCTAACTCTCTCTCTAACACCACTCCTCTAACTCTCTTGCTCTCTCTCTATCGACGCTGGCATCGTCAGTAGGATCGCCAAATTCGCTGATGACATCAAGCTTGGAGCCAATGTTGGGACGCCCGAAGCGATCGAGCAACTGCGTGCGGACCAATGTAAGATAGGGAGTGGTCCGAAAAAATGGCAAATGCCGTTTAACTTGAGTAAATGCAAGGTCATGCATATTGGCTTCGACAATCCCAAGTCGGACTACTCCATGTTGTGGAGTAATATCGAGGCCACTGATTTGGAAAAGGACTTGGGTGTTCTAATTAGCAGCCACCTTAAGTTTACCAAACAGTGAGTAGTGGTGGAAAAGAAAGCCCAGAAGCTGTTGGGTTATATAAGGAGGCAATTTCGATTTCGGAACAAGGAGATTGTGGTTTCTCTGTATAATTCCCTGGTTCGGCCGCACCTGGACTACGCTCTGCAGTTCTGGTCGCCCACCCTCAGGAAAGATATTGACAGACTGGAGCGAGTCCAGGCGAGGGCCACAAAGTTAATCCCTTCTGTTAGGCATATGGGCTACAATCGACGCTTACACGCCTTGAATTTGTGTTCGCTAGAAACTTGGAGCTGCGCGATCAACTCATCGAGATTTTCAAGCTCTTACATGGGTTCAACGATGTCGATTTTAGAAGCATATTTAGTTTAGATGATAACCCAACTCGCTACAATGTTTGGAACTTGGATTTCAAACGGTTTAGCACTAGTGTGTGTGGGAATTACTTTACCGATAAGATCTGTGACACGTGGAGCAGGCTACCTTCAGTAGTTGTCAACAATTCCTCTGTAGATCAGTTCAAGAAAAGGTTAGACCGAATCTTGCACACTATTTAAGGATGTGTGTTACTGTCTTCTGGGGTGGGTGTTCGAGAAGCTAGCTGTGACAATGTGTAGGAATTTTTCCCTGGCACCCGTTGCCATTGGTACCGCCTCGGTATGGGCCGCAAGGCCTTTTGAGGTACTTCTTTTCCTTGTAACTCTCTCTCTCTCTCTCTCTCTCTCTCTCTCTCTCTCTCTCTCTCTCTCTCTCGTTAATACCACTCCTCTAACTCTCTCTGTCTCTTTAACTCCTCTAACTCCTTCGTTAGGTTTTAAAACTGTTTCAAAACTATCAAAATTATAGATTTTCGCAAAAATGTTAAGTGTTTAATTATCATAAATCTGCTAAAGCGATTTTGAGATTCAATACCTCGTGAATGTAAAGAAACTAAGAAGTTTTACGATTACGTAAGTTATAGAATTTCCTTGAGGACAGTACTTAGCCCCTGATAATTTAATTAATGATTATGATGAAATAGCGGTAATTTTAAATAATTTTTTTACATCGGTTTTTCCAGTTGAGGATGCATCTTTTATTCCGGAGGCTAGTTATATGCTCAGTGAGGTAAATGGGACTTTTTCATGCCTTACTGACACAGCTGTTTACATTGCACAAATTTATCACCACATATACCGTAGAAAAGATAAAAAATTAACAAATCCCCAGGTCCAGACCACTTTTACCCAAAGCACCATAAAGAATTAAAGAATGAAATACTTGATCCTTTAGTTCATTATTTAATAAACATTTATCGCAGGGGATTGTTCTCTCGAATTTTAAATTGGCTGATGTTACTCCGATCTTTACAAAAGATGATAAACAAGGGGGAGACTCTAGGCCTATTAGTCTAACTTTTATAATTGGAAACCTTTTAGAAACAGTTACCAGATATCGTATAGTCGAATGTCTTGAAAGCAATAATTTTATAAAACAAAGTCAGCATGGGATTTGTGAAAATGAATCTTGTTTAGCAAGTTTATTGGAATTTTTTCAAAATTATCGGTTTTAATGTTTATAGTAGAGCATAAACGATTGTTAGTGTAAAAGAAAGTGTGTTGGTAAGGCTAAATGTTTACATTCAACCCACCCGTGTTAAGTCGAGCCGTGTATACATAACCCACGGGTATACACGCCGCCCTGTAGGAAGGCGGTGGTGGTGCGCTGTTATGAAGGCTTAGTGCTTTTTCTCCATCACACTTTGGGTTTTTGTTTCGCACTGGGAAAACACAATTTCATGTTCCCTTTACATTGAATCTAAAACTTAGAAACATTCATTGTACATTATTTTATTAGTTTTACAGTTTCCTAATTATTTTATATTGTTTAACTAACTTATTTGACCTACTTAACCGTTTTAAATCCTTTTATTGTATATATTAAGTGCTCTATGACAGTAGTATGACCGCAAACAAGACGAGTGCAGAGCAATTGCAATGTTGATCAAATGAATGCCAGTGCCAAACCCCCCAGTCCCACTCTCCCCCAGGGGTGCCAGAAAAGAAAGAAACGGGGAATTCAGCAGCAAGCTGGGGGAGTCCGCCTAACCTAAGAGATTTTGGGGGAGAATGTGGGACAGCCTCACCTCCTCACCAAAGGGGTATACCTACCTTAGGAAGGTAAGAGAGGAAGAGAGAAAGGAAGACAGAGCATCCTTCCTCTTTCTCTTCCTCTCTTACCTTCCTAAGCTAGGTATACTCCTTTAGGGGGGTGAGGCCGTCGCAGCTTCTCCCCAAAATCTTTTAGATTAGGCGGACTCCCGTAGCTTGCTGGGTAATTTCCCCTTTCTTTCTTTTTTTTGGCATCCTGGGCGGTGGGGGTGACACTGGCATTCATTTGATCAACCTTGCAATTGCTCTGCACTCGTCTTGTTTTCGGTCATACTACTTATGACAATCATGTTTTTATTAATATTCGATTGGATGAAAAAAAGGTGTAATATCACGTGACGACTTTACTTTTATCTGATTTGTGGAACACTAATTTGTCCCTAAACACGTATGAACGGGTTTAATCTTGTTTGGGTGTTCTTGTGCCAGAAATCACGTATTCATTTCAATTCATCTGAGGCCTATTCCCTAACTTCATAATCTCTCTATTAAACCTGACTTATATTTTCCAATTATGTTCCAAAAAAATTACCATAAATTTTGTTATTAAGTATCCCCCAATTTTGTAATCCCGACAAAGTTATAAGTTGTGTAAATAGTGATAAGTTATGCAGGCTACTTTGTGCAAAGTCATTGGTGAAGAGAATGAATAATAATAGTGAATATTTTGAAAAGTAGAGAAAAATATTGTGAAACATGTCTGTTATTAGCAAATGTGTGAATAAATTTGAAGTTCATATACTTGTTCTACAAGAGATAAGGAGACGAAATATAGAAGTGGTCTGTGAGGAGTGTAAATAGAGATATTGAACTCACCTAACGTACCAGTAGAAGTAGGCTGTGTCCTCAATCTTACGAAAGGGAACATTTGGTAAATATGAACAATTTGGAAGACTTGTAGATTAGCTTGTGTAAATATTTCTTCAGGTTTAGGGCGTCATATTTTTGTAGTGACTTGCAAACTACAGTGATGAAAAGCAGTACACAAAAGGTTAGTTTTAAGAAAGAACGTTATGAATTTTTTTAATCAAAGAGGAAAATTATAAACTGTAGTAAGGCTAAGTTTAGTTCATAGTGACAATCTAGTGAACAGAGATATAATTAAGATCAATTTATGAGGAAAAAATTAGAGTTGTCCTGATAGCATTTAGACAGGAATGTGAGTAGAGGGGAGGAAATAAAGTTTACTAAAATGTTTGATTCTTATTTTGATCAGGAATAGCCGAGAAAAACCTGTAAAAACTCATAAAGCTGAAAAAACTGTTTAGTCATGTAGCTTAACAAAATGAAGGGGACATTCCAGACAAAAGCACCAACTTTTTTCTGACACTTTATTAGGTCTTATTATTCAGCTTTTTTATTGGAACCAAAGAATCTGACATGGATGGAGCTTCCATTTGACCCGTTGCAATACTGACCCTAATTTTGGCATGAAATTACACCTAAAAGGCATCGGATTTTCCAATCTTCCTATATAGTAGAATTAGGATATAAAATTGTCAATCTTGTGATGTAGAATATAAAAACACTGTAATTCAGTATATTTAAAATACGAAACACACTAATTTGATATATCACCATATTAAACAGCTAAACAAAAAATAAAAACATCATAATGTATGTAGAATATAAAAACACTTCAATTCAAAACTTACAGCGAGTTCAGTTATGTCACATTTGCAGCTGCAAAGCTCTGTGCATTTCCAGTGTGCCTTCTTGCACGCTTTTGCATCCACACTTCACTAGTTCACTGCATGCTTTTGAGGCCATCGGTAGTGTGCTCCACACAGAAAGCCAGGACTTGCTCTCTCTGTCAAATGTCCATCCCCACCCTTCTGGAGTAGACTACTGCTGGGCCAGTTCACATGTCGTCCAGATTCCAGCTTGTTAGGCAACGCGCCTCGAGTGCTGCAACAAAGCCCCCTCAGTCGGTGGAATGTTCTCCATCGTTTTGCTCTTTTTGCAGAACAACTCCCTCCGTGTCTCATTGACAGATCCAGTGTGTTTGTCTTGTCATAGATGACTAGTGTGAAGCGTTCCAATAGTTGGAAGTGTTGGGAGTCCACGGTCAGTGGTGTGTGAGAATTTGCTGCCATGTAGTTGAATGTCTGAGTAACCTCAGGGTAGGAATTCCAGGCTTCCCATGTTGACGTCTTCCCTTTCCATAGAATGCTGAGGTTGTGTCACACCCTGTGAAAATGTGGAACAGGGGAAGGGCTGTGGACTTGTCTTTGCCCAGAGCATGGCAGTTGGCAATGATATGTAGATACATGAAGTTCTTGCCAGTGCTAAAGGCAACCCAGATGTCTGCAAGTGGATATTTGGCGACGATGGCGTGTAATTTGCCGATGAGGATGATGACTACGTCATTGTCCACAGTGCGCACCAAGCAGATGTTAGAAACACTCTCCATGGCATCTTGCTGCTAGATGTGATGAAGATCTGCTTGCCTTCTGGGCATTCGGTGGATGCAACCTTGCTGGAGAGGAATGCAAAGAGCTCTTGCTTTTTGGTGGGGTCACGCAGGAAATCTGGCCAGTTCCCTTGAACCTTATTTCGACCGGCGAACTTCCTCCTGATGCCTTTGCCGCTTTCTCCCTGGTTGACTCTTTGATGCTGCTGGATACATAGGTGTCCCAGACCACGTCAACTCTTGCAGAGGTCTCCAACTGCTGCATGATGTGGGAAAGAAAGACACCACTGGCATATTCATCAAACGTGGTGATGTTGGTGATTGGCAGGAGGTGCACCACCCACAGCAACACCATCAAGTGTTTTCACATCGAAGGCCCTAGGAGGTTCCAACTGTGGCTCAGCTGTCTCGTGGGTCAGAATGCTTAGCAGATTCGACTTCTTCCCCTGTCGTAGCTTACCTCTGTCAGAGAGAGATGGAGGATGTGAATGATTTTCATGCTTGAAGAAGGTACCCATGTCTCCATCCCTCTGCTGTATGACTATGTATAATCTGGAGAAGAGTGTCACATCATCCTTCAGCAGTGAGAGCTGCCTGCTTGGTCTTTGACTTGGATGTTGGACAACTAAAGAGAGAGGAGTTCTTCTTGATGGGCTCATGGATAGAACGTTTGCGGTCAGTTAGCCCTGACTGACGGTAGGCGTTGTATTGCTCCCTGCCCACTGCTTCCACGGTACGGACTGTGTTGACAACAGACTCGTCGATGACATTCCGTGTGTCCAGTGTGAAAAGTTCAGGGCTGTCATCTAGGAAAGGATTGCTCATCCAGAGATAGCCTGAACCAGACCCAGTGTTTGCTCTTTGAATGCCTTCTGTGTTGACAGTCTCTCCTCATGGTGTTGTTGTTGACTTTCTTCTTCTGAGGTGTACTCCTCCTCAAACTCTTGGCGAAGTCGTGCTTGCTCAGGTCCAGCTATCATCCACGTCCTGAAAGCTGAAGGATTCTCAGTCAATCCCACTGCACTCCCTGAACCCTTCACCAGCTCATTGTTCTGCTCGTGAGCCTGGTCGATTGGTATGGATGAGAATCGCTTGGTTGTCTTTGAAACAACCCAGTGGCCGTTGTTGTCTTTGAATTCCTCTTAGATGGCTGTAGGTAGGCTCTCCATGTCCCGTAGTGCACGGGAATCCATCTGGCATAGTTGTGATGGTCAAGAGCAAAGAACCAACCAACCAAAGCCTTGAGTGATTCCACATACAGGGGGAAGTCTCGTTCTCGGTGGGCCCGCACGAAGATCAGACCAAAGATTTCCATCTTGAGAATGGTATCCCAGTACTGAAATGTTGGACTCTTGCTGATCATATCTTGTCTCTACGTTTCTTTCTCCTTCTCATCATGCGGTCCTTCAGTCATAGTGTGTGTGAAGGCACCCTGCTGGAGCTTGGCCATGGCCAGAGCACTCACTTGGTGGGCATGTCTTGTCCTGGTGAGGTGGGATGCCTTGAGGAAGGAGTCAGCTGTGCCAGAGGAGGCGATGCCTGTTTGGGTCAGTAAAGTGGTCCACCCAGAGGCCTCCAAATAGTCCCCGAATGTTTTCCACATTGCCATCTCAATGTGCAGACCACCGAACATGATTACGTACTTATCCTCGACATGTGTTTGAGGCCAGTTCCACTGAACAAACTTGTCCAGTGCATACAGTGGTGCATCCAAAGTAATCACTGGAATCTGTCCAGGATTCAGGAACTGAGTGGCTTCGAGCTGTACATTCATCCCATGCTTGATCATGGCAGCTGAAGCAGCCTTCTCATAGAAGAGTGGCAAGAGTTGTGTGAGAGCGGGTTGTGAGTCGTCAGAGATGTGGCAGGCTGACCAGGCCACAGCATCTCCCTTGGTTATTATAACATTCTACAACAGTAATTGAGTTCTCAGAGCCAATATCTTTATTTCTAACTGAAAAACTGATTTTTTCCTGGTTTTTGTCCACCAATTTTTTAAAAATGGCTGAAACAGGTTCCAGCAAGCTCAGATTACTTGGTTCCAATAAAAATATCAAAACTTATACCACACAGATTGTCAGGAAAAAAAATGGTGCTTTTGTCCGGCATGTTCCCATTATGTCAAAATGTAATCCTAAGCTGCCTAACTAGTTGGGAGCCCTTAAAATTTGAGATGTAACATTAGCCTCAGACAAATTCTCCCTAAAGACGCCAAATTCTGTACATTAAATAAAGTGATTGATTCAACCTAAGGATGGACTAAACCATAAACTATTGGATGAAAGCAGATAAAACCTCACCTCATATATAAAGTGGGCAAGTTATACAGGTCCTGTAGAAAATTTTGGAAAAAACTTTTATAAAAAAGAAATGAAAACAGGCTGTTAATTTATCATTAATATATTAAAAATTTTAATATAAATTTACAAAGATATTTGACTCCGGTATGAAACAGTTGGAATGTCAAGAGCAAAAATGGCATGTACAATAACTTGAGAATGCATTGTTTACCTGCATACACAAACTTTTATTCGAAATTGGATTGTCCCCCACATGCAAGGAAGATTGCCCTCAGTGAAAAATGTGTGTGTGTGTGTGTGTGTTTGCTGAAGGTCTAGATTGTCTTCGAAGCCTCTGGGGGTAGAGGGTTGCCGTAACTTTGCATGCGTCATAAATTTTTTTGTTTGAGTAATCATTAGTCATCCTATGTATATGTTTTTTTATGCAGGAAGTGGGAGACAAAGGAGAATGGCCGCAAAAAACACCGCTCCCATAGAAGAAGAGAACCAAAATCAAGGTCTAGGGTTTTCGAGATGCCTGGACACTCTCCGTTTGAAAGATTGGAAGTTATAGACAGGGGGGAAAGATAAATTGAGGAAGATTGTTTCAGAGTTGACCGGTTGAGTAGATGAAAGATTGAAAACACAATTAACCCTTGCGTTAGAGAGTTGGACAGAAAAAGAATGAAAATGTGTCGAAAGTCTGGTGCTGCGTGCTTTCCTTAAAGGAGGAGGCATATAGTTAGAGAGTTCATAAGAGCAGTGTCCGTTATAATAGCGATAGTAAAGAGAGAGTGAAGCAACATTGCCACCCACAATAAGTTCACAGAAATATACATAATAATTAATAATTATAATTAATAATTAATGTATGAGATGGTAGCGAGGACATTTTCACACACAGGATGTTATACATATTGGAAAGATTCCTGGAATGGCTGAAAAAAGAATCACTGAAATGAGACAACGAAAGGTTGATTCTTGAGGTTGCCAGATTCTGCTTTCTGAGGGGTATTATACCATGAGACACAACAAAGTGTGCAGGCTTATACACTGGAAAATCTGCCAGCATTACAAAATAGAATTGCCTGCCCATTACTGGAAGTATGAACCAGAAGATGTGGTAGGAAATGCTACTGTCATCATACAGTATATTACGGTAAAATCATTCCTACAGGAAGATATATCCAAAACAGAGCCATCAAACCTGATATAGTAATGTGGGACAGAGAGAAAAGAAAGGGACAGATTATTGACATAAGCATCCCAAATGATTATGGACTTAACCGAGCAGAAAGGGAAAAGATAACCAAATACCAAGAGCTAAAAAAATTATCTAAAAAGAACCTGGTCGCTGTATGAAATAGAAATAATACCAGTGATAATGGGAGCAACTGGGTTGCTCAAAAAAGAATTTAAATTCTTATCTAGAAAAGATACCTAACAACCCAACAACCCCAGAGATACAACTGGAAACAATTTGGGATAGTGTCACTATCTTGAAAAGAGCCCTCGGAAGCATCGTTAACAACTAAACACAGATCTAGTTTGACCGTGGGATGGGGTCCCCAGAACGTGAAACGAAAAAAGTCAAAAGAATATAAACCAAAATAGGCAGCCTGGTTAAAACTCTCACAATTTTATAAACTCAATTCAAAACGTAGGAATCGGATGTACTGTATATAATTACCACTTTATTAACATCGTGCAGGTTAACAATTCTGGATCATTTAGTCCTCAGTGTCACTGTCACTAATTTTAAAATATAAATATAACTCGGATCTTGTGGGTCATAACCCATCATTTACTTCATTTTTTCATATGATACAACAACCCACAGGATCCATTTTTTCTTATGTAGAATTTAAATCTGAATCTTTTTTCTTCTATGGTATTTCTTGTGCAAATTGATATTAACTGAGATATAAGCAATTTTTGGACCGATTAAAATTTATTGAAATAGTATGGTGGAAATTATTCGTTTTACCCCTGCGGTTCGATTTTGATATGAGAATAGGTTTTCCTGGTGTATTTTGGTGTGTTTTATTCGGTTCCAGGGCAATTGCGTCCTGGTCAAGTACGTCCCGGACAAATGCGTCCTGGTCATTGGCGTCCCTGGCAATTCAATTGCGTCCCGGACAATTGCGTCCCGGACAATTGCGCACTTCTCCAACTAATATATGAAGTTTATTTATTAGAGAAGTGAATAGAAAGTTAGTATCGGAATTTCAAATATACTTTTCATTTTAACCTATTAAACTTGTTAAATGTTCATAAGTTCTGTTCGAAACTGTTCTCTAAAACTTTATCCATCATCAGCAACATCATTGTCAAATTTTATGGGTTACGTCCACTTAAGATAAAGTTAGTTTCGTTAGTTTTAACGAAAATATCACAACTTAACCTAACCAATCGTCAAGGGCATACAGTTGACCTAACTGGCATTCAATTAATCTAACCGGGCATTATATCCCCAAAATTACAATAACAAACATACTCGTCCCTCGTCATGGCGTCCCTGGACAATGCGTAGGTGGTCACAATGAACTTTCTATTCACTTCTCTAATAAATAAACTTCATATAGTAGTTTTGGGGAAGTGCGCAATTGTCTGGGACGCAATTGTCCGGACGAAATAAAACCGGACGCAATTGTCCAGGGACGCCAATGACCGGGACGCATTTGTCCTGTCACCGTTTTATTCAAATCTGACCTTCTTTTCTTGTGCAAATAAATTAATGAATGCCCGGTTAGGTTAATTGAATGCCCGGTTAGGTTAATTGAATGCCCGGTTAGGTCAACTGTACGCCCTTGATGATTGGTTAGGTTGTCATGATATTTTCGTTAGTTGGGTTAAGTCGTGATATTTTCATTAAAACTAACGAAACTATCACGACAACCCAACCAGTCATCAAGGGCGTACAGTTGAACTAACCGGGCATTCAATAATTCATTTGCACAAGAAATGAAGGTCAGATCTGACTAAAACACACCAAAATACACCAGCAAAACCTATTCTCATATCAAAATCGACCCGCAGGGGTAAAACGAATAATTATATGAAAAATGAAGGAAATGAAATAAATATGAAAATATTTTCTGTTTTAATCTTATGTTCACATGTTAAAAATAAACTTTACATTACAGTATATATTTGATTGAAAGAGGAAAGGCATTCAACTCGCATTGGAAAGAATTAAACTGATTTTAGAAACTGGATTTCATCCTCAATATAGGCCCACTTATTTCACAGCCTTTTAGCAAATTATTTTAGAAATTATTTTTAGCAAAATGGAAAAGGAGTAATGGCAAGATCTCGCTCTCGATTTCGATCTTCGCTCAACTTCCCTCTCTGCTTTATAGCACCTCTCAGGATTGTAGATTTCTAGTTGTTAGCGCTCGTCCAGTCAGTTTCTTTAATTCTTCTTGCACACGTTCCTAGAATTTAGCGAGGCATTTTAAATACTCATATTAAAGATTTTAACTAATTCTAACTCTTTTATATTATTTAAGTACCTAAATGAACTTCTCATTATAATACAGCCAGTTTGTAATTAAATTTTTTACAGTTTTTTAAAGTGAATTCCAAACAATTATTTTTGGAGGTCGGGTGTTCACAAGTGCGCGATTGGTCAAAATTAAAGGTGTGTTTTGACGTTAATAAAAATAAAGAACACCAGTGGTTGAAAAGCCTGTTGGTTATGGCCCAAATTCTATATGTTATAAACTCGTGCACTGTCAAGTAAGATATCGACCTGAGTGAGGCTACTTCAATATTTGTCATAACAATTGATAGCCTTTTTTTTTGTTATTCAGTAATATTTACGTCACATTTTATTATGATTTGCCTAAGTTTAATTGCTAATAATTATCATACTTTACATAATTTTTTACTCTCGACACCGTGAAAAGCTCCCAAAACACTTAGGATGACCGTGTCTACGCAAGTGTGGACACAAGAAAGCAGAAATGGCGTTTGCACAGCTTTTAATGGAGATATCTTTTTTAAATAACTTTTTGAAATTTGCTATTGCCGTTTTGTTTACCGGTAAAATCGACTTTATATTCTTTGAAGGGAGCTTGAAAGTGAACTCAAGATGCTAGAATGCAGACGTCTTGTTCCGCACGTTGCCTCGCATTGAAGATCAGACGTAAGATTTTACTTCCGTAGAAGAACAAACACCAGCTCACCATTCTTAAGTCACCATTGATTTCTATGGGCAAACTGCGCAGATTTCACTAAACCTAATCTTTGTCCACCAGTTTCAATCCTGTTGGTTATTCGGTTTGAGGAAATATGTTGGCGATGATGTACCGAGGAGGCAAAATTAACAATATACAAAAACTGAAAAAGAAGATAGCAACATCCATGTTATCGCATCCAGGTTGGAACTTCCAAGTGCGGTGTGAGGCTACACGCTACCCCTGGACACACTCCACACACCACTCTAACTGCGAGACGAAAGAGTGGGAACGAATTTTTCCACAAACTTTCGGAAATCTTTAATACTTCGTAGTTCTTTGCGAATATTAAATAAATAAATAAATAAATAAATAAAAGAGTATAGCAATTTGAAGCCAATTAAATTATCTATCCAACTGTTCAAAATGCTTTTTCATTTTTTTCACTACAAAGATATAAGTAATAAAAAACTGTCGTGTCTCTCTCTCTCTCTCTCTCTCTCTCTCTCTCTCTCTCTCTCTCTCTCTGTATATATATATATATCAAAAGAAAGTGAACAGTATGAAAAAAAATATTTATATAAAAAGAAAACTGCATTTAGTGAAAGACGAAAATAAAATTTAAAAAAACCATGATTTTTATTAAAAAAAAAAAAAAAAAGACGCATAACCTAATCTGAATTTTATTTGGAGTAAACCTCAGCTCTCATCATGGTATTTGTATAATGTTAAAAAAAAATAGTTAAGAGAAAATGAGGAAGTATTTTGGATAATTGGCATCGTATGATGCGTGAAAAAAAAAATCTAAAAACAAAAATTTTCTAAAAAGCAGAAAAAATTACTCAATAGTAATGATTGTTTTTTGAAACTTTAAGATGTCATAAAAGTGAAATATCTAAAGAAAAGAAAACAAATAATTTTTACCAATTAGTAATTTTTTATGCTTTCTAATATGTTATATTTCTAGGCGAACTTTATTCCAAAACTGTACAAGTTATAAATGAGCAGCAAAAGCGAGAAAGGAGTTGTACAAGCTGCGTACGTTTAATTAGAATTCTGATGCAAAATGATTGATTAGTTAGCGTGCTCCTCCCTGGCTCCTCCTTCCTGAATAAGCATAAAAAAGTACTAAAGTGAATGAAGTGCGTAAAGGATGCTCAAGTTAATACAGTGAAGTAAGATCATTTTAAATAATAATAATACAATTTGTGGATCGTTTAACCTCCTTCGTAAAGACAAAATTCATGTGACGGAGGAGACATATTTTTACGTGGGGACCGGAACCACCACCGCGTCGCTACATCATCTGAACGCAAAGGACGGCGTGGCCACGACGTAACCTGGACATCTTAACTTATGCGATGGTTTTGTTGCCCGAAATATTTTAGCATTTATATAGTAACTTTTGCACGCTGATTCCGAAAATAATATTCATTTTTCGCCATCACGTACAGATTTTTCACAAAATTTCACACTACATATGTAAGTAATTTTCATTAAATTTTGATTGCCTATAAATGCTTATAAATGCCTGGTTTCATCAAGACATCAAAGAAATGGAGAAGACATGTCAGGGAAGGTGGGACATCAGCATGATGGCTGATTACTGCTGGATGTTGAAATGGGATACTCCAGAATTATTACATAAAAGAAAAGGAACAGCGCGTACATTCGAGACTAAAAGGCATTGATCTCACAAGAAAACTCAAGACAAATAAAAATGAATATGTAATTGACGTTAATAGTCTTCTTTCTTTTTAAAGTTGTTTGCATTTGTAATTAGTATAACAAAGCGAAATAGGTACCTAATATAAATTGAAATAAATAATACAGGGCGTCCCAAAAAAATGTATACACACTTTAACAGCTGATAGCTCAATTGATGTTTCTTTCTTTCCAAGTTAAACCCATTAGAATTAATAATGGCAGTCAACTAAGCTTTGAACAAAGGAAATTCATTCTAAAATGCTACTGGAAGTGTGAAAACGCAGTTGAAGTGCAAAGACAGTTTAGGAGGGAGTTTCAAACAGATCCACCAACGCAACTTACCATCACTCGAATTAGAGATAAGTTTGAAGCCGATGGAACTGTTCAGAATGTCCACAAGAAGCGTTCCGGAAGACCACGGACATCGACAAGCCCCACAAAGCAAGAAAGAGTACCGGAAACGTATCACCAAAGTCCAAGAAAATCTGTGCGGCAAGCGAGTCGTGAGGTAGGAATTTCAGAATCGTCTGTCCAACGCATTTTGAAGCGCTGTCAATGGAAAAGTTACATTCCAAGATTAGTCCACGCTATTAATGAAGATGAATCGGACCGAAGAGTGGAGTATTGCGAGTGGTACTTGGCACGATGTGGATGTGGATTGGACGAAGGGGTTTCGTAGAATACCCTCCGCGTTCACCAGACCTCACACCACTAGACTTTTTTTTATGGGGATACTTAAAAGACAAAGTCTACGCTATAAACCTGCAACAGTCGCTGAATTGAGAGCAGCCATTGAACGAGAATGCACACAAATACCAAACGAAATGTTTCGTGATGTTTGCGATTCCACTGCTTCGCGTTATCAGCAGTGCCTGGACCAGAACGGACGTCAGTTTGAAAACAGGCGTTGACAAAACAATTAAACAATGTCTGTAGATTCTATTACATTTTGAAAATGAAATGTATTTTAATAAACACTGCCTTTATAAGTATTTAAAGTGTGTATACATTTTTTTGGGACGCCCTGTATTTATTTATTTATGTTGTTTTTTTCCTTCCAGTTTGCAGAAAATCCTTACATGATAGAAAAAAATGGACACCTGATTTGAAATCAGCGTAGCTGAATTATATAAAATCAGTTATTAGTAAGAAAACAACGCTTACGAAGTGCTCATTCACAGGCCTGTGTTATTAATAAGTATATTTTAAGTTACATCTTAATATAGTTATAAAATATATTGCATTAAACCATAATCAGGAAAATTATTGTGAGCTATTGAAGAATAGGGACCCCAGCCTTCTTTAGTTAGGCTTTATAAAGCTAACTAACGAAAATATCACGACCTAACCTAACCAATCGTTAGGTTAACTGTACGCCCTTGACGATTGGTTAGGTTAGGTCATGAAATTTTCGTTAGTTAGCCTTATAAAGCTAACTAAAGAAGGCTGGGGTCCCTATTCCTCAATAGTTCCAATTATTGTTTGAAATGAAACCTGATCGTACAACGTTTGATCACTTGTGTTTTGTAAATAAAGTTTGATAAGGTGAACTTTATTTCCTAAAAGTTAAAGTAAATAATTCAAAAAAACTTCAACTTTGGATGCATCGCTGTCATAAATAATTTGGATGTCTTCTCACTTTTCCATTTCCAAACAGATAAACGGTAAGCGGAAGGCAGACTTTAAAATTTTTATACGAAAAGCCACTTAAAGCGGAAGGATTTACAGTTTGCTAATATATATATATATATATATATATATATATATATATATATCATACTTTTATATATATATATATATATACAGTATATATATATATATATATATATATATATATATATATATCTATATATATATATATATATATATTATTTCTTAGCTAAATAATAGGCCATAGGCTGAAGTGTCTTTTGGACCGTAAGTTTGAACTTTCTGCGCTTCACATAACCAGATTTTTCCAGTTTGAACCTCCCCTCCTTGTATAAAATCGCTTTTAAACGCCCTTGTATAAAACCGATGGTTAACGCAGTTTCGAAAATGGCGTCTGACAGTGATGTGCGTCGTAAACAGAACTATTATCGAGTTTTTAACCGCAGAGAACGAAACAGTTGAAAATATTCACAAACGTCTACAAAACGTTTACGGAGAGGCTGTTGTTGATCGAAGCACAGTTGGACGCTGGTCTAAACGTGTGAGATCATCGGAGAGGGGAGAGCCAGCCTCGATGATGAGCCAAGTTTGCGGTCGCCCGGCATCGGCTGTGACATCTCACACTGTGCAAAGTGCTAACAGCATCATTCGATCAAATCGTCGCGTCACACACATGGAGCTATCACTGGGTCTAGGAATTAGTGAAGAAGTGTGAATACGATAAATCAGCAACTGGGATACTCAAAAGTGTGTTCACGGTTTGTTCCTCGCCAACTGACTGAAGATCACAAAGCCCAAAGAAAAGAAATTGCTTCCGAGACGTTGGTTCGATACGAGGCAGAAGGGGATGACTTCCTTTCACGAACTGTGACTGGGGATGAGACTTGGGTACGCCACTTTGAACCTGAAACAAAACGCCAATCCATGGAGTGGCATCACGCACACTCCCCACGCAAGAAAAAGTTCAAAATGACTCCCTCTACAGGAAAGGATATGGCCACCATCTTCTGGGACATGAAATGGGTGATTCTGGTAAAAATTATGAAGAAAGGACAAACAATCAACTCAGAGGCATATATTGCTACCCTTACAGAGACTCTAGAAACGTATAAAGCGAGTTCGACCGGAGAAGAAACTGGAAACGTCCTTCTTTTGCACGATAACGCAAAACCATACAACAGTTTGCAAACAAGAGAGGCCATCAAAAAAATGCGCTTGACTGTGTTACCCCACCCTCCATACAACCCGGATCTGGTACCTTCAGACTTCCATTTGTTTGGGCCAATGAAGGATGGTATTCGTGGAAGGAAAGTATCAGAGTGACGATGGGGTTGTTGAGGTAAAGAGGTGGCTCGAGCGGAACCCAGCGGACTTTTACCAGCGAGGAATAAAGGCCCTTGTTTCGAGGTGGAGGAAAGGCGTAGAAAAGGATGGAGACTATGTGTAAAAATAAAAACTTGTAAAAAAGGTATGTAACTCATTTCTGGAACTAACAAGGAAACTTGAAAAAAAAAGGTGGGGCAAAATATATTGAGTGGCCTTCGTGTATATATATATATACATATATATATATATTTTTTTTAAACATCTGACACTTGAAATGTTTTTTATTTTTTTTATTAACTGAAATATGAAATATAAGCATGAAGATTTTACTGTACCTTCTCTACACATGAGGAATTAGTCCCCTAGTGCAAAACATGCTCTGTGTGATGTCCTCTCAACTCATTAACTCTGCATACGATTAGTAACTCGTATTGTAGTATTTTGTAGTACTCTGGACAGCGTATCTGTTGAAATCTGAGAAATTTCTTGTTCAGTTGATGTTTTCAATGCTTCTATTGTGTGTAGAGTCTGTTTAAACACACTATCTTTTAAATAACTCCACAAATAAAAGTCACAGGAGTTCAGATCTGGTAATGTTGGTAGCCATGATATTCCTTTATTATAAACCGTAGAAATCTGTTGGACAGGACTCTTCGTCAAAAGTGTCGTGCAAGTATCGTGAACTGAAGACATCACATGGAGTATGTTTTGCACTAGAGGACTCCCCATGTGTAGAGAAGGTACAGTAAAAGTTTCATGCTATTATTTCAGTTAATAAAATAATTAAAAAACTTTTAAAGTATCAGATGTTTAAAAAATCAACCGATATATATATATATATATATATATATATATATATATATATATATATATATATATACACAGGGTGTCTCAGAAGTCGTGCATCATAGGCTTTATTCAGATTTACGAGGTTTACGAGTCGAAATGGTTTATAAGTAGGCTGACCATATTCCCTTGAGACAAAAACGGGACATTGGGATGGCAAAAAAGGGACGGGGGTTATGTAATATTCTGTATTCATGAAAAAGTAAGTACATAAACATATTGAGCTTACAATTATTCTTCAGTGACAGAACCCATACAAAAACCCATACAAAACGGTACTGTCCCGTTCAAAACGGTACGTATGAGTAGTATAGCCGCAAAAGGGGAGAGTGCAGGAATGTTGCAGGTTATTATGTAATGTTGCAAAGGGGGGCGGGGTTGTTGCAAATGGGGGTAGGGGAAGGGGTTGTTGCAAAGGGGGGTGGGGGTTGTTGCAAAGGGGGAAGGGGTTGTTGCAAAGGGGGGTGTTGCAAAGGGGGGTGGGGGGAAAACTTGGAGGCGGCGTTATCCCCCAAGAGAAAGGAGGAGGAGGAGAGAAAGGAGGTGAGGTGTTCACCTGGCAGGAGCCAAGTGCACATTAAGACTTCCAGCCGGTCTGGCGTTGTTTTATAGGCTCCTAATCAGCCAGTTGGCGTAAATGGCTTGAGTTGCCAGATACCGCGATACCATTGTATACATTATTATAGACTCCTAATCAGCCAGTTGGCTGTAAATGGTTGTCAGATACCTCTTTTTAGCAGTATTATTGCATACATTATTATTATATACGCCTAATCAGCCGAGTTGGCGTTGTTTTATAGGCTCCTAATCAGCCAGTTGGCGTAAATGGCTTAAGTTGCCAGATACCATTGTATACATTATTATAGACTCCTAATCAGCCAGTTGGCTGTAAATGGTTGTCAGATACCTCTTTTTAGCAGTATTATTGCATACATTTTATTATTATACGCCTAATCAGCCGAGTTGGCGTTGTTTTATAGGCTCCTAATCAGCCAGTTGGCGTAAATGGCTTGAGTTGCCAGACACCATTGTATACATTATTATAGACTCCTAATCAGCCAGTTGGCTGTAAATGGTTGTCAGATACCTCTTTTTAGCAGTATTATTGCATACATTATTATTATATACGCCTAATCAGCCAGTTGGCTGAGTTGCCAGATAGCGCCATGTATTCCATTGTATACACTATATAGACTCCTAATCAGCCAGTTGGCTTAGAAGGCTTAAATATTGCCAGATACCTGTTGTATACAGAATACCGGTAGTAGAAGGCATAACAATAAACAACATTGCATCATTCTTTTTATTATAAATATATGGAAAATAAATATACATTTGAGGAATATCGTATAACAGAAATATACACACAATTATGGATATATATATAAAATAAAATATACATTTCATATACACTTCAATATGTACATAACAGTACAGGAGAAATATACACACACACACACAATTATGGTGATATATAAAATAAAATATACATTTCATATACACTTCAATATGTACATAACAGTACAGGAGAAATATCAAGCAAAATATATATATATATATATATATATAAACACAAATCAATAGAAATATGCGTATAATCGTCAAGCAAAATATATATATACAATTCACTTTTTTTTCAAAATACTAAACTCGGTCTTAATCGAGTTTACAATTACATCATTATTGCTCTGCATTACGCAGTATATGCGGCTTAATAATATTTCACCGCTTAAAGTATAGGGAAACCTGTATTCGATATGAATGGCTTTCATATCGTTCAGTACTATTTTTGTTCCCACTTTACAACCGGTTGGTAAGTCATCTTTAAACACGTCTAGAATACAATCAAAAGCACGCACAAAGAGTTCATCGTTAGCTACATTATTAAACACAAGTTTATAAGAACGCTTTTCCAATCGAGGGTTTATTTCTACCGACTCGAGCTTTTCAATCGTGAACTCTTCACTCAACATACGGCAATTGAAATAATCTTCTAAATCGTTACGCAACTGCGCGTTATATAAAGAAATAGTTCTTCAGGGTGAACGGTGTAGGTGAGCTCAGCCTTGTACCGATCAATTGCTTTGTACCAAAGTTCATGGTATTTCAAAGAGTCTAAACTTTTTAAATAAACATCCAGCACTAGACCATTCTCACCAGCCCTACACTCGGTAAACCCATCGAGCAGAGCAGTGTATGCGTATTCAAGTACTGTATCAAAATAAAACATATCCGTAACACGCGCGTCTAATATAGGTTTCAGTTTACGGAATCCGACGATTTCAAACATTCTGTCGAGGATGAAACGGTTTCGCGTAGGAATAAGAGCGTTATTATCAGAAGCATTCTTCCACATCAGCCTTATATCAATGCACGGCCGATCGTTATTTATACACAACGTACATACAACGGCGTATGAGGGCGCGTCACTAATCTGCTCTCTTCTTGTACCTACGTTAGCAGGTATTTTATAACGATCTTCACACCACTTCTCAACTATCACGAAGATTCTATTCATCTCCTCGATACTTAAATAAACCCGTTTGTTTGTCGGTCTACATTCCGTTTCCAGTACATAGCTAATGGTACCGGAATTACGCCTGAACACGCGCAACGATTTCGTCACGGACACATCGTACGAGGCGTTGAGAATGCTGCTCAAAGGAAGTTCCATCGTATTCGAGGAGCGCACGTCCACTCGGTTCAAGCTCTGAGATAACTATGAGCCGTGTGAGGCACAGGCAGGAACGGTTCGACGGGCGGCTGACTCGATGATACGTGAATGGGCATGTTCGTACGACTCGAATTGTTGCACATATTTGTTTTTCCGTTTCGTCACTACCAGCCTACGCACTTTGGATAAGAACTAGGCGCTAATCATCTCCACACTCCGGCGCACTATTTGAGAGGAACATATGCTCATATTTTTCCTTTCTACCCATCAAACGATACTCGTCTCTAAAATCTGTTAAAAACTCACGCATGGCACTAGCCACAACCTCACTATGAACCTCATCATGATATACGTTAATATAGTGATAAAAACACCTAAGATTGTCCATGATCACGAGATTCACATTTTCAGACGTAGGGTATGAGTAATCGACATGGTGTAGCATGACGTAATACCGCTTGTCACACCACCCATCCACAAGGCTCATTATCCATACCTGCTGCTTCTCTTCTGCACGCGTTGTTTCTTTTACTTCACGGTGTATGTGAGACTTTATAAAGTTTAGCCCTGCAGCATACTTCAGCACATCGTCTGTGCAACGAAAGCCTTCAACAGTCTCACCAGAACATCCGTAGAGTATTTGTACATCTTGGAACTTCGCACAATCCAATGTGGTTTTAAAAGAGGCATAGGAGGGGGGAATAGGAAGTTTTTCGGTATCCACCACATCCTCACACTTTACTGAATACCATTTCATAAACGTTGTGCAAGCGATATTAAAGGTAGCCATTTCAATATACGTCTGATCTGAATACACGTCTGATCTCTCGGGCTTACTGCGGTCGACTGACCACGCAGGGACTCCCAGAGAGTAGCATGACTCACGCAGTGGGCGGAGCTTAGAACTTTCACCTACACACACACACACACACACACACACAAAGGAGAAAGTGAAACGCTATTTGATTTATTGAGATATTCATATATTTACAAATACGATTCGAGATAGTCAAGTTATATATATATTACAAATACGATTCGAGATATTCAAGTTATATATATACATATATATTTACAAATAGATACGATTATATACAAGACGTGTGAGTTAGAAGCATCATTGGTATCCAAAGGGTACGGTATCATAGGTGCCAGGTAACTGGTAACGTTTCCTATAGGTGTTACGGCACACCATCGTACCCCTAAGTTCCTTCACGCCTCCCAGCTTCTGCGCCCGAAAATTGTGGGTGCCTACAATTAGTTGGTGAGGTTGCAAACATACTAGATCCTTCAACGACTCAAAGTTAACAACCTCCCGATTCGCATGGTTGAGCGTAATACCCTTTGCCTTCACGATATATTTCATTTCCCCTACCCTGACCCGTACCCCATAAGTCTTAGGTCCTGTTGAGATAAAAGAGTCGGCGTATGCGTCGTCCCCATACTCATCCTTGATCTCATCAGTGAGCTCGCCGAGGAACTCCCCAATAGCGGGCATGTAATCACCCTCCCTCTCTGTGAATATCACGCTATCTGTATCGGCATACAATACTCTCCGCCCAAGAGAATGCAATAGACCCCAAAGTTTTATACGGGCGTAGGCTGTTGTGAAGCTCGCCACAGGTATGTTTGTAACCCTTGAGGTATCTGTGGCAAATTCAGTGTTGTTGTACTTTATTACGTAAGTATTACCTACATTCACGATCTCCATGACCTCTTTATCGGGGGCATTGGCATAATCCCAGACATCGCTATAACTTTGTGCCAAATGAATGTTCCCTCTGCCGGTATTCTGCGCAAATTTTCCCCATAGACTGTTTAGACACAACTTTGCACTAAAGCGCTTGCCAGGATTCTTTACAATTTGGACACGATCAAGTTGTATACCTTCGCGGTCGCGGTAACGTTGAATATAGGCAGACTTTTCATCTTCGGTATCAACTCCTCGCGGATACCCTGATGCTTCAACCTTATCCTTCAAAAAGGCGTTTATATATGGTGTGAAAAGGTTGGGGAGCTTCTGAAACCTCCACACCTCGTGTATCTTCAGTATTCTATAACCATGGCGTACGGCTAGGGCCAGCTCAGGACTTGTATATACGCCTCTGATCTTACGCTGGTGGGGTATATGGTTACATTCGCCGTTATCCTCTTCCGCGCACTTCACGCACAGGGGAAACATGAGCTTGTCGTCGATAACGACAGGTAAGATCGGCATCCATAAATTGCGTGGGGGGAGTACGTCTACGAAAGAGAGCCCAAAGTAATGATCATTCAAATTTTTTGAAAATTCATTGATGGAGGGTATGCTAGGTCCCACCAGTTTCTCAGGAGCGCCCACGGGGTACGGATGGCTCTTCATCACGTATGGGTATAAAGAACAGAAATCGTAGTAATGGAGCTTCACGCCCACCGTAGGTGGAAAGTATAGTCTGAATGGATTTGTACGTCCTCCAAACAAGCTATCACCACATTTGAGAGGGTCCAGCACCATTGAACGCTTGATCGTTTTTATTTCCTCACGGTATACATCGTCTGTCTCCATCCGTGCATCATATTCATGCTCCCACAAGACTTTGTGAGTGAACTGCGATCCTATAAGTTGATCGCGGGTGCGGGTCCCTCCACAGACAAGATGCAGTCCGTGCAGGGCAGGTGATCTACCGTGGATATCTCCGACGATACCGCACTCAGTGCGGGGGCATCCATGCCACCAGCATCCATTAAGAATACACAGTCTTCACACCAGTGACACGGTTTTCACTTAACCCATCAACCCAAAAAACACGTCCATTAATCTTAAGGGTACTTCCACCCGTGTTGCGGGCGTGCTTTATGTATACACCTGTTTGTTGCTGCAGGTGTATGAGCCAGTAAATAGCTTGTGTCCGTAACTGCGGGGATTGTTTCGGTGAATAATGGCTAAGGTGTCTTTAGGCATGAAGTTATTCTTGAACACCGTAAAACATAATGATGCGATGGTGGTTGCGACTTGCAGTGGATCGCATTTGAAACGGGCTATGTACATACTTATAAAGGCCTGGAAACATACTCTAAGCACGCGCACATCATTCACGCAATAACGCTCACATTCATCAGCTATATTATAAGGGTTACTTTCATAAAACTGTCGTAGTATCGATCAAAGTCTTCACGTTATCCATGCAGTCAAAATAATGTTTGGGGGGTGGTGGGCCTACGTAGTTTAAAGTCTCGCTGGTGAGGAAAGTGTATGGGAAGTATCCTTTGGAAACTTCAGCTGCTACTCCCATCACCTTGGGTAGCTTTGCTAATTTACAAGGTGTGAATAATAAAGTATCTTTAAATTGTACATTGCCTCTTATCTGCATCTGTATTAATTTGTTGCCTCTTTTCAATGGATCACCTGTAAATATCTCAGAGGATTCGTGTTCAAGCAACTCCTTATAAAGGAACTGCGTGTCAAACTTTGCCCCGTTATGGGCGAGAATATACACAGTCATTTTTTTGAACTTGTCGGCTAACTTGACAATATAGGACACAAATAGTTTCACAGGACTATCGCTGACATTCGTTTTAAAAACGTTTGTCCGTTTACCGCATTTGGGGCACTCGTCACATTCGGTACCCATACACTCATCACAGATGGTCTGGCTCACAAGTAAATGTGGAATTACCTCTTTGGTTTCAGCGTTCGTATATGTTTCTATATCGTAGTACACAGTTATATGTACAAGGGTTATTTTTAGGCTTAGCATCTTTCATATAACACACATGCTTTACTCCATCCGCCTTATATTCCTCCTGGCATGTAGGACAGTGAATTACGTCGCACTTGTGCTTAAATTTTCCCCAATTATCCATTGTGTGAAACATACCACATTCACAGATTCTCATTTTCCTGCACGTACCAATTGATTTATGGAGATCAAAGCAGCTATTATTGAAAAATGTGCGTCTACACACATCACAGTCTCTCTTCTCAACTACACGGCTTTCACATTTGGTGCTTTTACACTGCTCACATACCATGTGACATTCTTTACAATGTCTCACTATATCATCCGCAAACTCGAGGCACCCCTTACACAAATCATGATGTCTCCCATATTTTCGACTTTTGTCATAACTCGCGTAAAGCCCCCTTATATTACGGATGGGGAGATACGTTGTCCCTGACAATCCTAAAATAAGTAGGGGCCTTGTACGATCTCTCACACAGCTTTAAAAACATACACAGTCCGGCGGCGATCATCCAAACCAAATATAACTATGCGCACATTCATTTCCTGTTCTACCTTTCTCAGCTTTCAGGACCCATATTACAGTCAAATTCAAGTTCACAGTCTACAGCTAGTTTACGGGCACGCTCAACGATCGTAGGCAGCCAAATTTTTTGAGTCCGTGTATTTTGTACAGTAAACATACGTGCTAAGAGTACTGCTATAAAGCCGCAACCACGATCGACGTTTATATGCCTTCGGTAAATAGTTGGAGAATTGAAGTTAAGAGTATACGGTATGGCACTATGACCCGCAACACGGTATACATGGTCAATATTTACCGTGAAGTTGTCCATATTGAAGGCTATACTACTTTGGACGGCTTGCATTATACGCCCTAATATATATTCTACATCTTCAGCCGCCAAACGTCTAAACGGTACTATCACCCAATAATCGTCTACATCGCCGTCATCTGACCCGAACCCAAAGGACAGACTCGTCCTGACCTCACGCTCGTCGCGATTCTGAAGAGCAAACTCTATAATACGCTCTACAACCCTGCGTATCCCGCGCTCAATTCCATTGCTATACAGGACTCTATGGTCGACCTTGACTCTATACCGATTTCCAGTCAAGGCGGGGGTGGGGGCTGCGGCGCGCACCAACTCGAACGCAATAACATCCTCAACAGAACGGGGGGCGGATGAATTAGTGGCTATATTAGGTGCTGCTGATGGGGGCCCTGTTGCGTAGGAGGGTTGGGGATCTATTATTGTAGACTTAACAGAACGGGGGACGGAATAAGGGGATATATTAGGTGCTGCTGCTGGGGAGGTTGTTGCGTAAGAGGTTGAGGGTTGGGGATCTGCTGCAACAGGTACGTATTTCGGCCGCTTTATACCTGATGTGGGGTTCTCATACCTCCGCTTTGGACGTGCAACCTGTATCGGGTTCAGGGAGGAGATCACAATTACACTGTCATCGTCTTCCGTAATGATAGGGTGCTCTACCTCATCGTCGGTTCTGTGGGAGAAGAAATATAAGGATCAGCACTCAAAATTTGTAATATTTTGTAAATGACCCACTTAGGAGTGTGACGTGTTAGAAATGGACTCTGTAGAAAAATTCAGATTCACGAGCCCATCCACATGTATATATCTGGACCTACAGGATGTGGTAAAACTGTGTTTATGCTTAAAATCATTAAAGAAAAGGGGGAGATGTTCTCGAAATTTGTGCATAAAGTTATATGGTGCTATTCGACGTATCAATCAGTGTTCAACGAGTACCAAGATGATATTTGTTCCACAAAGGCGTATATGACGTTAATTCGTTAAAGGGAAACTGAACATACAATCATTGTAATTGACGATCTCATGTTGGAGATGGATAAAACGTTTGCCGAGACATTTACAGTATACTCCCACCATCTAACATAAGCGTGTTCTTCATCAATCAGAATCTATTTTCAAAAATAGATACATGCGCGATGTGTCGTTAAATACGCAATATCTAGTCTTATTCGCGCAACGTAGAGATGTATCACAAATTGGGGTATTAGCCAATCAAATGTTCCCGAATCAGCGTAAGGAGTTTTTGGAAGTTTATAAAGAAGCTACAAGCACGCGTTACGGATATTGCTTGCGACCTTCATCCGCGAAACACGTTTAGAGTGCTTCTGCGAACGAATATATTTCCAAACGAGCCTGAAACGGTGTATATTCCAGAATGACAAAGAGACTAAAGAAATACCATGAAATAATAAAATCTATCATCGACTGCCCCGGGAAATGCAGCAGATGTTTATTAAAAATATCGACGCCGACTTTTTAAAATGCATCTGTGAAATCTGTCTTAACGTTATAAATTGCAATGTATCAATGAAAACCCATCAGAAGGCTCGCCTACGCCGCTACAAGAACATAATACGTACACTCGCTCGTAAAAGTCAACTGTAGCGAAGAAAAAAAAACGAGTTATTGTGCAAACAGGAGGGTCATTTCTCCCCATCTTATTTTCAGTTTTGGGCCCTTTACTGACTAGATTAATATAATGAAGAAAGTGGTAGTGATTCCCCACGAGGTGTACGCCTCACTGCAAAGAGACACGGATCTAGATCCCCGTAAAAGCAGACTTAAAAGAATGGAAAGCGAATTGTTAGCCCTATTAAACAGTGAAAAAACACCTGATGAGAAAAGAATCTTATACCAAGAAGCTCTGCAGAAATTTCTTCACGAGTACGAAAATTATAAGAGCCCTACAGAGATTCCTGTGGTTATTAGGCACAGCACGGGGGACGATGGCGACATAGGATCTGTACCCGACGACACAGCTGACCAACCAAAAAGATTAGCCACACAACATATCGAACATGTATTAAAAAATACCCTCCCACTTACATTGAGGAGTAAAGGCTTAAGTCTTTATAATCTATTGAATGAGGATCCCGCCATACAATGGACCGATACAGGGGAGATCATTGTGGAAGGATCAAAGGTACAGGGATCGAATATCGTAGACATTGTCCATGATCTGGTGAGAAAGTGGGATAGGCCATCACCATCAGGATGGAAGCATATTAAAGCAAGACTACAACAAATAAATGTCCCTAAAACGTTGATAGGAAATCTGAACAGGTTAAAAGACTTGGAACATGCAACGCCTGTGACACAATTGAAGGCGCCGTCACCCCCGGCGGTAACACCTTTGAAGAGGAGCAAGAAGAGGTTAAACCAACCCTACCCACGTGCCTCTAAAATACGCAAATGGCTAACGTATTAACTAAACGCTATTATGACATTTCTACCCCATCCTCTTACGGCGGCGTAGATAGACTGTACGTTTACGGAGTAGGAAAAAAAGATGTTGAAAGATTTTTGAGGGAGCAGGACGCTTATACGCTTCATAAGCCTGTGAGAAAAAGGTTTAAAACAGCCAAGACAACGGCTTCCTCGATTGATTCTATTTGGCAAGCAGATTTAACAGACATGCAAAGATATTCTGTGTATAACGATGGTTACCGCTACATTCTATTCATAATAGACGTGTTCTCTAGATATCTGTGGCTAGTTCCTCTGAAAAATAAATCACCTGAAACAGTTGCTAAAGCCACCAAAACGCTAATGTTAAAAGAAAACAGGGTTCCTGGCTATTTTTGTACGGATATGGGGAAGGAGTTTATAGGCCGTGCTTTTCAGAATATGTTGACAGAGTTTAATATCAGCTATTACACAACCAATTCTATACATAAGGCTTCTTTAGCTGAAAGAGTTCAGCGCACCATAAAGGAACGCATGCACCGTTATTTTACACATAAAAACACATACAGATTTCTAGACATTCTGGAATCATTGGCATCATCCTACAACCGCTCACACCATCGCACGATTGGGGCAACACCTAACGAAGTTTTAGAAAGAGGTACGCTCCCGAGAAGAGATGGATCACCACCACCACCACCACCACACTCTGTGCGCTTCAAAATCAATGATTATGTAAGGCTGTCGCGTTCGGGGAATAAATTCGCAAAGGGTTTTGAGCAAGGATGGACACGCGAGATTTTTAAAGTTAGGGCTGTGAGACCTAAAGGTGTGATAATGATGTATTACATTGAAGATTTGAATGGGGAAGAAATCTCAGGAGGCTTTTACCGCGAGGAATTGCAGAAAGTTGCGTTTAATTTAGAAAAAAATGTGTTTAAAATTGAGAAAATTTTAGGAAGCAAAGGTTCAGGAAGGAGAAAAATGTACCTGGTGAAATGGCTAGGGTACCCAGAAAGCTTCAACACCTATATAAAAGCTGATGCAATAATGAAGCTTAAATAGTATGCAACATGGCTCCTAACCATTTCTACGTCACACTCCCGTCCTCCTCGTCCCTGTCTGTACACCCTAACAACACGCTAGCCAACTTTGTAACAGAACTCCATGGGCACATTGAATTGGGTCGTGATTCGTATGAGGTGGGGATATGCGAAATTCAGCTGGACACCGTCTTTTTAAATATTGAACATAAAGAAACCGTTTTTACGATTCTTAGAGACATTGACGAGTGTGAAAAAGCTGGGGTAGCTATGGATGAAACTATGCGCATCGCTTGGACTAAGATTGCACGGTATTACAGTACAGAAGTAAGACTAGGGCCGGGTCAATATGGTTCGGCCGAGGATGTTGTGAGAGGCTTAAACGTAAGTTTAAGAAACTCAAACCTTACGAATGATTTAGTATATGAAATCGTAAACAACCCTGCACATACACTAATCCTAAAATCAAAGACTAACAGATGTCTTAAAGAACATAGAAAGTTCAAAATTCTAACCAACGGCCGATATAGCGCAGCCTTCCAAAGAGACACATTTCACGAGACACAGTATAACTTGTCCAGATTAATGTATCAATTGAAGATGGAGAAATTGGCTGAAAGGTCCCCAGACATGTGCTATATTTACAGTAATATAGTGGAGCACCAGTTTGTTGGGGATACCCAGGCACGCCTGCTGCGCATTGCTCACATCCCCAACCATAGAGGAAGGAGTTTGAGTATTACATATGACAGACCCCATTATGTGAATGTCGCAACTAATTTAATAACCAATATCACAATATATATAAGAACGATTGAGGGCGAAAACTTCCCATTCTGAAGAGGGGTGCCAGATACCTTGGAAGAAAAGCGCTACAATCAGGCCTTAACACTGCAGAAGACATATTGGCCGGGGCTAAACCTAAAGAAGCTCTAAAAAAACATTTAAAGCGTACACGGAACGAAATCATCAAAGATGCAAAGAGAAAAATGCGTGGTGGCGGGAAGAAGAAGAGGGCTCCCCGGAAGAAGAAGAAGGGGTCACGTGGTATTAAACGTAAAAGGCTATCAAAAAAGAAATGCTGTAAGCGAATGAAACCTATGGTTGACCACTTTTTTGACTGATATAAGCTAAGGATATTGATCTCATGAATCATAGTTTGTTTACCACTTGTCGAGAGAGGAGTCACTATTTCGCCATGGCACGCTTCATCCACCCATGTAGTTCACAATGCTGTAAATCGGAGCTGTCCTTTTTGAGCTCCCGCCAACCCAAGTTTCTATTGAGCACAGTGACTTTATTACAATTAACCCTTTAAACACAATTAGCTCCCCGAGTGCACCTATAGAATTCGTGATACCCAGCTCAGGTCCTTACTTTTTTGATCCAAGCTGTGTGCACATGTACGCTAAGCTACGTATAGCCCATTCTGATGGAACGGCCTCCGATGACAAATATGCTGTATACCCTGAAACAAACTTTCTGCACGCCATATTCAACCAGTGTGACGTATATTTAAATCAGACCAACATATCGGCAGGCACGGGGTACTATCATCTACGAGCCTATTTGGAAAATGTCCTCAACTTTTCCAAAGAAGCGAAGGCTACCTTTTTAAGTGCGGAGGGATATTATCAAACTAAAGATGAAAATAGTATAAAGGACAAATTTAAAAATTCTAAAAAGAAAATATACGAGTGTTTTGGACGGTTGCACACAGATTTCACTTTCCAGGAGAAGTTGCTTGTGAACGGAGTGGATATGAAAATAAAGCTCACCCGCACGAGTCCTGAGATCTGCTTAAATCTGGATGTGAATCAAGAAGAGGGTGCAAAGTCCGTTGTGGTTCACATTATGGACACATACCTCCGCGTACGGCGAGTGAAATTAAGTTCACCAAAACAACTAGAAATTGAGAAAAATTTACTAAACGCTACAGTGAAATATCCTATTAACAGAGTGCAGATCAAACTATATACGGTTCCTGCAGGGTTGGCATCGAAGCAGATAGAAAACATTGCCCTGGGAAATCTTCCTAAAAGGATATTAATCGGCATGCAGGACCACGCTTCGGTGAATGGAAAATATAAAAAGAGTGCCTTTAAATTCGAGAATTTCGGACTTAAAAATATAACTCTATACGTTAATGGCACTGCTTTGGGTGGAACAATGGGTACGGACTATTCATCAGACGCTGTGTTACCTCTTTGTGCCAGAGCCTATAGTAATCTGACCCATATTGCAGGTGATTGTGATGAGCTTGGTAATGGGGTAACGCAGGAAGAATTCATTGATCAATTTAACCTTTATCCGTTTGACATTACACCTGACTTATCTGCTAGCGTAAATACCCATTTAACACCACAGCAGAGCGGTAACATCTCAGTGCGGCTGGAATTCGCCAAGCCTATAGACGCTCCTATTAGTGTACTAGTATATCTCGAATCGCAAGCCCTAATAGAAGTAGATAGATTTAGAAGCGTTATCACTGACTTTTAAAATGGATGCTAATACACTTCAGAAAGTAATGGAGCGAGTCACACGTTCCAAATTTATCGGCGTGTTTGCGAAGAATGAAACATTGAGTTTGCCAAGTACGCGAGAATGCGGTAGTCTTATTGTGAACACAGACATCATCGGTAATGAAGGGATTCACTGGATCGCTGTCTATTTTAAAAATAGACAGCGCCTGTACTATTTTGATTCACTCGGTACTCAACCCTGGAGTGACCCTATTATTGTAAAATTTCTCGCTCAGTTACATATTCCCGAAGTTGTATGGAACCCATTTCGTATGCAGGGATATTTTACTAATGTTTGCGGAATGTACTGTGTCTCATTTCTCATGCATATGTCAAATGATAAAGAATTTATAAATTTTTTAAATTTATTTGACCCGTGTCACACTCACCGAAACGATGAAATGGTATGCAGACAGATAAAAAACCGTTTTCCAATTGTACGTACTCGTTGTATATTATAATTTTTGTTCGTATATTTGTATATTCGTTTATTGTACTGATTTCTTTCATTTAATAAATTTATGAAAATATATTGTGTCTTCTTATCCCAAAAAGATCGAAAAACACTTACATTATTTGACATTGTTGACTGATTAGTATATCATCCGTATTCCCTTCAAAAGATTGTATAACTCGTGTCAAATCCTCATCGGACCTTAAAGGAATAATGAAAACATATACAGAGTATACAGACAGAGCCCCATTATGTGAAGATATCTTTGGTTCGATTACCAATTTCGATTTTAGCATAATGGGGAAATAACATTGATTGACATTTTTGACTAGTATCTATTTGACGAATACTACAACTCTCCGTATATATAAAAATCGAATTATGGACACTTACATTTCTATGGTAGTCCCTTGCGTCGGATTGTAAGGAGCGTCACTGCAAATATCTTCTACGGTTTGCGTCGAAAATAGTTCGCCACAATCAGCCGCATTGAAAAGACTAATTGTGGTTAATGCTGCAGTATCACGTTCTTCATACAAGTCTGGGGAGACGTACAGGTCCATGGTGGAGGATGTGCGACACTGCTGACTGATCAGTATATCATCCGTATTCCCTTCAAAGATTGTATAACTCGTGTCAAATCCTCATCGGACCTTAAAGGAATAATGAAAACATATACAGAGTATACAGACAGAGCCCCATTATGTGAAGATATCTTTGGTTCGATTACCAATTTCGATTTTAGCATGATGGGGAAATAACATTGATTGACATTTTTGACTAGTATCTATTTGACGAAATACTACAACTCTCCGTATATATATAAAATCGAATTATGGACACTTACATTTCTATGGTAGTCCCTTGCGTCGGATTGTAAGGAGCGTCACTGCAAATATCTTCTACGGTTTGCGTCGAAAATAGTTCGCCACAATCAGCCGCATTGAAAAGACTAATTGTGGTTAATGCTGCAGTATCACGTTCTTCATACAAGTCTGGGAGACGTACAGGTCCATGGTCGAGGAATGATTATTCACTGATGCGAAAATAGCTACTGTTACTCCCAACTGAAAATATCCCCTTTTATATGCACATTCGCCAAGCTCCGCCCAAAAGACCAGATGTCCGTCGTGATTGGCTGCCGATGTAGCTGGGTGGAGCTATGACGTGTACCATTCCGCTATAACGGGTACGGACGAGTAATTGCATCTTTATATTTTCACTAATAGAATTAATGCTCTTATTCTCCTTTGAAAATTATTTGGTGATTCGTATAGAACTTTTGATATTGAATCCAAATATGGTTTCAGAAGTTTTCTATCGCCCATAGTTTTCGAGAAAATAATATTTCCATTTACTCAATTTCCCGCATCATTAGTCACTAATGTAATCGAGAGGGTATAAAGAAATATATCATAATTATATTTTAAAAATAACATTCGGTTTCAACGTTAAACTGTAGGTCTAAGGTGGTCATTACACATAATAAAATAAAGTGGTTGGCAGATAAATGGGCACCCTACGTGTCCTAGTGGTTAAGACGCGGGGCTGTTGATGGTTCAAACTGTAGGTCTAAGGTGGTCATTACACATAATAAAAAAGTGGTTGGCAGATAAATGGGCACCCTACGTGTCCTAGTGGTTAAGACGCTGGGCTGTTGATGGTTCAAACTGTAGGTCTAAGGTGGTCATTCCACATAATAAAAGAAAGTGGTTGGCAGATAAATGGGCACCCTACGTGTCCTATGGGGTAATCTCTACTGAACTTCATTGCTAATAACTCTCAGTAATCGAATGACATCCCAAGTCGTACCTTTTCATTATAAATGGAATCCTTTATTTGAACAAAACTCTCGCTCTCTTTCTATATATATATATATATATATATATATATATATATATATATAGTGTATGAGAGATAATTGTTATTATTACTAAATTGAGGTTATTGGTAATGGATCTGGGCAAGGTGTAATAATGTAATAGACCATAATATTCTATTGAAATAATTTGTATTGTTATGGTTTTAGATAATTTAAGCTCAGGACCTGCATTGTCTACATCGACTCCATCCGTGAAAGCGTTTGCCAAACATGGTGTACCACGGTAAATTCAATTTATATATATATATATATATATATATATATATATATATATATCATTATATTTCTATATGACACCATACAAATTACGCGTAAATATTTTCATTGTAGAAGTAATAACAATGACAATATTAATATCTGAAGTCAGTGGTGATTTCTGCTCGAATAGCTTGTAGAAGGATAATCCCTCGACCCGAAAAAGCTCCCTAGAGACCTTTTTCGTTCGAATCGTGTCCCTAGAGCCACGATTCGAACTGATTTAGTTTCTGCCTTTCATCGTGTGTGTGTGTGTGTGTGTGTGTGTGTGTGTGCATGAGTTGTTTATTATATATATATATATATATATATATATATATATATATATATATATATATGTGTATATATCAAGAGTGGTCTGGAAGGAGATGTTTCATAATTTTCTTTTCCGGACGTTTTTCCCACTGTTATTCGTGACTTAAATATTTATAATAAAAATCAAGTGTCTAAAAAGTTATTTAATAAGCAGAAATAAGATGTTTAAAAGAACAGATATTCTCCGTCCGACCCCGCTATAGTGGCTTGGGCAATTCCAAATGAATAATTTCTTTATTTTTCGTCATTTTTTCATTTTTTCGTCGCAGGAATGAGGCTATATGTTTCATAAGTGTTCATCTCGTTTGGTGGAAATGTATCGTAAATTATTTAAATGAAGTTTCAATTAATTGGTTTTACTGTTATTTAGGAAAATTATATTGGGAGCAAACGTTACAATAATAAGCTTATGTCGATATAGTTACCCATTGAATTGGAACTCTTTATTCACGTTTGCTATTATTTATTGATTGGTAGATAATTAGTTGGGTATCCCTTATAAAAATCATTTCTGTCTAACGATTTATTTATTGGGTAACTTTACTAATTCTATTAACGCGTAAATCTTTCTGAACATGAAATCATTGTTCAAAGGCTTTATTTGCTGGATCTATTTAAACTCCTTCGCGTGCAGTTTAGGTAATTACATTTATTCAAGTAGAGTTTGCAACCTCTCCTTTCTTCAAGCGAGTACTGCAACGTTATACACTATCGGATTATGTTTTGGGTAACTTTTGGACAGAAATAAGATGTTTAAAAGAACAGATATTCTCCGTCCGACCCCGCTATAGTGGCTTGGGCAATTCCAAATGAATAATTTCTTTATTTTTCGTCATTTTTTCGTTGCAGGAGTGAGGCTATATGTTTCATAAGTTTTCATCTCGTTTGGTGGAATTGTATCGTAAATTATTTAAATGAAGTTCATAATTAATTGGTTTTACTGTTATTTAGGAAAATTTATATTGGGAGCAAACGTTACAATAATAATAAGCTTATGTCGATATAGTTACCCATAAAAGTTTTAATTCGGTAATGCTCTCATAATTCGTTGGGTAACCCTTATAAAAATTCGTTTTCTGTCTAACGAAATAGGGTAACTTTGTTAATTCTATTAAAGCGTAATGAAAGAGGCGCTTGTGTTATTTTATACGGTTGAATCTTGAATAACCATATAAATATATATTGTGGTATTTTATATGGTTCATTAGTTTATTATATATACAAGTACATTTGGAATAACAGCCGTTATATATGTGTTACACGAAATGGGACACATGGCGCTATCTGGAATACCTTGCGCTATCTGGCAACTCAGCCAGAATAGAGGATTATAAAAGATCGCGAAGCTGGTGAAGAACCATTCCCCCCTCGGCTCCGGCCGAGTAAGGAGCTCTGCTCCTTCTATTTCTGGCCCTTTGGTAAACCCCTAGTGGCCTCTTAGGTTAGGGAAACGAAAATAAATTGGGGGAGAACTCCACTCTGTCCTTCAGGTGTCTCTCCCTCCTTCAGGTGTCTCTCTCTCTCTCCTGCATGTATCTTCCTCCTTCAGTGCTCTCTCTCTCCTGCATGTTTGCCTCCAGCATGTGTACATCCAGCATGTGTACTCCTGCATGTGTGCGTACCTCCAGCATGTGTACCTACTGCATGTGTACTCCTGCATGTGTGCGTATGTGTGTACCTCCAGCATGTGTACCTCCTGCATGTGTACCTATCCTCTCTCTTCAGGCGTCTCTCCCTCCTACAGGCATCTCTCTCTTCTTCAGCTCTCTCTCTCTCCTTCAGGCGTCTCTGGCTCAGCCAACTGGCTGATTCTGGCTGATTAGGAGCCTATAAAACAACGCCAGCCCGGCTGGAAGTCTTAATGTGCACTTGGCTCCTGCCAGGTGAACACCTCTCCTCCTTTCTCTCTCCTCCCTTTCTCTTGGGGGATAACGCCGCCTCCAAGTTTTCCCCCCACCCCTCTTTGCAACAACCCCCCTTTGCAACCCCCCTTCCCCCTTTGCAACAACCCCCTTTGCAACAAACCCCCTTTGCAACATTACATAATAACCTGCAACATTCCTGCACTCTCCCCTTTTGCGGCTATACTACTCGTATGGTCAGCCTATTTATAAGTGATGTTTAATTACAATATATGTTCGATAATGTTCGAATAATAAAATTAATACTATGTACAGTTAATCAAAAAGCTATTTTAAAATAATTAAATTGAATGAAGCTACATTAGCCAATGGTGCGCGACTTCTGAGACACCATTGGTCAGCTAATGTAGCTTCATTCAATTTAATTATTTTAAGATAGCTTTTTGATTAATTGTACATAGTATTAATTTTATTATTCGAACATTATCGAACATATATTGTAATTAAACATCACTTATAAACCATTTCGACTCGTAAACCTCGTAAATCTGAATAAAGCCTATGGTGCGCGACTTCTGAGACACCCTGTATATATATGGGATGAATTTCACAAACACGTGAAATGAATGAATGATGCAACATCACAAGGACAAAGGAAAATGATTCCAAGGCCTTTCGTGTATTCAGAAGTACACCTCGTCAGAGAATGACGAGTTGTACTTCTGAATACATGAAAAGTCTTGGAATCATTTTTTTTTCCTTGTGGGTTTGCATCATATATATATTATATTATATATATATATATATATATATATACACCTTATTATAGCTCATGATGGTTTCGAAGGACGGTTCAGGATATACAGGGTGATTCAAAAAATGTCAACACTTATATGGGTTTTTTATTTTTTACTTCCAATTTATTTGTAAACATTTTTGTGGTGCAAACAGTGCTTCATACAGTCTCTACATCCTGTCCACGGATATCCAGGCCGCGCCGCATCCTTCCTTCTTTCCTCCAAACTCAGCCTCGTTGCCATTTCAAACGCTTATTCAGTACTCTTTAATCTTCAAATCGCTGTAACAGAAAAACCCATATAAGTGTTAAAATTTTTAATCACCCTGTATGTACAACTCCGGACCCAAAAAGTAGAATACTGTCTCAAGTGCGCTCATGACCTTGGTAATACCTCCAAGTTATACACCTTTACAAGCAATATTGAGTATCTGTGACGTCATTATGATAAAAAGATACCTGTGTGGCAGTTTGGAAAAAAATTAAAATAGAGCAAAACCTTTATTAAATCAAAATTTTGTATGTCATTTGGTGTCAGGGGTCCGCGAGTTTGGCGAAGAAAGTCTGAAATGTATTATGAAAGCTGCCTGAAGCGATCGGTCAAATTTACGGCGTGTGTGTTAGTATGGGATTGCATGAATGCAAATGGTGTGGGGTCACATGCATTTGCAAATAAAACTGTCAATGGTCACGTTTATCAAGAAATCTTCGAATACTTCATGCTAAAGTCTGCAGGACAGCTGTATTTTTTATTTTTCAACATGACCTGGATCCAGCTCATGTGGCTCGTGAAACATCTGCGTGCTTTGATCTTCATGAAATTGAAGTACTACCATGGCCAGCTAATTCTCCCGATCTTTATCCGAGAGAAAATCTTTGGAATATTGCTAAGCACAAAGTCCAAAAGCGTAAATCAGAACACTTAGTGAACTGAAGAGATGTTTGATGATAACCTGCCAATCGATAACTACAGAAGAATGCAAGAACAGAGGCGTAGCTAGACGTAAGCAAAACAGCTCGTGCTAACACATTGATTTGGATAAAAAGTAAATTTACATTTAGAAATGATTTTTTATGAAATCTAATTGTGAAAAACAAATTATTTCCAACACTGTAGTTAACACTAAAGGCTGTCAAGAGATATTCTAGTGGTATCTTGTATATAATAGTGTGTGAAATGACATTGCAAACCTCGGTGCTTGGCTAGCTACGCTGCTGCAAGAAGCTTGTCGACTCGATGCCACGTCGATTGGAGGCTGTAATCATGGCTGAGGGTGGACCAACTAAATACTAAGACGCAGAGGTAAAACGTCTTTGATAAAGGTTTAATATATTGGTACTACTCAATAAACATAATGAATTTATTCCATGTTTTGAAACACATGAAAAGATATTCTAATATTTTGGTATGTCGCTATGCATTAACGTTTCACTATTTAGTAAGGATTTTGCTATATTCTGATTTTTTTTCAACACTGGTACACAGCTTTTTATTTTATGCAGGAAGGAGAGGACAAGGGCGAATGCCTGCAAAAGCGTCCCCCCTCCATAGAAAAAGAAGAGAGCCAAAATCAAGGCCGGGGGTTTTCGAGATACCTAGAGACCCTGCGTTTCAAAAATGGGAGGTCATAGAGAGGAGGAAAGATGGATTGAGGAAGATTCTTCCAGAGTTGACCGGTTGAGTAGATGAAAGATTGAAAATAACGATTAACCCTAGCGTTAGAGAGTTGAACAGAAAAGGAGTGAGACAGTGTAGAAAGTCTGGTGTTGCGTGCTCTCCTTAAGGGAGGAGGCATGCAGTTAGAGAGTTCAGAAGAGCAATGTCCGTTATAATAGCAAGAGTAAAGAGAGAGTGAGGCAACATTGCGGCGAAGATTGAAGACAGTCAGTAAGAGGAGGGGAATTGATGAGAAGAAAAGCCTTTGATTCCACCCTGTCAAGTACGGCTGTATGGGTTGAACCACCCCACACATGAGAAGCATAACTCCATACACGGGCGAACAAGACCCCTGTACAGAGACAGCAACTGAGTCCGGGTTGAAGAAACCGAGGAGGCGGTACACCACACCTAACCTCTTAGAAGCTGTTTTAGAAAGAGAGTATATGTGATCTTTCCAGGAAAGATCACGAGAAAAGGAAACGCAAAGAATGTTAAGAGAAGAAGGATTGAGTTGTGTTGTTGACGGTAAGGGGAAAGTCGTGTAGAAGGTTGTGAACTGTAGACAGATGAAGGAACTGAGTTTTGAAGCATTGATAGCCACAAAGTTTTCTCTGCCCCAATCAAAGATAGCAGAAAGATCAGAGGTCAGATGCTTCATAGTCGTCCCACGCGAAGCATTCAGTATCTGTTTAGAGGGACGCATTATGAAGCGGGTGAAGAAGTGAAGAGTAGAATCATCGGCATAGGAGTGAATAGGGCAGGAAGTGCGAATTAATAGATCATTGATAAATAAAAGGAAAAGAGTGGGGTGGCAGGTCAGAACCCTGAAGGACACTACTATGAACCCTTTAAGCCCTGAATTTTTTCTAGGTTTAAGTTATGAATACGTGTATTTGAAACGTTAGCAATTTGTACCTTTAGTCCTTAAAGGGTTAAAGGTTGAGTTGTGGGTTTGAGTTGGAGGCGAAAGTTTGAACGAAGGGTTCAGCTTTATCAAGAGAAGACACGGCATCTGAGCCGTCGGAATGGAAAAGGGGAGGGAAAGAAGTTGTTGGAGAGTTCTTGGCTACGTACCAGAAAGAGCGAAAAGAATTAGAATTGGATAGGTTTCTACATTTTTTGTGTGATGGAGTTTCTGGCGAGTCGAAGAACAGAGTTTGCACGATTCTGGGCAGAAATATAAGATAAGTGAGAGTCAGAAGTTGGATGGCGATAGTACCTTCGGAAAGCCCCCTCTCTGTTGCGGATATCATTAGAACGAATAAAGTTAAACCGCGGTTTAATTGCATTAGTAATAGGAATAGAATATGCAATATACACCTCCATGCTCGAGAGAGTCATCTCCGTGATGCGCTCAGAGCACTCGGTTGGGCCCCGGCCACGGAAGCAGTAATTATTTCATGGGAAATCAAAGAAGTACTGCCTATGGGCCTTCCAATCAGTGGCACCAACGTGCCAGAGGCGTCACCTCTTGGAAGGACCCAAACGCCGAATTAGAGCGATAGGACAGGAAACAGATATAAGATTGTGGTTGGAGAAGACCACCAACGAAGAAAAAGGTATGACAGAGTAAGAAGAAAGATGCGTGGCGTGAAATAAATCCAGAATGTTGGGCTTATCTCCAAGGCGATCGGGGATATGAGTAGGGTGCTGTACAATCTGCTCTAGGTCATTCAGGACAGAAAAATTGTAAGTTTGTTCACCAGGGATGTCAGTGAAATGGGAGAAAAGACAAAGGTGGTTGTGAACATTGAGATCTCCTAAAGTGGAGAGTTCAGCAAAAGGAGAGTGGGATAGAATGTATTCCACTTTGGAAGAGGGGTAATCAAAGAATTTTGGATAGTCAGTAGAATTAGGAGAAAAGTAGACAGTGCAGATGTATTTAATTTGAGATTGGCATGTAAACTGCAGCCAGAGGGTGTAGAATTCGAAGGATTTAAGTTCGGGAATCCGAGAGCAAGTAAGATCGTTGCGTACATACTGTATATGCAACATTCACCTTTGGAATGAAATTGAGTATAGAAAAAGTAGGAGGGTACAGCAAAGGGGTTGCCAACAGTCGTTCCAGACGCCTGAGTTTCAGTGAGGAAGAGAAGGTGTGGTTTAGAGAAAGAGAGGTGATGTTCAACAGATTAAAAATTTCAGCAGAAGCCATGAATTTTGCAGGAAGGAGGGGCCAAGGGTGAACGGCTACAAAATTGTCCCAACCTTATAGAAGGAAAAGGAAAGAGCCGAAATCAAGGTCCAGCTTATTTTTGTAATTTTGAAAAGATTGTGTAGTGTGTAAGGTACATGTATGTGTAGTGAGGAATAGAGGGAGAAGCCTGTGTTTGAGAGCATGCTGGACTACTCACATGGTAGATGAAACACGAAAAAATAACAGCTAAGGAGAGCAGTGATAAGAGAAACGGGAGTTTCGGCACCCCCTGTCTCCTACTTAACGTCCCCAGGCCCCCCGGAGTATTTCCCTGGTCGATTAGTGTCTACAGTCTCCCCTTAATGTGTATATATTATATATATATATTCGTCATTAAATTCGCAGAATTTTCATTAACCTCTTACAGCATATTGTCATATATGTACAATAGGGTGGCCCCTATTTTTCAACTTTTGAAATTACTTACTCCCAACCCCTAATCTTCTTCCATTATATAAAAAAGTGCTCTGTGAAAAATTTCAGCTCAATTGGGCTATATTAAGATGGCCCCCAAAGGCCCTAAAGTTTCAAAATTCACCGATAATTGGTATTTCTAATATAAAACCTTTATAATTCATTTGCAAACTTTGTTTGGGAAAATAATCACAAAGCATAATCGAAAGTGAATTTTATTTACAACAAATTTTGTTCATACCATTATTTATAATTAATACCATTAATACCATTATTTTAAAATGGCAATAATAACATACTGACAACGATGTAATAAGTTACCAGATTTCACTGCTTCATTAGGCCAGTTTTGGTAGCATCTGGGTACTTTTTTCTGTGTTCACCGACAATCTGCACAATGTATTGCTTTACTTTTTCGTCCTTGGTTAGAATGTTCTGATATTCTTGTATTAGTTTCACTCCTCTCTCAGCTACGTCGTTAACCACTACAATGCTTTTCAATATCTCCAACCCACGTTGGAAGTTGGCATCATCTTTCCATGTAGATGGGCAGTTTTTAAGAAAATTTGTGTTTATTGAAAATCTTGAGAAACATGTCTTCGATTCAGCTGAAATGAAGTCCGAGAATTCTTTTCTTTTAAACGGTTGAGATCTTCACTGTTAACAATGTATCGTTTATTCGGTTTTCTACATCGCTGTCTTCTGTAGTCATCATTATAGTAGCCATTTTTTGCTTAATGTCTAGTGGGACTTCATCATCAAAGAATGCGAATGCCGCAGTTTCTGTTGACAGATACCATAAATGGTTGGCGAATTCTTCACGGCAGCACTACTAATTTCTGGATCTACTTCCTTATACTCGATTAATTTCAGTAAAAAATTGTAATCGAGATACGGAGCTTTCACAGCCAATGGTGCTAGGAACCAAGCTCGTAAATAGAGTCGGATAAGGAAAATGCATATTCTTCTGATTGAATCGTTTTCTTTTTGGTCAGTTTAAATTGATCTTGGAAAAATATATTTTAAAAGCATAAATAGCCTTTGCCATCCACCGAGCATGGCTCACAGCTCCAGGAATACGAAATGAGACTCCTCGTCGGGGGGCACCGCCGAGGAAGATCACGGCCAATTCTAATAATTCGCGATAATCATCTCTATGCTGTTTCTGGCGTAACTGTTCTTGTAGAAATTCCAGCATACTGACACGGACATCTTCGGTGACATCTTCTATCCCACTGCGGTATTTTTTATTGTCTATGGCCGACCACGTTTCCCTAAATCTTTTAAACAAAATCACATCTGGTCCAGAACTTGCACCCATTACTGCATCAAAACTACCTCTCAAGGCTAATTCGAGGATGTGATGTCTACACGGAAGGTAGAGTAAATCACGATCAAACATTTTCTCAAGATTGTACAGGCACCATTTATTCGGCCGGTGTGTGCTTGCAGTTGTATCGAAATACAACGCCTGTATTTTTCTTCTATGCCCCATTTTTCCACTGCTTGGTAAACGGCTACAGCTTGATCTTCTCCTTTAGATGTTGGAATTTCAGGTATACCTAATAATTGTTCTCTGCCGTGAAAAGTAACAATTATTGCTAGTCTATCAACCTTTTCCACGCCACATAAAGCTGGAAGTAGCTTGCCATCCCAGTGTAACACCAAGCGTTGCAATCCGCTAGATTAAAATTTCCTTTAATTTCTGCTTGCCTCTGTTCCCTCAATTTTTTCCGTCGACGTTGAAACGAAGTGCGATTAATAATTAAGCTTTTAGTATTGCAGTTGAAAGCTTCTGCTGCAGCATTAAAAGATGAACCGCATTTCGGTCGCTGATTTTGCATCTGTCTAATGCTTCAGACAGACGTGGAGTGAAAAAATCTAGTGTACCTCTCGTACCCGAAGTACTTGGTTCACTCACTCTCATTGTATCACTTGAGCCTGGTTGTGTATCTTCAGCTGGATCATTAGAATGCTGGCTGTCTTCTTCATCTTCACTATCACTGCTTGACAATGATGGTAGGTGAACCATGACGTTTCGTTCCATTTCCTCGTAAGTTCTCTTTCTTCTCTCTGTTTCCTTTTCTATGCGTTCCTGGTTTTTTTCTTCACTCGCTTTAAATTTGCGATCAATGCCAGCCATGGAACCTGGTCGTCCTTTCTTACGCTGCAATAGTAAATATTGCTTATCCTCTTCGTTCTTAACGATGTTTAACGCATTCTCATGGGCAACATCAAATAAATCATCTAATTTATCGAGGAATTTCGCTCGTTTATTCGTTTCCACATCTGATTCTCTACAACCTCTTCTGTAAATCTCCCCATTCTTTATGCAGTGATTTAACTTTTTCAATGCAATGATCAGTTCGTTTTGTGGTAATTCGTGCCTTTTCCCAAAAAACTAGAACTTCTTTTACAACTAAGGTCGCACTTGCTTGATGGATAATTTAACTACACGTAAATTGAAGAAAAGAACACTGAGTACTTGCCGATTTGAAGGTAGTTTCGCTCCTACAATTTGGTTTTATGTTTCCGATGAGACTGCATTCGTAATCTTTCCGTAAACAGCGCGGAGGTTTTGAAGTGGACTTTAATGATGATGCCATTATATCACAACGTGAAATAACATTAATAGATATTCACTAAATGAAAGAGCGTACAGCAAAATAACCCGGAGCGAACTTAGAAAACTGCCTTACTGGCTCGAAGACTCGAACTGAAATGACTGAGCGGTGTTGAGGGACGCCGTTTATATAGGCCGCAGGCGCAGAACTTTCTAGAACCTTCCAGAAGCGGTTTTTTTACGCACTTATGATACTTTTCAATTTCCGTGAATATCTCGTCTAATTTTGGTTTTAAGTAAATAATGGTTATAACTAAATTTATTGTAAATTGAATTCTCTTTCGATCATATTCTATATTTCTTTCGAATAAAACACTGTAAAGAAGATAAAAACGGTTTTATATGAAAAAATATCAATATTGTTAAAATCTGAAACTTTAGGGCCTTTGGGGGCCATCTTAGTATTGTCTGATTGAGCTGAAATTTTACACAGAGCATTTTTACAGGGATTAGAACAACTTTGGAGGTTGGGAGATGAAAAATATTTCATTTCAGAAAATCACATACAACTAAGGGCCACCCTAATGTACAACCATAACTTAAAATCACATATACCCTTTTCATAAAGAAATCCATATAGGTGTGGAGAGGGGTTAAAAAGTTAGTAAATTCCACAATTTCATTGACTGGACTTCATATATAGAACTTATTTTTCATCTTAACTTGTCATCTTATAGATGTTTCGTACGTCTCTCTCTCTCTCTCTCTCTCTCTCTCTCTCTCTCTCCTCTCTCTCTACGCGGAAGTCAAGCTAGTGGCCCACCTCTAGGCCTGGCCTGGTGGAGGAAAGAGTTGGTCTCTTACGATCTCTATCGCACATATCCAGATACACCTGGCTCATCCGGTACTGCCGTGAGCCAGGCGCATACTCTTCTTTTGAAGACTTCAGCTTTGACACCAGTGATGTTCCTGATATCTTTGGATAGCTGGTTAAATGGTCTTCGTCTCCTGTTAACCAAAGTATTTTCCTTCAGAGCTGCAAATGTCCTTTGTCTGGCCTTTAGTTTGGAAACACTACACATTCTGCTTTTCTATTTTCCAGTGGTGTTTGCATAATTACTGGTTTCAGTTTGAGGTTAGATATCAGTTTTTCTATTATTTTCCATGTGTAAATTATGGTATATTTCTCTCTTCTTCTTTCCAGCGGATGTAGACAGTGTATATATATATATATATATATATATATATATATATATATATTATTATATATATATATATATATATAAATATATATATGGAAGAGAAGGGTTTTTCTATCAGGGCAGGAAGGTCTTGTTTATCACAATTGCTTGACCATCACGATAAAATTCTGAGGTCTCAAGCCAAAAACAGAATACTGACGTCATATACACTAACTTTGCTATAAGGCTTTTAATAAGTGTGACCAGGGCCGCCGAGAGGGCGAGGAAGCCGGGATAAATCCCCTGGCCCGGACCTCTAGTGGGCCCGGAAAGAGGGGGGATAAAATCTAAAAATATTAATAAAGCTGATTAAATAACAGAGAGGAAATATAATTAATGAACATACATTTTATAGAAATTATCATAGTCAAACTAAAACAGATAAAATATTATCTGCGGTACACCAATGCCAAGACCGACTGACAGAACTGGGAACTATTGTAACTGAAAGCCAGTTAGCCCGTACTTTAAATTTCATCAGAATCATTTACCACTTTGCTAGAGATAAGGCAAAGAACGTACACTTCTAATCTTGCAGTAAACAATTGTCTTGCCTGCATGGACTGGTACTGCATTTGTAAATTGTATGGTGATAGAATTAATATAACTGATTCGAAAAATAAAATGGTCATTTTCTTTTGAATTGTTTATTCATACTGTATGTTTTGAATAGTGACTTGGACATATAATCAGTTACACCGAGCTCTAGGGTATGGAATCTGGATTTCATCACGTCCTTAGAAGCAGAGTTTAGAGAACATCATAAAGTGAAAATTGCATCGGCAAAAAAAATAATGGGAATTATATGGAGAAGTTTTTACACTAGAGAAGCTCCGATCATGATCAAGCTTTGAAAAAGCTTGGTGCTACCAGTTATCGATGCTGTTCCATCCTTACGAGCCCTTTGAGATGAGAGGAAATAGCCGAGACATAAGCGCTACAAAGAACCTTCACTTCAAAAACTGAAGAAACAGAAGATGAAGACTAATGAAAAACACTGAAATTCCTTAAAGTATATCCCCTACATAGACGCAGTGAATGATACATAACAGCTTATACATAACAGCTTATACATATGGAAAATACAGGAGAGTTCTGTTCACTATTACTTTTTTGTGGAAGTTTTTACATTGTTACAGAGTACCGCAACCCACTCTAAAGGCATTTTCCATTTATTTGCAATATAGAAATTCAATTAATTTTGAATGCTTTGAATATGAGATTTTATTAGTTTTTTATTTACAGTCGAGTCATTACGTCGTCAACCTTCAGCATCTTTCACTGGCTGCAAAAATATCTTCCGTCCCAGTTGCATGATTATAATACTGCAGTTTTAAGAATATTATGATAATTAACTAGGAAATTATAAATTACATACATAATTTTATAAAAATAAATTTTATACGTTGAAATTACTTAATAAAAATTGTCTGATTCAACCTCATTTTAAAAACGTATGTACAGTTGCCCGCATATGTAATGTTCCTCGCCTCACAGGCGACTCCGTACATGTGGCAACGCCGCGGCGATAGTCAAGGTACCCCAACTGGGGGAAGGTGGGACAACCGAGTCCAACAACATATAGCATTGACATACAGGTAAGGCGCCGTTCAAAAATTACGTAACGCTATTTTTGCTGAAACCTGACCACCCGTCTGTAACGTTCAGTAACGTGTGGGGTGTGGGGTGGAGGAAGTGTTACATAACATCTTAGGAGGTGCCTGGTCTAGAGTTACAGAACGTTCCTGGGGATCTGGGTGTCAAGTTTTAGCAAAAATAGCGTTACGTAATTTTTGAACGGTCCCTACTTATAATGTAATATCTGTGTTCATAAAGATAAACGATTAATATGATCGTGAACAGCGTTGAACTCTATGTTTACTAGTCTTATACAGTAATAATGTTCCATTATGATTATTGCAAGTCTATATGAACAGATACCACAATACAACTTTTATATACTAGTGAACTTGAACCAAAAATAGACATTACACAACCATCCTCCACACTCCCTCATTCCCCTTCCCCACCCACCAGTCTCGAGTATATTAAATCATTATGCAACAATACTAATAAAGCTGTTTGTAGAGTCCGTGTGCAGTAGGGTGTTTCATAAATTAAAAGTTTGGACAAATTTTAATCCACATGGATCCCCTTGTTCCATTTGCTGAGGAGACTGATAAACCGAAGTATTAATTCAATAGTTTAAAGTTTACGGGTCCCCAGTTTGATGCTCTGGCAGATCATAAACGGAAAAAATTAAACAAAAATCTGTCAATTAATTTTTATTCAACAAACGAGTACCATTTCACTACACATTTTCACAAAGATACAAAAAACATAACCACTTCTTGCGAATCATTTGTCCATGAAATCCTTCTTGGTTTTATTCGGGTATTTCGCCCTATGCTGCATCACAGTTTTGAGCAAATACTGCTTCTGCTCTTCGTCAGAGAACAGTTGAACTCTTTGGTGAGCGCGATGACTCTTTCGGCCCGATCGTTGACGACAGAGATTTTGTTAACAGTTGCCGCTGCTTGCTTGAAGCCCTCTACTTCAGTCCACTCGGCAACTGGCTTTTTCAAGAATTCTGTGTCCAAGTCGAATGCATGGAAGAAAGCCATCGTCTTTCCTGACACGAACTCCGCCAGGTGTTTCGAGGCAAGATTCCTGACGTTCTTCCCTTGGGGTCGCTTGAGTTCCTTTTTCGATGCGGGCTTACCCAAACTGACGACCATCTGAGCCTTTTCTTCATCTGCCACATCTGCGTCGAAGAACGCCATGGCAATAAGAGTCTCAGAGATGTACCATAGGTGTCGAGACATGGCTTCTTGCGCAGCGTTAACACACGAATATCCCGACATGGCAAAGGCTTCCGCGTCACGCAGAAATTCCAGATCAACTGCGGCAGCCTTGCTTGAGGTTGCAGCACGAGTCCAACCTCGGATGTAGACGAGGGACACGAAGAGACCTACGGCTGTCAGAGCTTCCAACTCGTGACTCGACATCTTGAACTGCTTCTTCAGTAGAATTACTTTCAAGGAGTAGATTGTCAGGTAGGAGCTTACCGTCCCAATGCAAGACAAGAGGCTGACCAGGACAAACTTCGTAGGATTGATAACTTTCAGCAGCCACCTTCCTGAGAGCCTTGCGTGTGCGGTACATGGTACTGGCAGAAATGGACAGTTCATCCAAGTCAGAACCTAGTGATTTAGCCGCTGCAGCGTACGACATAGCTGAATCGCGGTACGGAATATTCAGCCGATCGTAGGTAGTCGTCACATCCTGTGAGATCAGATTCTTGCGTCGCTTCTTGGTATTTCCCTTGGAGGAGGATGGAAAAACTTCCACGGTTGGGTCAACGACATCTGAGTCAGTCTCTGACGAAGTTGAAATCACTAAAGCCCCCGTATCTTCTGCAGCTCCTTGTTCCTTCCTGGCATTCTCCTGTTGTTCCTTAATCTTGTCCAGCCTCTTCCTTTTCCTAATCTCCTTATAGTGAAGCTTCATGTCAACAGGGCCCATGCTGCAGGAATTTGGATCTTCACGCTGCATGTCGAGAAAGTGGATGTCCTCCTGATTCTCCATCATTTCCTTAGCCTGTGAATGAGCAATGTCCATGATCTCCTTCGCTATTGCCTCCTTGAACATCGCCTCCTTCACTCGAAGGACTCTGCTTTATGTGACTTGTGCTTCACAAGCCGGTCGTATTCCTTGAGAAGGGATTCCATCTTCCTCAAGGCCGAATCTCGACGCATCATGGGGATTCTCGCTCTCTCCCAAAATATGAGACAGGCATCCAGGCACAGGTTCAGGCATTTAGTACGTCCAAATTTTTGCTCCTTTTGGTGGTAAAAGTACTTTTTGAGTACTTGCAACTGAGTTGGAAGGCCACTTGATGTGATGGTCGCATCCGTCTGGCCAATAAGAAACACTTCTGTTTTCGCTCTGGTAGACACCTGGAAAAGAAAACAAACTAAATAATTCCACAGAAATAATTTCACATCGTAATTAATTTCATTAATTAAATAAAGAAAAGCAGTAACTGGGACTCGAACCAGTGTCATAGCCGTTTGGCGGCATCGCTCAAGTCGGCGTACACAGCACGCTATCCACTACACCATCTAGGGAGTGGATAGCGTGCTGTGTACGCCGACTTGAGCGATGACGCCAAACGGCTATGACACTGGTTCGAGTCCCAGTTACTGCTTTTCTTTATTTAAAAACTGATACGTGTACACTACGTTCTCTTTGACAATTCATTAATTAAATAAATTTCAATACCGCAGTAAAATTACATTAATTAGTATCATAAATAATTACCAGCTTAGTTGTCCAATATGCAACAGACTAATTAATTTCATGTAATATTAATAATAAATATCACTACCACAGTAAAATGACAGAAATTAAATAATAATAAATTTCAATACCACAGTAAAATGAGATAATTAGTAGCATATATAATTACATCCATAGTTGTCCAATAGGCTATACAACACGAACCGCTCAAGTGACGAAGAAAACCGTCTTCACTGCAGGCAGGCGAGAAATGAACTGACAAAAAGTCGTCAAAGTTGGGGACCTCTAAATGCAGCGCGATCTGGTTCAAACTTGCACAAACGTGTTTTCTTGTTCTTTAGAATACGGAGAAACGTGTGGATTAAAACTCCAAGCTCATTTTTATTTTACCCTATAGGTATGAAACACCCTAGTGTGCAGCTCTAAACTTTTACTAACTTACGAATCTACACTTATATATACGTATATATATATAATATATATATATATTGACACTGAACGACAAAAGGATTGAGATAGTGTGAGAGAGAGCGAAGTAGAGGGGCAGAGAGAGTTAGTGGGAAATGGCTTATCGATTGTTACACAAAGACCTTGTTAACAGTTTTGATCTGAATAACTAACTGATTAATTATCAAACTCACATAAGAATAATCCACGGTTATACTAGCATAAATATATTTGGTGCTACTATAGCGTGATTCCTACCGGTGCTTCGATACTATAGGGTGATTCCTACCCGTTTTGGTTCGAAACTACAGTACTGTAGAGCCACGCTTCTCAAACTAGGTGTCGCGACCCCTCAGGGGGTCGCGTAAATATTATTGGGGGGCTCAGAAACATTTGAAAATATTATTTTTTTCATAAATATACAGTGTTAGTACCTATTGCTTTTATGACATTGAGTGAAGGGTCGCGAAAAAATTTGTCTGATCCAAAGGGGTCGCAAGTTAAAAAAGTTTGAGAAGCCCTGCTGTAGAGTGTGATTCCTATCCAAGGTATAAATGAAAATATAATAAATATAACATGCTATTTATTATTCAATTTTATTTATTTAAAAAATAGTTTCGGTGCTGCTATAGTATGTGGTCTACCTACGATTGGTTAGGTTTAGTCACGATATTTTCGTTAAAACTAACGAAAATATCATGACTAAACCTAACCAATCGTCAAGGGCGATGGACATTGGAATGTAAACAAGCAATTAGTAAACAAGGTAAGAAGCTATAATTAAAAGGTAGACCGCCGAATCGAGGTAGGAATCACGCTATAGTAGCACCATATATTTATATATAATAATAATAAACAGGAACACCAGAGAAAAAATAAGCATCCTTCAAGGTTTAATCAGTACCAACGTTTCGGAATGCACTAATTCCATCTTCAGGGCTAAAACAATAAAAGGCCAATTCACAAATAAAATACAAATTGCAATTGCAAGTTGCTTTATAACAATTTAAAGTAATAAAGTTAAAATTATAAAACGTAGCTAAGAAAATGTAAAAGCATTAAAACTAAAAAGTAAATAGATGAAATTAAAATAAAGTTAATTATAAAAAGTAGAGAGGAAAAATATAAAAGCATTAAAACTAAAAGGTAAATAAATAAAAAAAAAATACCTTAACTACATAAAACATAGCAGATCTACCGATGATTCGTTAGAATTGAGGTCTGGTTTTAATTTATAAATGAACAAAGATTCCATAATTTTAAGCTGAAGGTCAGAGCTTCCGGCAACAAGTACGGCGAAACTAGACTGTGAAATTGGTGGTTATTGTTTTGTGAATGGTTACATACGAGAGAATTAGGTGGTTTGCTTGGTTTGGTAGTTTACTTATAAATTCATACAATATTATACTAACGTTTATGAAGTGACGTTGATGGGTCAAACCGTGGTGTTAACATGGTTACTTGCTGTCGCCGTCCAGGAGAGACTAAATATGAAGCAGGATATCACCACCGGTTTGTGGCTGACGCCTATTATATTAATAGTGTTTTCCAACTTAAATGAATCTCTCGGTAAGATAGATTTTAAGCTCTCCACACTGAAACCTATTCATGCTAAATGGATTGTCTCTGCATGGGATAACCTGCACAAAATGAGGGAGACCATTCAAAAGGGTTGGGAAATTAGCGGCATTCATGACATTCTTGCTATACAGTAATAATACAGTATAATTTAAAATGTTTTTACTGCTTTTACTTTACAATGTTTTATTACAATATACTGAATTTACTTTTCGGATCAACTGAAGATCAGGGCCCCCAGCTTTCTTTAGATAGCCTTATAAGGCTAACTAACGAAAATATCACGACTTAACCTAGCCAGTCGTTACGAGCCTTATAAGGCTAACTAACGAAGACTGGGGGCCCTGATCTTCAGGTGATCCTACTTTCCAAATAAAGTATTTTAATGATCTAAGTTTTATTTTCTTACTATCTTCCAAAGATTAGTTTAAATTGTCAAATTTTCGCCTGTTGGATATTTTCCCGTAAACTTATAGCCTACGCGAAAAACGCGAAAATTTCCTGCAGGCGAACATTTCCCATTCACAAGTATATAAAAAGTTCTATTGTAGTAGCTGTTCATATACATTTGCATTAATCATAATGGAACCTTATTACTGCATAAGACTAGTAAACTACACGAAGCTCAAGGCTGTTCACGATCATATTAATTGTTTATCTTTATGAACACAGACATTACATTATAATTACCTGTATGTCAATGACTGCACATTCAATTGTCCGTTAGATATATACTATGTCTGTGTTATATGTTGTTGATCTCGGTTGTACCCCCTCCACCCCTCCTTCCTCCAGTTGGGGTACCTTGACTAACACTGCGGCGTTGTCACATGTACGGAGTCGCCTGTGAGGCGAGGAACATTACATATGCGGGCAACTGTACCTATTTGCTACGCACTGGGGGTTAGAAGCGCAGGCATTTTCACAAGAGTAATACCCAAGACTATATATATATATATATATATATATATATATATCGACTATGTTTATGGGGAGGAGGTCAAACTCGTCGACTTGGGAGCAATCCAAGCATAAGCACCCCAAATCAATTTAGGGTGTTTTTTCTTGGATTGGGGTCGAAGGAGGGTGCTTATTCTTGGATTGCTCTAAAACGGAGTTAAAATGGAGTTAATTGCTCTAAAATGGTTAACTGAATGCCCGGTTAGGTTAATTGTACGCCCTTGACGATTGGTTAGGTTAAGTCGTGATATTTTCATTAAAACTAACGAAAATATCACGACTTAACCTAACCAATCGTCAAGGGCGTACAATTAACCTAACCGGGCATTCAATTAACCATTTTAGAGCAATTAACTCCATTTTAACTCCATCTTATTAAAATCTTATTAAAAAGTGATGCTGTGTGCTAAATGCGATCAAGCAATGACCTGGACAAAGTTTTCGAGGAATGTTGATGTTAAAATCCTCTAATTTGGATTGAGGTCGAACTGGGGTGCTATTTCATGGATTGGGGACTTTGGGGTGCTTATTCTTGGATTGCTCCTGGATTTGTTTCTAGGGTTAGTTTGATGAAAGTAAAAGTTGTTTTCTTCAGCCCACTAATATGGGTGCAAATTGTCAGAGTGGGGGAAGGAGGGGTAGGGATGGTAGTGCCAGAAGGAAGTGCCACTGTCAGAGGGGAAAAGAGGGCTGGTACTATTTGGAGCAAATTTTTAATTTTTTAAATAATTTCATACTGAAATGGTATACAATTATGATCTGATAATAAGCATCGTCAGTCACATACGTCATAGTCTTACGATATATATATATATATATATAATATAAAGGCGGAGCAACAAGCTTGACCTTTGTCACGATGAATAATTCGGGCGGAAGCAAAACAAGGTTAACTAAGGGTTTATATATACGAGTATATATACATATACTGTGTGTATATACATGTATATATATATATATATATATATATATATATATATATATATATATATTATATATATATACAGGGTGTGTGTATATAATATATATATATATATATATATACACACACGCTGAGAATTTTGGAAAAATATGCTCCGAAAGCACAGCCAAAAGGAAAGAGGAACTGGCTAGAGAGGCAAAAGAGAAGACTATTCCGCACAAGAAAGAGAATAGCAACGAAGTTACCTAATTGCGGAGACAACAATGCCAGGAAAGTAATACAAGAAAAACTGGAGAGAATCGATTGGGAAATACAAACTCTGATAAAGGGCCATACAGAGAGGGAAGAGGAAAAGGCGGTAGAAGCAATAAAGGAAAATCCAAAATACTTCTACAGCTATGCGAAAGGGAAACAAAAACGCGCGCTACTATCGGGCCCTTAAGGAAAGGAAATAATGAACTAACAGACGATCTAAAAGAAATATCTGAAACACTGAGAGCTCAGTATGAGTCGGTCTTCAGTCCCCCAAAACGTGACAAAGCGATACCTGACATAGATGCATTCTTCAAAGAGAAATTGCAAGGAGAATATATAACGGACTTTGATTTTACCCCAGATGTAGCGAGAGCTATAGGACAAATGAAATCACATTCAACTGCAGGTCCGGACAAATGGAACGCAGTATTAATTAAAAACTGTAAATTAAAAACTGCTGTACCTTTATACTGGATATGGAGATCCGTAGACACTGGGGAAATACCGAACATCTTGAAAAGAGCAAACATCGTCCCTATATAATTATAAAGGCGGGGATAGATCTCAAGCAAAGACCTATAGACCAGTGTCATTGACGTCCCACCACACTAAAATATTTGAAAGAATAGTCAGGGAGAAAATCTATGACTTCTTGGAGACATTGGAAAGATTCAACGAAAATCAACACGGATTCCGACCAGGAAGATCATGCCTATTGCCTATCACAACTTATAGAGCATTATAACAATGTCCTAGATGCACTTGAAGGCAATGAAAACTATGATGTCATATACACGGATTTTGCTAAAGCTTTCGACAAATGTGATCATGGTATAATAGCACATAAAATGAAACATATGGGAATAACAGGCAAAGTGGGAAAATGGATCTACAACTTCCTCAGAAAACGACTACAGGTAATCAAAATTCAAGGTGTATCATCATCAGAATCAGAAGTACGCAGCTCAGTACCACAAGGTACAGTTCTGGCCCCACTCCTGTTCATTATCATGCTAACAGACATAGCCAGTGGAGTAAACAGCAACAGTATAGTAACATCATTTACGGTCGATACAAAGATCAGCAGAAAAATCAGCGATGCAAACGAAATGGAGGCTTTGCAGAGGGACACAAACAAAATATACAAGTGGTCAGAAGACAACAATATGACATTTAACACCGAGAAATTTCAGCTCTTGAGATATACTGTAGTAGAAATGAGGAACTTAAACAAACTGCATATTATGCTCCAGATAGACAAGAAATTCAGAGAAGCACAAAGCGGTCGACTTTGGGGTAATAATGACCGATGATACCAAATTCGAGACAGAAAATCAGATAACAATAAACAAAGCAAAAAGAGTCGCGGGACAGGTACTAAGAACGTTCAAAAGGAGGGACAAGACATTAATGATTCCCCTGCTGAGAACACTGATCATACCAAAACTTGAATACTGCTCAGTTTTGACGTTCCCATATAAAAAGGAAGAAGTTAATAAACTACAAGAAACGCAGAGACATTCCACAGCCAAGATTGATGGCTGCAAAGAACTCAACTACTGGGAAAGACTACATAAACTAAATCTGTACTCCCTGGAAAGAAGAAGAGAGAGGTATACCATAATCTACATATGGAAGATGATCGAAAAACTGGTACCAAACCTCAAACTAAACCCAATTACCATCCAAACAACGCTGGAAAATAGGAAAGGCAGAAGGTACAGTGTTCCAAAATTAAAGACCTGACAAGGGACCTCCTCAACTCTGAAGAAAAATAGCTTGGTTGTCAGGAGGCCAAGAATTTTCAACCAGGTTCCAAATGACCTCAGAAACATTACAGGGGTCAAAGTTGAAGTCTTCAAGAGAAGACTAGATACCTGGCTCAGGACGGTACCAGATGAGCCGGGTGTACTTGGCTATGTACGGTGGAGAGCGCAAGAGAGCAACTCGCTCCTCCACCAAGCCAGGACTAGAGGCGGGGCCACCAGCTTGACCTTCGTGTGAAGAAAGACCGACGCACGGAACCCAAACAAGGTTATATATACGAGTACATATATATAGGGTGATCCAGAGAAATGGGACCCAAAAGAAACCCCTGTAACTCTTAAAGTATAAGTCCTTTTATAAAATCATACGCATCATTCGAAAGAGGATAGTTACAAGTTTGTACAGGATTGTATAGGTTTTGACAATACAAGACAAGATAAGATACAAAACAAAATAAAAGTGTTAGTTAAAACTAACCCTTCAAGATGACTGCATGGACTGTGGAGCTGAAACTACACTTCTTCCATGCTCATAATATTGCTCAGTTATGAAACGCAGCTGTTCCACAGTCCATGCAGTCATCTTGAAGGGTTAGTTTTAACTAACACTTTTATTTTGGTTTGTATCTTATCTTGTCTTGTATTGTCAAAACCTATACAATCCTGTACAAACTTGTAACTATCCTCTTTCGAATGATGCGTATGATTTTATAAAAGGACTTATACTTTAAGAGTTACAGGGGTTTCTTTTGGGCCCCATTTCTCTGGATCACCCACATATATATATATATATATATATATATATATATATATATATACTGTGTGTGTGTATATATATATATATATATATATATGAAAATTATTTCACGAAAGTAACACGTGAAAAATATTTATGATGAATAAAACCACGAAGGAAGGAAACACAAAAAGGTGCTCAAGCGCTTTCGTCTAATGACATCCTCAGGAACACTGAAGTACATAAAAGGTTACGGCCTATATATAGGTTACAGAAAGAAAAAAAAAATAAATAAATAAATAAATAAATAACATACATACACACATATACACACACACATATATATATATATATATATAATATATATATATATATATATATATATATATATGCAATAAACAGAGAAGTAAAAATAAAAATTAAAAATTAAAAATTAAAGGATTAACAAAGAGGCATACAGATTTGTAAGGAAAAATATCGATTTTTAGCACAAGATCAAATGAATTATAAAAATACAAATTTATACTGGAAATCTGCCCGGGTTTTAACACTTTGCCTTTTATAGTCAAGTTTCGATATATATAAAAATAAAATGAAGATTAAAAGTTAATAAAGTAGCATACAAGTTTACCAAAGATTTAGCGTCCTACCCTTTTTATCTAAATCTGTTTTGAAGGAATTCAAAACAACAGGATCGAGTTGAAAAAGACCTTTGCTTATGTTAAAGTTATTTGAAAGTTGGATAATGGCAGACTCAAGAATATTTCTATTAACAATGTTGCTAGAGTGAAATAAAACTGAAGCATTATTCCAATCAATACAGTGGGATAACTGACAAATGGACAAAAAGAGCACTGGACAACTGTCCTGTTCTAACGGAATATTGATCCTGCTTTATACGTGTGTGCAAATCCTTTCCCATCTGACCTATGTAAAAGGAATCACATTGTTTACACCCAATTTTATAGATAATGCCTGAATTATTGGTAGGGCTATTTTTTACTATGATATTTTTCACAATATTGTTATATGAAAATACTACATTAAATCCAAAAGTTTAAGTACATTAGCAATGCCTAAAAAGCCCGGGAAAAATGGAAGTACTAAAATATTTTTTGACAAAGTACGAGTGTTATTATTGACACGATAGAAAGTTCGTTTTGCCTTGTTGAGACAAGATTCCATAAACGCAGATGGATAACACAGATCACTTCCAATACCGTTGATTTTTTCCAATTCGGCATCGATGTATTCCGGATTGGCGATCCTAAGGGCGCGGAGAAACATTGATGAAAAATGGCCTTCTTAGTGGGGGTGTCATGTCCCGAGTAAAAGTGTACGTAGGACAAATTGTTTGTTGTTTTCCGATAGATACTAAACTTAAAACCTGGGCTTTCCCTATGTACACGCACATCCAAAAATGGGATTGAATTGTCTTGTTCCACTTCTAAAGTAAACTTAATGGAGGGGACTTGATCATTTAACTAAAGGAGGAAGTTATCCAGGTCACGATTCATGGGCCAGATACACAAAATATCGTCGACGTACCGCAACCAAGGGATGCCAACCCCCAGGATTCTCGAATGTAAGTAATTTCGAAAACTCCATAAATATTGGAGAGGAGGGGCGATAAGGGGTTGCCCATGGCCATCCCAAACACTTGTTGATAATACTCGTTATTGAAAGTGAATTTACAGTCTTTGATGCAAAGCTTAATAAGTTCCAAAACAATGTGTGAAGGTAGTGGCAGGTCATACTTATGTAATTCTTGGGAGAGAAAGTCAAGCATATCATCAATCGGCACTTTTGTAAACAATGAACAAACGTCAAAACTGATCAATCTATCGTTAGTTTCAGTACGTGCCTTATTCAATTTTTCAGTAAGATCCATGGAATTTTTTACATGTGAATCAGAGATAGTTCCGAGAATGGGGGACAAGACTTTGACAAGCCATTTGGAGAGTTTATAAGTAATAGAGCCCACCGAGCTAATAATAGGGCGCATAGGGTTGCCAGGTTTGTGGGTTTTAATAAGACCGTAAAGGTAGGGCAGAGAAGGTGAAGTGGACATGAAAAGCGGAATTAAGTCCTTATGATCTTTGAGAATGCGTTTCAAGCCACTATTAAATGATTTGATGACGTCATCCTGCGGGTTCTTCCTAAGTTTGCTGTATGTGGCGGGGTCCTGGAGAAGCTCGTTCATCTTTCCGATGTAGTCCACTTTGTCCATAATAACTATGGTGTTAGCCTTGTCTGCTTTAGTAATATGGAGCTCCCCATCTTTTTTTAATTGTGAGAGGCCATCGCGAAAACGTTTAGGAAAGTTATCTTCGTAATTACCATTCGCCGCACTCTAAACGAGGCCTTTAACTATGTTAAACAAATACTGAGGGAGATTACACTGTTTTTCAAAACACTGAGACTGTAACAAATTTGTAAAGCCGAAGGTTTTTTAACAATAAAAAAGGACATACCATATCCAAGGGAACTTTTTGCATCGTCACTAATGTTTTTCGAAGAAAGGTTCAAAACACACTTTGAGCTTGCTTTTTTACTCCACTGACTATTTCGAATGAGACTTTTAATTTTCCGATCCAAAATGTTACGAAGTGAAGTAGTTCTCCAACGCAACTCGTTGTAAATTTCATCAAACAAAGGTTGGATCCACGGTTGGGGAATAACGGTTACAAAATTATGTTTGGCGATGTTTAAATTTTTGAAGGCGGACCACTCATTTTGTCTGGTGACTTCAATATGTTTCTTTAAAATTAATCTGCTGAAGTTGTTGAACGGATGGTCGTCAATTTGTCTGAGGCGAATCGGAAGCAGGGATTTGGGAAGAACTTGCTCCTCTAGACAATTAGTAAGAAACTTTCGTCGGATACGAATTGCATGCCCCTTCATTAATGTAGAAGAAAACACGGACACAAACGGAGACAAGAGAGGGAACAGCAAGCCGAAGGAACGCGTGGTGTTCATTATATGAAAATTATTTCACGAAAGTAACACGTGAAAAATATTTATGATGAATAAAACCACGAAGGAAAGGAAACACAAAAAGGTGCTCAAGCGCTTTTGTCTAATGACATCCTCAGGAACACTGAAGTACATAAAAGGTTACGGCCTATATAGAGGTTTTTTTTTTTCTTTCTGTAACCTATATATAGGCCGTAACCTTTTATGTACTTCAGTGTTCCTGAGGATGTCATTAGACGAAAGCGCTTGAGCACCTTTTTGTGTTTCCTTTCCTTCGTGGTTTTATTCATCATATATATATATATATATATATGTGTGTGTGTGTGTGTGTGTGTGTGTGTTACAGTGAGATTGTGAAAGGAGTGCTTTTCAGTAATTTCGCGTAAATACTGTTTCAATCAGGAACTTCAGGAAATTAGGTTAGGTTAGGTTAAGTGATTCCTGTGATGAAATTGGAATGCAATTTTGGCCTTTCTTAAATGTCTTTCAAAACTAATATATAAACCCTAACCTAACCTCTATAATAATTGCGTATAGAGGTGCCAAAATTGGATGTAATAAAACAGTTTCTGTGCGCAATGGAACATGGTTCGAAGACACCAATATTTCATTATTTAAGATTATTGTATTTATTTATTGGTGGGCAAAAGAATGCACCAACATAAAATTTTGCGAGTCATAAACTCGGAATTAAAACCGACACAGTAATAGACTATAAGAACTATTTAAGAGAGGCTAGTTGCACTATCCTAACCTAACCTAAATTAATCTAATCTACCTTAACCTAACCTAAATTAATTTAATCTAACTTAACATAACCTAAATTAATCTAACCTAACTTATAATATGCATCCTTTCAGATTTGTGCTGATACAATATTGAAAAACCTCGTGAAAGTAGGAAGACAAGGTACTACGGTCGAAATTGACGAAACAATGTTTTCTAGAAGAAAGTATCAGCGTGGGCGACTTCTCCTTCGGGGATATGTCCAGAGAAACAGGAGAATGTTTCCTGTTCTTGTATGCTGTTTTGCGTCGTGACCGGGAGACGTTAACATCATGTACGTATAAGGGAAAACATAAAGAGAGGTACTACAATAATATTAATAAGCGACAACTGAAAAGCATATAATGGACTACAAAACTTAGAAGGACATGAATATAAACATTTAACAGTTAATCATTAAAAAAAATTTGTTGATTTGGAAAATTGAATTCTGCGCATAAAATTATTTGCCTTGAAAAATGCCTGGTAGACTTGCAAGCGACATTGTTTCTTGACTGTTGCTGTGTGGATAACCATCCTCCGCATCCGGGAACGCCTAAATTTTTTGTTTGGAAAAGTGTAAGAACGGCGTGAATCTATAATTTTTATACAGCATTAAAACCCGAAAATAATAACACAAAATTATACTCTCTTGTTCTTTGTTATTTACATAAATTACCGTTTGAAGGAACTTGCCAATCTTAATGAAGACATTCACGGATTCACGACACCTACACACACACACACACACACACATATATATATATATATATATATATATATATATATATATATATTGTGTTTATGTTTTATTACGCAACTAAATAGATCATTTGGAAACCAAAAGCCGCTATCGTCGCCTCAGTAATATTCCTAAAATGCTTTTAAAGTGATCGTGCTCAAAATTAAATTTGCTCACGAAGATTACCTACAGTATGAAGATTGTTATAATCTCATGTCGTGACGTTTGGGTGATTCTGGGAGTACTTAAATAGAGCTAAACCTGATATATTATTATTATTATTATTATTATTATTATTATTATCGTGTAAATTTGTCTATGGAAACTAGAAAAGCTACTTAGCGGAGTTTTCGTTCCAAGAGAAATTACATACTCGTACATATCATATTTTGTAAATATAGTATTTTAATATACAGGGTGTTCGAAAAGTCCCGTCACCCCCTACAAAATGTACATATTGTAATATCAATTTTATTTTTGTGTGATTAATTGAATTTATATGTGATTCACTGACAATTTTTTCTTTTCCAGGTATTAGAGTTGTGTGAACAATGGCAGACCAGTCCACTTACACTCTGGAGGAAAGGATAGTGATGAACACATGGGCTCATGAAAGGTCACATACTGGCAAAATGATGCATGATATTCAGAATGATTTCAACACAAGATTCAATAAGGCCAACAACGCGAGCAGAACAATGTGAACGTGTGATTGCATCGGTGGCTCGTTCACCGAAAAAATCACTTCGGAAACGATCACAAGAACGTGCAGTCCCCATATCCACAATGAGAGATCACACGAAAAAAGATCTCGGCATGAAACCATACTGCCCGTCATTTGTTAATGAATTAAGCGATACAGACATACAGAAACGATATGAAGCCTGTGAACGGTTTTTGACCATTTTTCCAACAATTCCTGCACGTGGAACAGTGAATTTTTCTGACGAGTGTGCAATTTACCGTATCGCCAAAATGAGAAATTTTACTTCTGGATCAAGGAAAAGCCACACTTCTTTCAGGAACTGGAACACCATCCACTGCACGTGATGATATGGGCTGCAGTGTCTGCCAGGAACTTGTTCGGTCCATATTTTTTTTAGGGTCCTGTCAACCAAACTGCCTACCTCAACATGTTACGGGACTGGTTTGGGCCTGAGCTCGAACATTTAGGGCTGCTTGGTCGGGTGTGGTTTCAACAAGACGGGGTTCCGTCTCATTTTGCCATTAATGTGAGGGAATTCTTCAACGAAGTGTTCAGAGACAAATGGATCGGCCGTGGCTCGCAGCATTTACCTCTCCCTCTTCAGTGGCCACCCCGAAGTCCAGATCTGTCTTCATGTGACAATGCGTTATGGGGTTTCGTCAAGCAGAACGTATCCAGGGTGGTTATCACACAACAGAGGAGCTGAAACATGCTGTTCGAGATACATTTGGTGCAATCACTCCAGCAATGCTGCGTCGATTCTCACATCGCACATGGAGGTGCATAATCCTTTGTTACGAAAATGATGGTGCACACACAGATATTCTTGATTGGTAACTGTAATTAGTAACTGTATTTACTGTAATTAAAGTAATTGTTGCTATTGACTTGTTTCTTAAATTACCTACCACATATAATACAATAAATCACACAAAATAAAATTGGTATTACAATATGTACATTTTGTTGGGGGTGACGGGAACACCCTGTACATTACTCATTTCACAATAATAAACAAGTCTTTGAGAAACTTTAATAACTTTCATTTTGATTGGATCGTCCTCGGCAAAAAAGCAATGTATCTCGGAAACGAAGTGATTGCGGATTTATGTTCATAGGAACCTTTTTGTTCATTTTCACGTCCGGAATATGTATACTAATTTATGAAACATAATTTGATAATACCCTCTAGAATGTTTTGTAAAGTGAAGGGGAGGTGAACATCAGTGGTCAAAATTTAATTTTATAATCGAGCTTTTTTGATGCTATAGCAACAGCAATAATTATTTTTGTCTCAATATTCAGTCATGATATACTTTAAAGTTGAAACTGTGGTTTAAAACTCCATTAACCTATCACTGTTAATTTGCAGCAGGAACAGCACTTTATGTGATTTTGTTTAAACCCCTCCAAAAATGCAGTACATTTTTGTCACTCCGTTACCAAAGATGTTACACTGTAGTAGTGATGGATCGAGTGGTCGGTTTTTCACAACCGCGGTTGCGGTTGTGTTTGCGGTTGTCGAATTTTTTCCAACCGCGGTTGCGGTTGCGGTTATCATATACTAGGAAAAATGCGTAATTATTAACTGGATTTAGCCACTATAGTGCGATTTAGCCACACTTGGTACATAATATATACTAAATAGTATTTATTTAGTAAATACCTTATGTTGAACACAAGTTTTGCAATACACCGCTACCGCTATTTGTGTGTTGCAAAACTTGTGTTCAACATAAGGTATTTACTAAATAAATACTATTTAAATGAAGTATATTCTAAACTTATATAGCTATTATGAAAGAATAGGTCAAATTAATTAAAACCATATTTTGCACTAAGTGTGTTACCAGGATGAAGGACGAGGACCCATCGCACTGTTCATCCCACCTACCACTTTCCCCAGCCTCCACCCATTGGAAAGTTATGGATTATTATTCATTTGAAAAACTGATGTCAAACTTAATGACAGGCAGTGTGAATTTCAAGAATAATATTTTTGCTGCATTTTCACCTTACAACCGCAACCGCACTTATGGAACGGCGGTTGCGGTTACGGTTGTGAATTTTTGTGCGGTTGTAGTGCGGTTGCGGTTGCGGTTGCGGTTATTCGATCCATCACTACACTGTAGTTTTCAGAAATAAAGAGCTTGATCTTTTTGTTACTATACAATGTTATTTTAATCATAATGGCATGCTAATATAAAAAAAATTTGTGGTTGTGCAAAAAATACATTATTGACAGCAGCAAAACGAAACCTGCTGTTCTGCTCTCCTGTCACTCCGTTACCGCTTGACTTTACCCAGTTATAAGTCATAGAATATGAAGAAAAAAGATAGAGAGAGGAATAACAGGGGAATGTCATTTGATGCCTGAATTTCAGTTGATAATTAAAATTAAAATTCAAATTCAAACTTTATTCAGAAAAGAATACAAGTGACAAAGTTTTACAGTTTTTAGATACATTATTTGTTATGACATTAATACATTCACAGTACTCTTATCTTAATATGCCGTTGGAAGCATAGAGGCTCTTTAGACAAAATTAATGGCATTTAGCTTATTTATTATAGAAAAATAGTGAAAGTGTCAAGTAATACCAATAGTGACAACATAAAATAATAATAATAATAATAGCAATAATAATAGTGAATATTGAATAACCTTTATTGATAAAATAAATACAATACTTTTACAATTTACAATGACATAAATAATTGACATAAATAATTTAGTTTTAACGAAGATATCATTTGGTAATTGAGGCTGGGGGCCCTGATCTTCAGGTGATCCAATAAATGCTGCTTATGGTTAAAAATATATAGAAAAAGAATAGATTACGAAATTAAAGGAATTTAATAAAATTAGCATATCTTAAATAGTTGATTACAAAATTGATTACTATGATAAAAATGGCAGTAGTAAACTTATAAAACAGTAGGAGCTAATGAAGTGCTGTTTTAGTGATTTGCAAAATACATTTATTGATGAAGCTTGCCCGATATGCATGGGAATTGCATTATATACATCTGCTCCTTTGAAAGTTCATTTCCTGCACTTTCTATTGTATAGTTAGGTTTGTGGGTTTGTGGTGCCTAGTGTAGTTTACGTTCCCCTACATTATCCTAGTGTAGTTTGCGTTCCCCAACTTTGTCTGCGTATACCTAATCAAATAAAACGTTAAAACTAACGAAAACATTACGACTTAACTTAACCAATCGTCAATTTATATATATATATATATATATATATATATATATATATATATATATATATATATAAATTGACGATTGATTGGGCTAAGTCGTAATATTTTCGTTAGTTGTAACGTTTTATTTGATGGATTCATTTAAAAAAATGTCTCCTAAAGATCCTAATGTAGTTTACGTTCCCCAACTTTGACCTGGTGTAGTTTGTGTCCCTTTTGCGTCAGGGGGACGTAAACTACACTTGCTCCGGTTTGTTTATAAAATCACTAGGCAGTCTGGTGTTATAACGGTGGTGTATTTGATGGGGAGGTGATTGCTCTTTGAATGGGTGATGTATGTTGCTTTTTGTTAATAAATTTGGGTCTTTTCGGTTTTAGGTCCGGCATTGGATTTTTTCCATGTTTTTTGTATAGACGTAGATTTTTACGTTGATTCCATTTCTGCAATCCGTTTCTTGGAGAAATAAACACGAAAAATGTTATGGCCCAAAACTTGTATTCAAATATCCACCTATACGTAATCTAACCTAACCTACCCTACCCTAACCTAACCTATCCTAACATAACCTAACCTAACCTGACAAATGAAAAGCGTATGAACGCATCGAACAGCTCGAAGGTTCAGCTTCAGTCACAAAACAGTGAACCACAGCGAAAACCTCGTGGACCCTTCAACTGGAGCACACACACAACGAAGAGAGTCGACGTGGAACCAACTCAAACGCGGTAACAAGTGCCGGTGTGGTACGCACCGTTCCATGATCGACTCGTATCTCTGCGAGTTTCTCTGGCGTCGCCGATACGCAGGCAAAGATCTAGTGCGCCAAATGCTAAACGATATTGCGCAGTTTGGCAAGTAGCAAACTTTGGTTTGTGTTCCGTTGGGTGTTCTGGAAACCTGTAAGCGTAATAAACTTGCACATAACTTTTTCATGTTTATTTCTCCAAGAAACGGATTGCGGAAATGGAATCAGCGTAAAAATCTACGTCTATACCAAAAATATGAAAAGAATCCAATGCCGGACTTAAAACCTAAAAGATCCATAAATTTAAGCATAGTGACAGCAACATTGAATTTGTATAAGTCATTTAGTTTTAAAATATTTAGCTCTTTAAACAGTGGAAAGGGTGTCTGTTGTCATTAGTCTAGAGTTCGCAAGCATTTTTTATGAGTTACTTCCAAAGGATGTTTTATATTGTAATATGACGCGGTTTTATACTTTATTTTTAAGGTGTAAATTATACCTTTATTTCAGCCTATTTTCCTTTAAACCACATCATAGAGATTTAATCCAAGGTTATATATATCAGTGATTATATATTCTTATTTCTCTGCCAGTTCGTGTAGTGGGATAATTATAAAACCTTTTACAGAAACAACATATTCATCACAAAACTTCTAAACCAATTACAATGCAAATTAAACTTTTGACAGTAAAGAAAATTTTTCGAAGAATGAAGATTTGATATTGAGACAGTTAACTAAAATGCACAAGCAATTTAAATATGGCTGTTAGCCAATTTTAGCATGGCATCAATTACAATAAAAAAGGAAGACACTTGATAATAAGACAATTAAGTAAAATGCACAAGCACTTTAAATTTGACTGTTAGACAATGTTAATTTACAATTTGTAATTATTTAACTGAATACAGCCGTATTGTAATATGCCAGATCATTTAAAATGAATAAACGCATACATACTATGATTTTAATTGAATTATCTTTAGAACAACAGTTGGTTCTCTACCTGGCCTTTTGACCGTATTTTGTGCATAATACAATTTCATAGAACTATTTGAATCCTATCTGGTTATTTGACCATTCCAATTATAATGTTTAATGCATGCCTTAGTTATATTGTTTACCTACTTCCTTTTGACAGTGGTAATTATTCTCTTGAGAATTTGTACATTATAATCTTGTGTATTTTATATTTCTACCCAATGCGCGGAACTCCGTTTTCTAACGGTGAATCAAGGCCACACTATTTTCGAGCGTTTACCGACACGAACAGAATATACATAGTCTGCGTTTTCTTCCGTTATAAAGGAATGACTATTTTAGCTTTGTGAATAATTTAGTCAATTGTATACGAACGATTTCGCTTCTAAGTACCATACACGATTTGAATTTATCATTACGGCACAATAGATGTATATTTATATATTTGGGCAAACTTTTACCTAGAACTCGTTTTTCGTTCTTAAAAGGAGAAATAAATCTAATGTTCTTATTTACATTCAACACAGGGTTTGTGAGAGGGAACTTTTCGTTAACCAGTCTCAAGACGCACTGATCCCATGCGTTTCCCTTTGTATAACATCTTTTCGGCCTATGGTTCCCGCGAGGCTGCCAGGCGCAAGATTCCTTACATAAGATTCTTTTTGATTCATCTTATTTTTAAGAATTATTAACCTTTCCGAAGATGTAAATTTAACATGCCATTAAACTTGTTAATAATGTAACAATCTAATTTTAATGGAGTTTTCCCATTTTATACATAAATGAACATTAAATTTTATAAGATAGTCTTTCTTTGTTTGGCGTGAGCCGCGGAAACCCACGTGCTTCCTTAATTGAATTTCTTTATTTTTGTGTAATTTTACATGTTATTTTCCTAGTTTCTGGGTAACCTATATGTGGTATTTTTATCCGAACTTATTTAGAATTAAATAAACAATTGAATTCATGTCTTTTTCCCTAAATTACATGAATATTTAACATGCATATGTTTAAATTCCATGTACTTAAGAATTTCCAAATTGTTTCGTTTACACCCGAACCTATACAGAAATGGCCAGCGCCATGTTGACGAATACAATTCTTCCTTTGCTTGGCTTTCAGTTTGGTATTTATACATACAATTCATTCTGTTTGCATGATCAATTTTGTTTGTGGGTTAATTTATAACCAGTAAATGTGGATAGGTAATGGAATAATATAGGGTAAGGAGTACGTTTTGAGGAAGGGTCTTTTTTAGTTTAAATAGTATAAACAGGAACCTTGATATTTTCGATTTGATACGTTGTACATAACTTTTGAAAGTTAGTTTTTTGTCTAAATTAATGCCAACTACTTTAACCTCATTCACTTACAAGAGTAGTATTCCCAATTTTTATTTGACAGTTTGTATTAATATGTTTTGTGGTAATAATCACATAAGATGACTTTGTCAGGTTCAATGAAAGTTTAATAGCACACATCCATTTATACACATTTTCTAATTGCCTGTTCGTTTCATTAATCTGAAAGTCTGCGTTATGATGGGAAGAAGCACTATAAGGTGGTATCATCTGCGTATCGCAACTTAATGTGGTAGAAAGGTGAAAATCGTTGAGGTGAATTAGAAATAGTAATGAGTCAATAATAGATTCTTGTGGGACTCAACTAGTTAGCATCGCCTTGTCGGATAAATTGTCTTTTAATCAGATGTGCTGATGACGATTTGACAGATATAATTTAAACCACTCGAAGATATTTCCTCTTATTCCATATATGTGAAATTTATTCAATATGATTTCATGCGAAAGTGTACATCAAATGCTTTTGACAAGCCGAAGAAGATCAAAGCAGTGTGTTTTTTGCTGTTTAAGTTCTGATACATATTTACTAATAGCATGTTTATGGAATCTTCCGTTGTATGTCCACCTCTAAACCCAAATTGTGTTTTAGTTAAAATATCGTATTTGATTAAGAACTTAGTAAATATATTGTACACGATTTTTACAAATACTTTACTTAAAGTTGGGAATACGGAAATGGGGCGATAATCGGATGAAGTTGCACAGGACATACTCTATATTCCTTTAGAGCAGTGTTTCTCAGCCGAATTTTCCCCACGACCCCCCGTGTCAGGGTCTTAGGTCAGCGCGAGCCCTTGTCATCCTACAGGGTTAAACAAATTTAGGAAGAGTTTTTTTCTTTTTCTTTTTATGCGCACAAATCACTACAACAGGGATAAACAAACTACGACCCGGGGGTCGGATACTACAGTAATTTGTATATTTTTACCGGAATCGTATTAATGTCAGAATCTTTATTTTTTTAGATTTTTATTGGTGGAGAGATATCGTATGGTAGGATTGGATCAAAGGAAAATGAGTTTGGATTTGGTTGTGGAATGTATTGTCGGTAGTGAGTGTCTTTAATTGGAATCGAGGCTGCAGTATTGGAGCCGATATTTGCAAAAAAGTTTTTTAAAAATTGGCTACGTTTTTGGGGTCACTGTAAGAATTTCCAGTTGGTGTGAGGGAGGACAAGAGATATGTTTTAACCTTTTTCTTGTTAATTAACTCTTTCAGAGTGTTCCAGAGCCTTTTTGGATTGGACTTTTGTTCATCATTTTTTTAACAATAATGATCTGCTTTTGCTTTTTAATGACTGCATTACGTCTGTTACAGTAATTTTTTTATGTCTGTTCGGTAATAATATCAGTTTTCCATAAGTTAAAGAAAGTATGCTTGCATTTATTACTCACAATGAGTGCTGGTTTGATCCATTGGTTGTATTTAGTTTTAGATATTACTTTTGATTTAAGAGGAAAGTTTATGTTGAATATATCCAATTCATGAAAATACATAATCGAAATAAGTGAAATCATACTTATTACATATTAAAAATAATCAGTAAGTATTTAAAATAGTTCATCTGATATTTTATAACGGAATTTCCACTCCAAAACAGTTTTCTTTAATTACCTAAAAGCCATAATTTGAACTATAATATTTTAATATATATTAATTGCAAAAAACGTTAAGATACTAACATATCTGGATGTCAGTTGGGTGAATGACATGAAGTGTCATATTGTATAGAGTCAGCTGGGGAAATAAAGAGAACGAGAGAGAGAGAGAGAGAGAGAGAGAGAGAGAGAGAGAGAGAAAGAGAGAGAGAGAGAGAGAGAGAGAGAGAGAGAGAGAGAGAGAGAGAATCATCAGGCACACGTGTAATTTGGATTATCATATTCACTAAAACACACCCACACTCCACTCACCCATTCATATATATATATATATATATATATATATATATATATATATATATATGGTGTAATGGTATCGCATCTGACCGGCAATCGGAAGATCCCGGTTTCGATTCCCGGGTGGTTACCTCATTTTTTCATTTGTTTCGTTCTCTCTCTCTCGTCTTGCGCGGAATATCTCCTATACAAGCGTCGTCCTTTACGTTATTTATACTGCGTGTTCTTTGCAGTTGAATGTATATAATGTTACGGCATGCGGAAGGTGCCCCCTTGGGGCATTGGTTTCTGCGAGTATGTAGAAGAATTACGGCATTTGGAAGAGTGAGGCCCATGGTGTAATGGTATCGCATCTGACCGGCAATCGGAAGATCCCGGGTTCGATTCCCGGGTGGTTACCTCATTTTTTCATTTGTTTCGTTCTCTCTCTCTCGTCTTGCGCGGAATATCTCCTATACAAGCGTCGTTCTTTACGTTATTTATACTGCGTGTTCTTTGCAGTTGAATGTGTGTATATATATATATATATATATATATATATATATATTATATCGTAAAGAACGACGCTTGTATAGTTGAATATTCCGCGCAAGATGAGGAGGGAGAACGAAACAAATGAAAAAAATGAGGTAACCACCCGGGAATCGAACCCGGGATCTTCCGATTGCCGGTCAGATATGATAACCATTACACATGGGTTTCACTCAGTCAACTGCCGTAATTCTCCTACATACGCGCAGAAACCAATGCCCCAAGGCGGCACCCCTCGCATGCCGTACATTATATACATTTTAACTGCAAACACGCAGTATAATTAACGTAAAGAACGACGCTTGTATAGGAGAATATTCCGCGCAAGATGAGGAGGGAGAACGAAACAAATGAAAAAATGAGGTAACCACCCGGGAACCTCATTTTTTTCATTTGTTTCATCTCCCTCCTCATCTTGCGCGGTATATTCTCCTATACAAGCGTCGTTCTTTACGTTAATTATACTGCGTGTTTGCAGTTAAAATGTATATAATGTACGGCATGCGGGAGGTGCCCCCTTGGGGCATTGGTTTCGGCGCGTATGTAGGAGAATTACGGCATTTGACTGAGTGAGGCCCATGGTGTAATGGTTATCATATCTGACCGGCAATCGGAAGATCCCGGGTTCGATTCCCGGGTGGTTACCTCATTTTTTCATTTGTTTCGTTCTCTCTCTCTCTCGTCTTGCGCGGAATATCTCCTATACAAGCGTCGTTCTTTACGTTATTTATACTGCGTGTTCTTTGCAGTTGAATGTGTATATATATATATATATATATATATATATATATATATATATATATATCGTAAAGAACGACGCTTGTATAGGAGAATATTTCGCGCAAGATGAGGAGGGAGAACGAAACAAATGAAAAAAATGAGGTAACCACCCAGGAATCGAACCCGGGATCTTCCGATTGCCGGTCAGATATGATAACCATTACACATGGGTTTCACTCAGTCAAATGCCGTAATTCTCCTACATACGCGCAGAAACCAATGCCCCAAGGGGGCACCTCCCGCATGCCGTACATTATATACATTTTAACTGCAAACACGCAGTATAATTAACGTAAAGAACGACGCTTGTATAGGAGAATATTCCGCGCAAGATGAGGAGGGAGAACGAAACAAATGAAAAAATGAGGTAACCACCCGGGAACCTCATTTTTTCATTTGTTTCGTTCTCTCTCCTCATCTTGCGCGGAATATTCTCCTATACAAGCGTCGTTCTTTACGTTAATTATACTGCGTGTTTGCAGTTAAAATGTATATAATGTACGGCATGCGGGAGGTGCCCCTTTGGGGCATTGGTTTCTGCGCGTATGTAGGAGAATTACGGCATTTGACTGAGTGAGGCCCATGGTGTAATGGTTATCATATCTGACCGGCAATCGGAAGATCCCGGGTTCGATTCCCGGGTGGTTACCTCATTTTTTTCATTTGTTTCGTTCTCCCTCCTCATCTTGCGCGGAATATTCTCCTATACAAGCGTCGTTCTTTACGTTAATTATACTGCGTGTTTGCAGTTAAAATGTATATATATATATATATATATATATATATTATATATATATATATATATATACGAAGCGTTATATCGTGAACTTAAGAGAATAATCAGTAGTGAGAAGGCTTTAGTTATGGGTGACTTTAATTGCGCTAACGTAAATTACGATACAATGCAGGGAGACGTGGAAGGTAATCGTTTAGTTAATTTTCTCGAGGATAGCTTTCTTATTCAAAAGGTTGGGGAACCTACGAGGTTGGACAGTATTTTAGATTTAGTAATAACTACAGATGATAGGCTAATTACTGATCTTCAAGTAATAGAACCGTTAAGCAATAGCGATCACAATATGGTAGAGTTTGTCCTCTCAGTAAGTCACTCGAAACCAGCTAACTCGACTAAAATTCCTAACTTCCAGCACGCAGACTTTTGTAAATTTCGAAATAAATTGTCACACGTCAATTGGGAAAACATAATGGGGAATTTCAACGCAAAACTAATGTGGGAATCGTTCGAAACAGTATTTAGGACTATAAATGAGGAATGTGTACCGTACAAAATTAAGCGTGCGAAAGTAAACAATAAGCCCTTGTGGTTTACTTCTAGAGTAGGAGACATTATAAAGAGTAGAGATAGGGCTTATAGGGTACATAAGTGCGATAAAGACAATTTGTGGTTACGAAACAACTACATATCTCTAAGGCGTGAAGCGAAAAGTGTAATAAAAAAGTCGAAGCGCGAAAAATCTCCATAGCTCGTGACGGTAAAGAAAACCCCAAGCGATTCTTTCAATACGTCAATAATAGAAATCCAGTAAAAAGCGTCTTGGGGCCTTTGAAAAATGTAAACGGAGATCTAGTTTCTGAAAACAAGGAAATGGCTACCTTGCTAAACGAATTTTTTTACGTCAGTTTTTACTATAGAAGATGTAACGAATATCCCTACGGTCATAGACATAATACCGTTTGATATGGTAATATTTTGGATAATATAGTGGTTAGTGAAGGGAAGGTAATGCGCTATATTGATAAAATGAAAACGCGTAAATCACCGGTGCCGGATTCCATATATCCCATACAACTAAAAGAATTAAAAGATAGCATTGTTTTGCCGCTAACAAAGATTTTTAATGCGTCTATTTCTGAGGGGTGCGTACCAGACAATTTCAAGTTAGCAAACGTAACACCTATCTTTAAGAAAGGCGATAAAGGTGCGGCGGGAAAATATAGGCCAATCAGCTTAACGTCTGTTGTAGGTAAGCTACTGGAATCAATAATTGGGGATCGTATAGTCGAACACTTAGAATTCCATAAACTAGTTAGAAATACGCAGCACGGATTTAGGCGAAACAAATCTTGCTTAACTAATCTTTTAGAATTTTTCCAAAGCGTGGTTGACGTTTACGATAGACATCGGGCGGTTGATGTAGTGTATTTAGATTTTCAAAAAGCGTTTGACACCGTGCCGTACAAAAGACTCATTGAAAAAACTAAGGCTCATGGAATCAGGGGTGTAGTAATAAATTGGCTAGAAGAGTGGTTGCGAGGTAGGAAACAGAGGGTGGTCGTTGATGGAGCGAAGTTGTGTTGGGCTAATGTAGCGAGTGGCGTTCCTCAGGGTTCTGTATTGGGCCCCTTGCTTTTTCTTATATATATTAACGATTTAGATGTCGGCCTAGTCAGTACAGCTTCAAAGTTTGCGGATGACACGAAGCTGGGTGGTAGGGCGATTAATGACGAAGATAGAGGTAAAATCCAGGAAGATCTGAATAAAATCGTTGATTGGTCAGTCACATGGCAAATGAGATTTAACGTTGATAAGTGCAAAATTTTGCATATAGGTTCGCGTAACGGTAATTTTGCGTATAGTATGTCAGGGAAAGATTTAACAAGCGTAGAGCAGGAAAAGGATTTAGGAGTTATAGTCACTGGTGATTTAAAAGTAGCGAAACAAAGTACAGCAGCGGTCAATAAGGCGAACAAAGTGTTAGGTTTTATAGCTCGAAATTTTGTGTACAAATCGCGCGATATTATAGTTCCACTTTATAAATCATTAGTTAGACCCCATTTGGAGTACGCGGTCCAATTTTGGAATCCGCATATGCGCAAAGATATAGACAAAATCGAAAGAGTTCAAAGACGAGCAACTAAGATGATTCCGTCGCTTAGGTCAAAGTCGTACGAGGATAGGCTTAAAGAGTGAAAATTGACAACACTCGAGACTAGGAGGCTAAGGGGTGATCTAATCCAGGTTTTCAAAATTATGAATGGGTTCGATAACGTAGATAGAGATAGCTTTTTCGAAATATCTCAATATAATAGGACTAGAAATAACGGGTGTAAGTTGACAAGTAGAAGGTTCGAGACAGCAGTTGCCAAAAACTTTTTTACGCATAGAATAGTAAATAGCTGGAATAGTTTGCCGGTAGAAGTAATTAATAGCACGTCTATAAACATGTTTAAAAATCGATTAGACAAATATGTTGATAGATTGGGTATAGTTTAAGATAGTAAAATTAAGGCTTTGTGGTGATAGATCCCACAGCTCAACACAAGTGTTGTGGGATATAGGGAGGCAGCATCTTGGGTTAGTGGATACTCTCTGTCCTTACACACCCCATTTAAAGAGATTCCTCTGCCGAGCGGTGCCCTCCATAGTACTGTGAGGTATTGAAAAACTCATGATCTTCACTTGCCCCACAAACACCTTTAAATGGGAGACCCAAAATGGGTGCACACACATTTCTACATTACTGTACAGTCTTTACAGCCACACCTACACCTTTCCTCCGAAGTATATATATTGTAATATATATGGTTGTAAATTTTGACTTGGTCCGCAATCGATATGGACCGTGACTTATTTTTCGTTGACAAGGTACTTGTATTGATGGATACCGTAATGAAATTGACTGGATTCTTTGGATCTGATATATTTGCATGTCGGTTATAAATAGATATAGAGTGTAACATATTTGTGGATAGTAGTCTATTATGACTTGATCCTCTGGATCCAGAGATTCTCTTTAGTTTTAAATCGATAATTAATTAGTTTTTAATTGATAATTATTTAGTTTTGCAAAAATTGGTCGTTGCGAATGTACAGGCAGTTGTTACATAAATTTCTTATGTTCTTGTGGTTCGGAATCCACGTAAAATTGTAGGTCCCCTCCGCCACCACGGAGGACATACCCAATACACAATTACGAACACAGTTAGGTAGACCAGCCATGAGTGGATCCTAGGGTCTTTGTTGGTCTGAAACATTATAACATATATATATATATATTAATAATATCCCCCCTTTCTAGTACCATCGACTTCATGAATCGTGTGTATAAAAGGAGACAAAGAATTTGGAGCTCAGTAGAGGTCCGGTATAATCGAGTGTCTTATACCCATTTTTGAGTGTGAATCACTCTTATCTCCTTTTCATTTGCTCTTTGTCTCTTCGAGACGAGTTAGCACCTTTAATATCTGCTTAGTTTCAATATTAGTCTGTGATTTATATCTTCATCATTGAATACTGTTTCAGACATTAACTCTGGTACTCTGGTATAGAGTTATGAGTCTGGCATTAAATAGTATTTTGAAGAATTCAGTATAAATCAGCTCATAATTCTTTAATAAACTTCTCTATTTAAACTTAACCCCGTCGTCTTTATCCCCTCGTCAGAATATTTATACATTATTGTACAATTACGAAAAGGATTGGGCGAAGATTTCAGAGGGACAATTGACATAAGGAGGGAGTCGATTTGCTATCCACGTCCCGAAGATTCCTGACAAATAATTTATATATATATATATATATATATACATATATCAAAGAAGAGAAACAACTAAAAACACAACATAAAACCGAAAGAACATCTTTACCAACATCACAAAATACAATAATGTCGTCAGTTAAGTGCTCATTCCTTTTCGTTTCTTTTGTTCCTTTCTAATCGTTCGTCTTTTTCTGTTTTGAAGGGGTGTTCGCATTTATTTTCTTTCATTTCGGCGTCCTTTTTAATGTGGGTTTGGAGAAGAAAATAAGAAAGCCATCTTATCGATCAAAACCTATTCCGATTCCAAGAGTAGGTCTGGCTGCGTCAGCGAGATTGGCATCCAAAGGCTTAAACAAATCATCCTCAGCTCCAAATAAATTACAGCTGACCAGTGACAGTAGTCTACTAAAGGACGAAACAGAGTCTGACGTTTTTGAATCTGCATCGTTTCCGTTAGCAGTGAATTCATCAAGCAAAAAGATTCCTAGAAAAAAGTTCTTAATTTTCTGATGTTTCTAGTCAATTAAATGGTGGTTCTAATTTACCTCTAACTCCTAACGTCTCCCAAGGAGCGACCTTATTTCCCTTATCTTATTCTCTAAAATTATTAGTTAATTTTAGAGATCCAACTGAATATTGGTCTGTATCTTCCTCTCCTGTTCAATCAAGTAAATCTGAATTACCTAAAACCATAATGCCAGATGCAGGATTAGATGCGAAAAGACTCAAAACATTAGCAGAAGATTGTCCAAGTTTATAGGAATTTAGAGGATTACACGCATGCCTTAAACAGTAATGTCTGGGTGTTCATTTGTATACACCACTGAATACTGTTCTATCTGAAATAGAGCGTCTCATTCATTCAGAGGAAGATCATTCAGATGAGTTCCGTATTTGCTTAGTGATAAAGAATTCTGTAAATCCTGCTAAAGAAATTCCCACTGATATAGAAGAGAGCAATAAAACCTAGCTTGAATTTAAGAAAATCGTTTCTGATTTATATGCACTCACAACTGATAATGATGTTGTTCAGAGACTAGCCGAATTAGAGAACGAGAAAAAGCGTTAGGGTGAATTATTTATTTTTGTGTATAGATAAGAAGGGGACTAAAACAGCTCAAAGCTGAATCTCCGCATAGATAGATAGATAGATAGAATAACCTTTATTAATAATAATAAAATAAATACATTTTTTCAATTTACAATGACATGAATAATTGTGAAGCTCGACTATTTATTTTATTTAATTTGGCCCTTAAGCTTTAGGCTTTACTGGGCTCTTATTTAAAATAAGAAGATAGTTGTTATTAATTAATAATAATAAATAAGTAAATAAGTGTTATTAATAATTGAAACATGCATTACAATATTAAACAATATTAACGGACAATATTAAACAACATTAGTGGACATTAATCCTAGATTTTTGTTAGTATGCCATTATTATTAGTCGGGATTTCAACTTGGTTTTAAACAAATTTACATTCACAATATTTTTTTTATCGGCATGCAAGTCATTCCATAGTTTCAATCCAATGAAAATGGGTAGTTTTTGAAATGAAGACAATCTAAATTGAGATATAACAAGCTTTGATCTATTTCTGGTCTGATACGAGTAGATTTCTTGATGAGTTACAAAATATCTATTTACCCATTGCAAATTAATGATTTTGTTCTTACACTTGTAAATAAAAATAAAATGTGCCAGTTTGGTTATATCGTTGAGCTTTAGTAGGTTTAGCTCTTTAAATAATGCACTAGAGTGATCAAGGAAATCAGCATCAGATAATAACCTCATTGCTCGTTTTTGGATGACAAAGATACCATTTAATGCGTTGTTAGCGGAGTTTCCCCAAACAAGGGTGCAGTATGTTATATAAGGAAGAACAAGAGTATGATAAAGAGTCAATAAAACTTGTTTAGGGACTACATTTCTAAGTTTAAACATTATAGCAACGCTCCTTGAAATCTTTTTCGCGATATAATTTACATGATCACTCCTTTATGGCGATTTCATTTCATTAGTAAAAATCATGAAATTTGTTTTACTGGTATTTAGGAAGAGTTTATTGGTGGTCAACCATTTCATTACACTGATGAATTCTGAATGAAACATATTCTTAGCTGTATTAACATCTTTGCAAGAAAAAGAGACAATTGTATCATCTGCAAACATTATGAAGTTCAGTATATCAGATGAACGTGGAAGGTCATTTATATACAGGGTGTACATAAAGTCAGGATCTATTTTTGTGAAGCACTTGGAAATTATATGGAATTCAATCATAAAATGATAAAGTGGTAACAGTTATTAAATAATTAAGAGTAGGATTCGACGTGACGCCCATCAGTATCCCTGCACAGCTCAAATCGTTCCGCAGCATTTCTAAACACATTCTGGAGCATTTGCGGGGTTATGTTATCTGCAGCAGTTCGTATACGTGTACTAAGTTTTCAAGACTCGTAATCTTCACCTGATAGACGTGCGATTTGATAAGGCCCCATGCAAAGAAATCTAAAGGGGTTAAATCTGGTGATCTCGCTGGCCAAGGTCTCTTGCTTCCGCGTCCGATCCAGCGATTTGGAAAACGTCCATTTAGATCAGTGGTTCTTAACCTGGGGGGCGCGCCCCCCTAGGTAATTTCCAGGGGGGGCGCGATCCCTTGGGGAAAAACACTAATTGTATTTGTTATTCTCTTAACGAGAGCATGGGCTAATATTGAGAAGTTTATGAAAAAATGCAAAAGTATCCCCCTCCAAGGGGGGCGTGGAGGGAAGGACCAATTCCTAGAGGGAGCATGGTAGTAAAAAGGTTAAGAACCACTGATTTAGATAATCCTGAACAATTTTGGCATAGTGACAAGGAGCACCATCATGTTGATAGACGACGGTACTAACAATCCTATCCCCGTCGTCTATCAACATGATGGTGCTCCTTGTCACTATGTCAAAATTGTTCAGGATTATCTAAATGGACGTTTTCCAAATCGCTGGATCGGACGTGGAAGCAACAGACCTTGGCCAGCGAGATCACCAGATTTAACCCCTTTAGATTTCTTTGCATGGGGCTTTATCAAATCGCACGTCTATCAGACGAAGATTACGAGTCTTGAAAACTTACGTACACGAACTGCTGCAGATAACATAACCCCGCAAATGCTCCAGAATGTGTTTAGAAATGCTGCGGAACGATTTGAGCTGTGCAGGGATACTGATGGGCGTCACGTCGAATCCTACTCTTAATTATTTAATAAATGTTACCACTTTATCATTTTATGATTGAATTCCATATAATTTCCAAGTGCTTCACAAAAATAGATCCTGACTTTATGTACACCCTGTATAATAAAAATAACAGTGCACCCAGAACTGAGCCCTGTGGCACACCATGTTTGACAAGCGCTTTAGTTGAGCAAACCTTATTTACTGATACAAAATGATATCTATTGGACAAATAACTTTTAACCAATCACTGATTGCTCCTCTAAAGCCGTAACAATATAATTTATTAAGTAGAATATTATGGTCTATTACATGTTTTTTTTTGTAATTTGGATGTACTTTTCACATTATATAAAATGGTTTTAAGAAGCATTCCTGTTCATATGTAAAAGGAATACGAGTCTTTTAACGAAGACTTAATAACAAAAATGAAGCGATTGAAAGCTGATATGAGATTTCATAAGTCATTAGGTTTTCAATATGATATGAATAATACAACTGATTTTGAGGTATAAGAGAAAGTATAAGAGAAAGAATGAAGGGAAAGAGGTTACGTGTTTTTACTGTCATGAGGAAGTGCATATGAAGAGAGACTAATGGGTAGATGATGAGAAAAAGAGGTCGGAATCTAGAAGAATGGGTAGATAACGTAATAGTTCCAGATAACGGAATATGGATAGAAGATGGGAAGAAATGGATGGCAGAGACAGACCATTTAGAAGGGATGATTTTTATGGTTATTATAATGATCGTGATAATAAACAAGGAGAGATGAGTGTGAATGAAAGACATGATTATGATGACTAACGTGATGGGAGAAGTGAACGATACTATAGACCTTATGAAAGAGATAGGAGGAGTTATTCGCGTGAAAGAATATTTGAAAACTGTAGGCAATATGAAGTGCCACTATATAATGATCGAGATACGCTTGATGCTGATGACAGAATAGGTGAAAGGAATTATGAATATAATCAATATAAAGGAGATAGAATGTATGGTGGGGAGGGATTTGATAGATTTGACAGAGGAAGCGATTATAATACTCGTAGGAATGAAGGAAAGAGATACGAGTCACGAATGAATAACACACCGTTATATTCGCAAATGATGAAACAAATACCGAGAGAATATAGAGGAAAGATGTATGGTAGAAAAGAAATTTGATTTAAAGGAATAAACGATGACATAAATAATAGAAAAGAAAAGCAGAGAAAAGTGGATCAGGATAGATGGAATCAATATTCAAAAAACAAGTAGAACAGACCTCTGAGTATAATGTTGAAAGAAAATTAGGTAACTTAAATGAAGTGAAACAGGTTGAAATAAATAAAATAAATATTTTAGAAAATAAATTAGAAGTGAATTCGCAGATCCCTAAATTGTCTGATTTGGATTTTGAAGGTCGCAGAGTGAACTCTCATAGACAATTATCTTCATTGCAGACTGGGGAGAATGGGAAAAACGAATAATTAATTTCAACTAAATATAAATGATAAATCAAAGGTAAACAAAAATATTATAAATACACTAGAAAATGAAATAGTTTACCGGATATCAAAAGAAAACGAAAGAAAATTGGAATTAGATGAACGGATGGGCGAGGCAGATAAAGTAGTCTTACTAGAGATTAGTGAGCGAGAGAATGTTAAGGATTTGTATAAGTATATAAATTAAATAAACGTAAATGATAAAGCTGCAAATGAAATAATGAAAATTATATTTTTTTATGCAGGAAGGAGGGAACAAGGGCGAATGCCCGCAAAAGTACCCCCCTCCCCCCTAGAAGAAGAAGTGAGCCAAAATCAAGGTTCAGGGTTTTCGAGATGCCCAGACACACTGCGTTTGAAAGACTGGAGGTCATAGATACGGGGAAAGCTGGATTGAGGAAGCTTCTTCCAGAGTTGACCGGTTGAGTAGATGAAAGATTGAAAATACCAATTAATCCTTGTGTTAGAGTTTGATAGTTGGACAGAAAAGGAATGAGAATGTGTCGAAAGTCTGGTGTTGCGTGCTCTCCTTAAAGGAGGAGGCAGGCAGTTAAAGAGTTCAGATAGATAGATAGATAGATAGAGTAACCTTTATTAATACTAATAAAATAAATAAATTTTTTCGATTTACAATGACATGAATAATAGTGAAGCTCGACTATTTATTTTATTTAATTTGGCCCTTAAGCTTTAGGCTTTACTTGGCTCTTATTAAAAATAAGCAGACAGTTGTTATTAATTAATAATAATAAATAAGTAATTAAGTAAATAAGTATTATTAATAGTTAAAACATGTATTACAATATTAAACAATATTAACGGACAATATTAAACAATATTAGTGGACATTAATCCTAGATTTTTGTTAGTATGCCATTATTAATCAGGATTTCAACTTGGTTTTAAACCAATTTACATTCACAATATTTTTAATATCGGCATGCAAGTCATTCCATAGTTTCAATCCAATGAAAATGGGTAGTTTTTGAGATGAAGACAATCTAAATTGAGGTATAACAAGCTTTGATCTATTTCTGGTCTGATACGAGTGGATTTCTTGATGAGTTACAAAATATCTATTTACCCATTGCAAATTAATGATTTTGTTCTTACACTTGTAAATAAAAATAAAATGTGCCAGTTTGCTTATATCGTTGAGCTTTAGTAAGTTTAGCTCTTTAAATAATGCACTAGAGTGATCAAGGAAATCAACATCAGATAATAACCTCATTGCTCGTTTTTGGGTGACAAAGATACCATTTAATGCGTTGTTAGCGGAGTTTCCCCAAACAAGGGTGCAGTATGTTATATAAGGAAGAACAAGAGTATGATAAAGAGTCAATAAAACTTGTTTAGGGACTACATTTCTAAGTTTAAACATTATAGCAACGCTCCTTGAAATCTTTTTCGCGATATAATTTACATGATCACTCCATTGCAAATTCTTATCTATTACACCAAGAAATTTTGTTACAGTACACTCCTTTATGGCGATTTCATTAACATTAAGTTCATCAAGATATACATTTCTTTTATTAGTAAAAATCATGAAATTTGTTTTACTGGTATTTAGGAAGAGTTTATTGGTGGTCAACCATTTCATTACACTGATGAATTTTGAATGAAATATATTCTTAGCTGTATTAACATCTTTGCAAGAAAAAGAGACAGTTGTATTATCTGCAAACATTATGAAGTTCAGTATATCAGATGAACGTGGAAAATCATTTATATATACAGTAATAAAAATAACAGTGGACCCAGAACTGAGCCCTGTGGCACACCATGTTTGACAAGCGCGTTAGTTGAGCAAACCTTATTTACTGATACAAAATGATATCTATTAGACAAATAACTTTTAATCCAATCACTGATTGCTCCTCTAAAGCCGTAACAATATAATTTATTAAGTAGAATATTATGGTCTATTACATCAAACGTCTTACTCAAATCCATAAATATTGATATCCTTATTTCTTTGTTCTCCTTAGCTATATTTACATTTTCCATAAGATTTAAAATAGCCATTTCCGTTGTTTTATTATTACGGAAGCCATATTGATTTGGAGATAATAAATTGTAGGATTCTAAATATCGCTGCATTCTACTTTTTACAATTTTTTCAAAAACTTTGCTGAACACAGATAATGAACACACCGGCCTGTAATTTGTTGCTAGTGTAGGATCACCCCCTTTAATAAGGGGTGTTATACAACCAGTTTTTAGCATTGATGGGAATATTCCTTTGGAAATACTTTGATTGATAATTTTAGCCAAAGTTACAGATATCTTATCTTTAACAAGTTTCAATATAGATACAGGAATGTTATTTTTTGTATTTTCAGAAGAGCAGTGTCCGTTATAATAATGATAGTAAAGAGAGAGCGAGGCAACATTGCGGCGAAGAAAGATGGATTGAAGACAGTCAGTAAGAGGCGGGGAATTGATGAGGCGAAAAACCTTTGATTCCACCCGATCAAATAGGGCCGTGTGGGTTCAATACATGAACAGTATGCTCCATACATGGGCGGACAAGACCCCTGTACAGAAAAAGCAACTGAACGGGGGTGAAGGAACTGCGGAGGCGGTTCAGCACACCTAACCTCTTCGAAGCTGTTTTGAAAGAGAATATATGTGATCTATCCAGGAAAGAAATTTGTGGCTATTTTCAGATTACCATATATTTGAATAATGAACCATATTCTATTCTTGTTTACCTCGGGACATTAAAGTCATTGTGGGTGTTGATTTTTTAGTGGAACAATGTTAATTTGACTGGAAATAATGAGTGTCTTGATATTAGTATCAACGATAAAAATTTAAAATTAGTCATATACGCAGCAAGTATGAAAAAAGGTGTCAATGATTATTGTAGCAATGTGATTGCCACAATAGAAGAAAATATACCTAAATTAAATGTTAAATTATTTAATGACGAAAGTGAAAAACAAAAAGAAAATCTTGTCAATAAAATACCTGAACTAAAGAGAGATAAGGATGTTGAAGTAAGTAATGTTAATTATGAAGATAATAAAGAAAGTGGGAGTGAAACGTCGCATAAAAGAAAAAAAGGTTAGTTTTGAGAAATTAGAATTGAAGTTAATGAATAATTCGGTCAAAACAGCTCTTGCAATGTATGCTAACGTTAGGCTTAAACTAGAAATAAATCTCACTGAAGGTATAACTTTAATAATTTCACTAAAAAATTTCTTTTCTACGAGTAGAGACACAATTGTCTTGTATAGATATAAATGTTAGTACTAATGTCTTTATAAAGAATGACTGAGAAAATCAAATTAAAGATGAAAGCGAAGGAAACGTTAATTAATGCTGAAGTGGTGTCTTATTGTAAATGTAACGCTCTTATTAAAGTTGTGAGGAGGAAAATGAAACGAATAAATATTATGAAAATGTTATTATATGTGAATAGGTGATTGAAATTGATGCGCGTCATTGCGAAAAAGTTCGAAAGGATGTTGCCTCGAGTGTTTAATTAAAAAATAATGTATTAAAGGATATGTTTGCTCTTTGTGATGTAGCATTTGAAAACAGTAATTCGCAGGAAAGTACATCGGAAGCGCTGTATCGCGAGAATGCTTTCTGTTGCAGTGGGACTGCAAACGAAAAAAAAATCCTCTAGTACGTTCTGAAATCTTGCAAGGTCGTTCATACCTTGATAGAGTTTTAATTATTCCAAAGCCTTTCCATTTCTTTATAACTACAGCAAACATCGTAAATGGAATTTGAAGTTCTTCTATCTTCTTATAACTCTTTCCAGACTCATGGGCAGCAATAACAGATCCTTGTTTAACCTTGGTCTTGCTTCCGCCCGAATTGTTCATTATTTCGAAGGCAAACTTGTTACTCCACCTTAGACCTACAGTTTAACGTGGAATCCGAACCACAACCCACCACGGGCGATCAGAAATCCCAAAGTTCTCGCCTGGACTCGATCTCACGGCCTTCCGATCAGCAGGCCAGCGTCTTAACCAATACGCTACTCAGGGTACCCATTTATCTACCAACCAATTTTCACTGTGTGGAACGATGAGCAACTGGGTTTTGGTGCGCGCTGCCTGCCGTCACCGGGTCTCGATCCCGGGTCAGGTGGATTCGTAGTCAGCGATGTTAACCACTACACCACCGAGATCTCTTAAGTCTGTAGACACTTTCTTACCACGACGATCCAGTGCTTACTAATAGCTTGTACAGTCATCCGTCTTCCATGATGATTCACAGAGAGAATTCTAGAATTGAGAATTGCCAACAGCCTCTAATGAATAAACAACCAACTAGTAATGAAAACTTTAAATTCTTCAAGCTTGAGGTGGACAAACAAAGTTTGAAATAATTTTGTAAATAAATATACCAAAACGTTTGCATTTCTTTTTTTTTTATTTTCCTCAAACTCTGATGTTTTACATTATATGTTGGAGCTAAACTTTTTTTTTTATTTGTTTCATTTTTCCCAACGAACGACAAACTTTTTATAACTATCCTATGCAGGGTACTAAAGATAGGGACAAATATAACTGAAATATTTCTCTGTACGAATACTTATGAGCGCCACTGAACAAAGAAACCCCTATATCTATAATAATGAATGGATTGTGTAAAAAAATTATGTGCTAGCAGCTTTATAATAATTATTATTATATTATTATTTTTTAATTATTCCTTAGTGCTTTATTATATTTACAGCCAATTTCCATATGTGATGCAATATATTGAGTTTGAGTGAAACATGAGTAAAATATGTTATCGTATTTACCGTTGTTTTCAATATCTGAATTACATAGTAGTGATTATGATACTCTATGAAATGTACGCGGCAAAAATTACAAGTTAGTGAGAGATAGTAATCATAATTGAGCAGTTATATATATTTTACTTGGGTAGTGTCTTTAATGGCCTGTCAGGCTGTGGCCGGCCTTGCTGTATACTGTATATCAAATTTGAAAGGTTTCAGGAAACTCTATGGGTTGCTTTTAATGAATCTTGCACCAGGATTAACAAAAATATTCCGGATCTTTTCCTTTATAACCCCAAATTTCTGTATGCCCTTGACGATTGATTAGGTTAAGTCGTGATATTTCCGTTAGTTTTAACCAGTGTTGGGAACTAAAGCGTTAATCCGATAACAGTTAATTAACGAAGTTAACTTTTTTTAACGGACTATTAACGGGTTAATTTCCATTTAACGTTATCGGACCAGTTAACTTCCGATAACTCGATATTTAGTCTGTTAAAGTCCGTTAACACGTTAACTGCGAGGAGTCATTCACGGAAGATCACCGCTCCGCGAATGAATTCAAACCGCCATACCTTCAGTCTGCCAATTCCGTCCTCTGCCGCAGTGGAACGGCTCTTCTCTCTCGGCAAGGACATCCTGAGGCCCAAGAGGTCAAGACTGGCAGTTGGCCCTAACTTTGAGAAGTTGGTCTTTCTGAAGGGCAACCAGCACATTGTGTCATAGTCTTTAATAAATGTGCCTAAAATTTAATTTTACCTTTCAGTTCCCGCCATAATAATTCTCTGGTAAATTAAAATTTAGTTAATGGTTAGTGGTTACAAGGGTTTCAAAACATGTAATCAGTACATTTTTTATTAAAAATAAAAAAAAAATTATTAAGCAAAAAAGTTGCAAAACTTGATAAAAATACAGTTAAATACCTATTTATTGTTGGATTTTGAATAAATAAACATTTTCTATGGGTTTTAAAGCTTTTTTCCTTGATTTTTTTAAATGTTAGTAAAGAAATAGTTATCTTTAACGGATTATCGTTAACTTCCGTTAACTTTGTAGTAAAATTATCGGATTATCGTTATCGGAGTTAAAAATTGGGGTTAACGGATTATCGTTATCGAAGTTAACTTTTTGGTTAACGGTGCCCACCACTGGTTTTAACGAAAATATAACAATGGGGGTGCTATAAAAGAACACAGTAAAATAGCAATAAAACTACTCGCCATTGTTATATTTTCGTTAAAACTAACGAAAATATCACGACTTAACCTAACCAATCGTCAAGGGCGTACATAAATTAGGGGCACTACTAGGAGCACTCATTATACTTTGATCCACCCTTTTTTCTTAGCTAAATAATAGGCCATGGGGCTGAAATGTCTTGTGGGTCGTAAGTTTGAACTTTCTGCGCTTCACATAACCAGATTTTTTTCAGTTTGAACCTCCCCTCCTTGTATAAAACCGCTTTCAAACACCCATATATAAAACCGATGGTTAACGCAGTTTCGAAAATGGCGTCTGACAGTGATGTGCGTCGTAAACAGAGAGCTGTTATCGAGTTTTTAACCGCAGAGAACGAAACAGTTGGAAATATTCACAAACGTCTACAAAACGTTTACGGAGATGCTGTTGTTGATCAAAGCACAGTTGGACACTGGTCTAAACGTGTGAGATCAACGGAGAAAGGGAGAGCCAGCCTCGACGATGAGCCACGCAGCGGTCGGCCGGCATCAGCTGTGACATTTCACACTGTGCAACGTGCTAACAGCATTATTCGATCAAATCGGCGCGTCACATACAAGGAGCTATCACTGGAGCTAGGAATTAGTAAAGGAAGTGTGAATACGATAATTCAGCAACTGGGATACTCAAAAGTGTGTTCATGGTTTGTTCCTCTCGAACTGACTGAAGATCACAAAGCCCAAAGAGAAGAAATTGCTTCTGAGTCGTTGGTTCGATACGAGACAGAAGGAGATGGAAGAAATTGCTTCTGAGTCGTTGGTTCGATACGAGACAGAAGGAGATGACTTCCTTTCACGAATTGTGACTGGGGATGAGACTTGGGTACACCACTTTGAACCTGAAACAAAATGCCAATCCATGGAGTGGCATCACGCAGACTCCCCATGCAAGAAAAAGTTCAAAATGGCTCCCTCTGCAGGAAAGGTTACGGCCACCATCTTCTGGGACATGAAAGAGGTGATTCTGGTGGACATTATGAAGAAAGGACAAACAATCAACTCAGAGGCATATATTGCTACTGTACAGAGACTCCAGAGACGTATAAAGCGAGTTCGACCGGAGAGAAAACTGGAAGACGTCCTTCTTTTGCACGATAACGCAAGACCACACAACAGTTTGCAAACAAGAGAGGCCATCACCAAAATGCGCTTGAGTGTGTTATCCCACCCTCGATACAGCCCGGATCTGGCACCTTCAGACCTCCATTCATTTGGGCCAATGAAGGGTGCTATTCGTGGAAGAAAGTTTCAGAGTGACGATGAGGTTGTTGGGGCGGTTAAGAGGTGGCTCGAGCGGAACCCAGCGGACTTTTACCAACAAGAAATAAAGGCCCTTGTTTCGAGGTGGAGGAAAGCCGTAGAAAAGGATGGAGACTGTGTGGAAAAATAAAAACTTGTAAAAAAGGTATGTAACTACTTGTGTACAAAATTTTTGGAACTTACAAGGAAACTTGGAAAGAGAAAAAAAGGTGGGGCAAAATATATTGAGTGACCCTCGTATAAAGGAAAAGATCCAATATTCCTACTCTGTAATTACTGTTAGGCGTAACTTCTGCATAACATAGCCATAATTTTTTTATCAGTAACTTCTATCAGTTACTTAATTAATGTAGCTTTTCCACGTAAACTTGCCATCATTTTTTTGTCAGTAATTTTAATGCAACTTTTTGCACGTGTAACTTTCTTGTAAAAAACATGTACTTCGAATAAAGTTATTTTCGAATGAAAACTGAAACACAAATCAGTAAAGAAAATATTTATTTTATGATAATAAAAGCCCACTCTAATAGGCAGTTTATTTTATGTGGAAATAAACTCTATCTATTAGAGTGGGTTTTTATTATCATATTTTGACCTCCACGTAGAAAAGTGGTTTTTTGCATTTAAAATATTTATTATATAAATATAAACGAAAAATACTAAAAAATAAATTAAAATAATAATTTAAACAAAACTATAATAAAAACAAAAGGAAATTATATATTGTAAAAATAGCACTCTTAGTTAAAACATTTCCAGGCATGTTTTGTTCCCACTTTTTTAAACACGTTCAAGAGAGCTCCATTGGGACCGCTCCAGCACTGCGAGGCTAAGAGACATTATTAGCTCCGTTCAGTCGTCGGATGGGTGATATAACAACTCTTGGTTTGGAACCTACATAAATTTTTAGGCCTCATAGTAGCATGTTATGGTGTTATTAACGCGTTCAAGACTACATATGTTTCTCATGCGATTTATTTCTGAACATTTTTAAAGATGTAACAAGTTAAATATAATGTTGCACTCTATATACTGTGCAACTGTACATATAGCTGAATGTGACTGAAAAAATACACATCAGTAAAATGCCACATTGGACGGAATTCTACTGCAAAAATACTTGACAGGATCCAGGCTGTAAGAAAAGAATTGAATTGCAAGCCTCACCAATAAAGTCGACACGCAGGCTTTATCAGTTGGCGATAACATCATATACTACCATGAGAAAAGTCATATGCCAAGCTTTGCAAATGTATCCATACAAGATACAAACGTTGCAACGTCAAAGTGACAGAAATAAAAGAGGAAGGCGTGAATTTTGTGTCAGCGTTGCTCAGGAGATTGAAAATGAACTGGAGCTTCTGGGCAAAGTTTTCTTCAGTGACGAGGCTTACTTTCAACATAGCATAGACTATTTTAGCGTGTATTAATACACAAAATCAATGGGTCAATGGGTGGCGGCTTCGCACCTAGGACTGCATTCGGACCGAGTCATGTCAGTACTTCGTGGGATACGTGTGTGTGTATGTGTTTTCTGTACTCTGTGATATCTGTGGGGCGTGGTATGGAATGGAAAATTTGGTTAAAACGTTTCTCTGGTGTTACCTTAATGGTGCGAGGTGTTGGTGCATGATTTTACATGTAGTGGCAAGGGTGTTGTGGGTTAGTTGTCGCTGCTGCCATGAATTGTGTTCCCCTCATGTTTAAATGCTCCTTAATTTTCACTATTTTTTTTTCTGTGTGCAGGTGTTCTATTGGTGTTGTTTGAATACATCCTGTAATGATACGAAGTGCGTTTTTTCGTATTGTCTGTAAGGTGTTTATGTGTGTGTTTCAGATAATGGGTGCCCAGCATGGGCTAGCGTAGTCCATAACTGAGCAAATATATTGTTTGTATATGAGTGATGTTGTTTCCTGCTGGTGTCCAAAGTTTGTGCCTGTTAGTACCTTAAGCGTGTTAAGTCTTGACGTACATTTGTTTTTAATGTCCTGAATGTGGTTTGCAAAAGGTAATGATGTGTTGTATGTCATCCCAAGTATTTTGGTCCTGTGAGTGTGTGGAATGTTGGTATTGCTTAGTGTAAGCTGTGAAGTTATCTGGTGTTCTTTTGTGTTACTTGTTAACAAGGTGATGGTTGATTTTGTTGGCGTTACTTTGAGTCGATTGTGTGTGAGCCAATCTTGTATACTGTTTAAGTATGTTTGTAAGTTATTTGTAGGGTATCGATGTTGTTGTGGGTGGATATTAGAGTGATGTCATCTGCATATGATGATAAGGTAAGCTTGTTTTCTATGGGTGTTGGAATGTCATGTATGTATAAGTTGAACAATGTTGGTGAGAGAACACAGCCTTGAGGGACCCCATTCGGAAAAAGTTTGTTTTTTGGATGACTTGCCATTAAATGTGACATGTGAGTATCTTCCTGAAAGATAATTACTCAGTCACCTTTTGGTATTATTGTGCATGTTTGTGTTGAGTATTTTGTTTATGAAAGGGAAGCGTGGGATAACATCAAATGCTTTACTAATGTCTATTGTTGTTAATAGTGTACGTTGAGCTGGTCGTCTGGAGTTGATGCCATCCATGATGTGTTGTGTGAGGTTAGTGAGTAAAGTCCTGGTTGAGTGGTGAGATCTGAATCCATGTTGAGTAGGCGATAGTGGTATGTGTGGGTTGGTGATTTGTAAGATTAGTCTTTCTGTTACTTTGGAAGGTGTGCATAGTAAAGTAATGGGTCTATAGAAAGCTGGTTCTGTTGGATTTTTGTTTGGTTTGAGTAGTGTAATAATTTTACTTTGTTTCCATATGTCAGGAATAATACAGTGTTGGTATGAATATGTGCTGATGTTTGTGAGAGCTAGTATTCCCTGTGGGCCCAAGTGTTTAAGGTATATATTAGACATGTTGTCTTGTCCAGTAGCCTTCGAATTCTTAATGGTTTTGATGATCTTGGTGGTCTGGTCTGTTATGAAGGGTGTAATAGTCGTGTCGAGTCTGTAGGTTTTCTTGTGTCTGGCTGTTTGTCTGTCTGCGTGTTTCTGGTTGTTGTCTCTGTTTAAGTGACTTATCTTTACGTAGTGATTAACTAGAATGTTAGCTTCTTGTGTATATGTTGGGATATTATTTTGGCTGCGACAGATAGCCGCGTGTGAGGTGCGAATGCCGCTGTTAGAGTGGGTAATGCTGTTTATAGTCTTGTATAGCCTGGATGTATCTATGGAGTGGTTTAGTGTTGTTATGAATTCCCTAAATATTTCTGTTTGATTTTCTTTAAGTTTGTTGTTTATTTCCGTGTTGAGCTGTTTTATCTGCTGTTTTATGGCTTCTGTGTGTGGTGTTTGTGTATTATGTTTGAGGTTGTTACGTTGCCTTATGAGGTGGGCTATTTCTCTAGTGTAATTTGGGTTGTATTTCCTAATATTGCCCTTGGGTATGTATTTGTTTGCATTATTGATGATCTGATTAAATGTCTTGAGTGTTGTATTGGTGCGTATGATGGGTGTCCTGTTTAATGTGGTGAATTGTTCCTCAGTCTGTATTTTGAACTGTTCCCAATCAACTTTCTTGTAATTTCTGTAAGTGTGCCTAAGGCTGTTGGGACAGAGTGTAGAACGTGTTGTAATGATGATGGGCAGGTGATCTGATGACAGTTGTGTTTCTGTTCTCCAATGTGTATGTGTTGCTAGTGAGGGGGAACAGAACGTTATGTCTGGGGAGGAGTTTGAGTATCCTGCTTGGTGTGGTATGTGTGTATGTTCTTCTGTGTTGTTGAGAATGAAGAAGCTGTTTAGGTGTGTGGCTATGTTGACGCCACTAGTGTTGTTTTGGTTGTGCAGGTACCAACTAGTGTCTTTAGCGTTGAAGTCCCGTCCTAAGATGACATTAGTGAGAGAGGCCAGATTGTGTAACTGTGGATTGTAATTGGCTGGCACCTGAGGTGAACTATCTTGTGGGATGTAAGTGTTGATGAGTGTGGTGTTGTGTTTTCGCGTGTTTTAATGTTAATTGCCTGTATTTCTATCGTGCTATCTTCTTGGATTATGTTTGTAATGTTTTGGGTGGCATCAGTGTAGCTAATGCTTTTACGTGTATAAGTGATGAGTCCATCCCCGTGACCCCCAGTACGATCTTGACGGATCTTGCTGATTCAGTTGGCTATAGATGCTTACATGTTTAATCATACAAAAATAAAGAGTTACTAAAGCAAATTCTCTCTTTGAAAAACAGAAATAATAGAAATAGAAATATAAAATTAAATCTGAATTTGTCAATAGGGTACGCCCCTCCAAAAAATAATATAAATAGTACAAAGAAATTATTAAAGAAATCTGAAAAAAAACTGGAATCGAAATTTAAATTGAATCGAACCGAAAAATATAAAACTTGAATCGAAAAATAAATTCAAATCGAAAAAAAATTAAAAACTTAAATCGAAACTGAAATCGATATTTTTGCAAATTTAAACCGAAATCGAAAACTGGACTTAAAAATTTATCAGTTTCCCATCCCTGAGTAAAATATATAATGCGTAAACCTTATCAACTGTGCGCTCAACTCATCAGATTCACTACATTTCAAAAACGATATTTACGTAGTGACAACTCAATCAATCTATTTTCTATTTTATAATGATAAAATATATTTCAGTCTTATCCTCCGCGTATCAGGGCCACAAGGCCTATTTTTTCAAAAGCCTACTGAATAGTTTCTACCCAGTCAACAATTATCACTAGGCAACAAATTTCAACTTTTTTTTGTTACAGACACGTGAACTACTGATTCCTACTAAAGCGCTGATGCTGATTTCAGATCTGATATCAAAATTTCTCTATCACGTCCAGATTTTGTGTAACCGAAAACCCCTATTTTTCATTTTTTTTTCTCACCCGCTTCTATTACGAAAGCCGTCTAAGCTACTTTTCCGTGCCACGTTTTATGTTAAGCATACTTAAATAATTAGTGAACAGGGATGTCTTTCCTCCTTTATTCTGGCTTAAGACAGACAGCGGAATTCCGCTGGCGGAGTTACCACCCCTGCGCCCAACCATCCACCCAAAGCGCGTTAGTATTTTGTTGTTACTACTGAAAGGCAAATTCCTGTTCTTAAGTGAAACTTTGGTGTGTCCTCTTCCTTTGTCGCTTGTAGGATGACGAGCTCTCCTTCTGCAGGAACCAACAATAATCTCCCATCATATGTGGGTTGAAATTACCTTGGTATCTGTTTTCCATAACTGAGATCTGTTGGTGGAAGCGCTCACCATGCTCGTCACTTACAGCCCCAAGGTTGGCCGGGAAGAAGTCAAGATGAGAATGTAAAAAATGAATTTTCAAAGACATTCTGCATCCCATTATTTCATAAGATTTAAGCATGTTTTCTACGAGTTTACGGTGGTTTTCAGCTTTGTGGTTTCCAAGAAAATTTTTGACAACTTCAACGAAAGATGTCCATGCTCCTAGTTCATTCTCATTTAGGTTAGATGGAAACGATGAGTCGTGGATGACACTGCGGATCTGTGGTCCAGTGAAAACTCCAGCTTCTAGCTTAGCATCTGTCAATATTCCTTTGAATTTATCCTTTAAATATTGGAAACCACTACCTTGATGATCCATACCCTTCACGAAATTTTTCATAAGGCCAAGTTTAATGTGAAGTGGTGGAAGATGTACTTTCTGAGGGTCAATAAGTGCTGGGTGTTTCACATTGTATTTACCAACAACATGTTCAGTTCTAGATGGCCAATCATGTTTTTTGTAGTGGTTCTTGTCATCTCTGCTGTTCCATAGACACAAAAAGCACATATGCTTTGTGTAGCCCAACTGTAACCCAAGAAGTAATGATACAACTTTAAGGTCGCCACAAATATTCCATGTGTGGTCCTTATATTTGATGAGTCTTAGCAGCAGTTTCATCGATTCATAAGTCTCATTAAGGCCAGTGGCATGTGCTACAGGTATTGAAGGTTTTTCATTGCCGTTGTGCAGTAATACAGCTTTAAGGCTAGCTTTACTAGAGTCAATGAACAGTCTCCATTCTTTTGGATCATAGCGACAGCCAATCCCTTGCATCAGACCACTGATATCGTGGCAGAAACAAACGTTTTCTTCCTGTAAGTAAAATGATGAAAACTGCAAATGGCGATGGCGGAAATGGGAAACTTTGGTGTTTGGTTGGAGAAGATTAAATTCTTGAAGTCTTGAACCAAGCAACTCTGCCTTTTCTTTTGGCAATTCCAAATCGCGCACTAAGTCATTTAACTCCGCTTGACTTAACAAATGTGGGGAAATATTTGCATCTGGAACATATATGCCATCTTTCCCTGTTTCTATATCACTAGCAGAATCTTCAGATGAACTGCTGTCTGTTATCGTTGCTGGTGGAACTGGTGGTAGATTTGTTTCATCATGTGGTACTGGTTTCATTGCTGATTCGCAGTTTGGGTACGTGATCTTTGATTTGTTTTTCTTTGTGAAACCAGCAATCTTTGTCAAACAAAAATAACAATCATTGAAGTGATTTTTCGGCTCACGCCAAACCATGGGGACTGAGAACGGCATAGCTTTTCTTTTACCATTCATCCAAGCTATTAACATTGCATTGCACTGTGCACAGCAAATATGTGGTGCCCAGTCCCTCTGTTGGTCTCCTAACTTACAGTCAAAATAACACTTGTAGGCAAGTTTAATCTTTGTTGTTATGTTTCTACGTTGTGGCTTAGGTGTATATTGTCCACAGACAAAGCAGAAGTTGTCTGGGTGATTTACACAAGCACGTCTATTTGATGCCATTTTGAATTACCATACAATATCTGAAAAAACGTAGAAAGTAATTATTACGATGTGCAAAATAAAAAGAAATACACACCGTAGTACAAAACAAATGCTATAAAAACACACAAGTCACCACAACCTGTCACTTGCTCATCAGCAGAGAGCTTCAACAACCGTTCTGCTTGACTGTCACGTAGCGACTGACCGTTGGGCCGTTGCCCGTTACTATGCTCTTGACTCAGTGTTGCCAACTCGGGATAAATTTTATTTATCAAAATTGTTCGAATTTGTATATAGTTGGCAAAAAAAATTGCTTTAACCTTGAAAAGGAAGTTTCATATTACTGGCATTAAGCCGATTAAAACCAAAATCTGGACGTGGTAGAAAATTTTACTAAAAGTGATTTGCATTTTACACAAAATCTAGACGTGATAGAAAAAATCTAATTATAGATTTGAAATCAGCATACCGAAATTAGCTAGTAGCACCTATTTGGTCTTCTGTAACAAAATCTTTGTTGCCTAGTGTTATCGTAGGCTAAGCCTTAGGGTTACAGTCGATTTTTAAAAATTATAGTAGGATATCACTGGCATATTGTATGAAACCGACGGTGACGAAGATAAGTCAATGCCGACTATAGCAGTTCTCAGTGTATGTCCGGCTTCTACGATAATGCTTGCAAAACCTATTATATTCCGACGCCAGGACGCCAGGTATTAGGTATTGAGTTGGAGTACACTAATATGAGGATATAAATATGTAACTAATAAAATAACATATAGAATATCAAAGTACATTTATTTTTCCTAAATATTTATAAAATTTGGTATAAATATCAATATGGCACTTTCCTGTTATCCCGGACCCCAGACTTTTTGCCAGATTCGGACGCCACTTACCAGATTGCCAAATTTCCTTGCCAAATTTTGTTTTTAAATGTTAAGTAAAATTCAATAAAATAAAATATAATCAAAATAACATTATATGAAAGTGCCTTTCATTTAAGTATGATTATGATTTCTCCCTACGATCTTTAGCATTTGCCCATTCCAAATAAACTCTATGAAGATTAATACATCCGTCATCATTCAGGTAACTTTTAATTCGCATGAGCATGTCCAAATGATTTTCTTTCAAGCGGTTTCTTAATTTGTTCTTTATAGAATTCATTAAACTGAAGCCACGCTCACAGTCCACACTAGATGCTAGGAAAGTTCCCCAATATCCATCAACTTAGCAAGGTCACAAAATTGTTCATTCTGGAGGACGAATGTCACCATATCATCAGAGTTTTTAACCAGCTTACTTTTTATTTTCTCGCATACAACAAATTTTAAATCATTGTACTGTTCGATTATGGTAGAACTTTCACGAAGAAAATCTGCATATTTTGCACATAAAGCTTTAACATGCTCAATGCCAAAGTCAAAGTCTTTCTGTAAAATAGCCGAACAATCAAAGGCAGACCATTCTTTTACTTCATTTTCAAGAAACTATAGAGTATGTTGATGCAAATGGTCAGACCTTGTGTGACGGTATATTTTTTAAATTACTTCATTTACTGTCGTGACTCATGATACGCTTGAGCCTGTGCGCATTTTATTTTGCTCTGTGCGCGCGCACACGCGCACACCTTAGAGGGAACATTGTGCAGCCAGTTGTGTCACACTCACTTTGACCCAAGAAGTGCAGTGTTGCTATGGTTGAATGACAAAGTAAGAAGAGATGTGGAACCAACAAAGCACAGGACTCAACAATGGTATGGGTCAATGTTTTTAGAAGCGTCAGATATTGAAAAAACTGTTACCAGTACTAAAGAAAATATGTTCTAATTTTGAATATACTACTAATTTTGAAAGTCTGACTCGTTCTTTTTGTACTTTGTCACAGGTGTGTATTTTTAAAATTTCCTTAGAATAGCATATGCATCATAAGCGATGTCAACAAGGAGAACATGCGATTTTGGGCAGTCTAGCAACCACATGAACATGTAGCACCACTATTTACCGTTGAAAAGGTGACTGTTTGGTGTGCCATAGAACTTAATAGTATCATTGGACCATTCTTCTTCGAATGAAACGGAATAAAATGTCACTGTCAACACAAAGATAAGTGAATATGTTGAGAAGGAAATTTCTTTCGGCACTGAGGAGGAAGCGAGGTGTCGTTGTTCACCAAGATAGTACACCCCTTCGCACATCAAACGTTGCCTTGAAATTCATGAGACAACACCTCCCAGGAGCTCGACTCCATGGTCACCAAACTCGCCTAATTTGTCATCCTCCTCTTTCTCTGGCGATACCTCAAAGCGAAACTCTACGAGAACAAACCTCATATACTGAACGAGCTGAAGAGCAACATCAGAAGGGAGATAAGACGCATCTCAGCAGAGATTCTTTCATTGGAAAGAAAACAGTGACCCTTTCTCTTTTATTTAACCCAAGAATGAACGGAATCGACCTAAAAATAAAAAATCTGTATCCAAATTAAAAGTTGTACATCATTTTGGCAGACCTAATTAGATTCTTAAAGGTTTGACTACTAACATGTTAAAATGTGGAAGTTTTTACAGCTTAACAGGGTAATCGTTTTATGTTTTAATAAAAATAATGTAAGTTCGAACGAACTTCCAAAAAATTACTGAAAATATTGGAAACGACTTCAGTATAAGTTTGTTTTTCATGCCTACAATTAACTGCCCATGCACGTGCATACTACTTCCTTCTATGTGTGTGTGTGTGTGTGTGTGAGATAGAGAGAGAGAGAGAAAACAGCAAGGGAAAAACTCATCAGTGATGAATAAATAAAAAAACCAATTTCATAAAAACAACGATTTATTGATACTGTAAATTGCAAATTTCGTTCAAATGATTGCCAAAAATATTAACCCTTTCTGTCCCAAATTACTGTTTTGAGCTAAAAAAAATTGTTAACTCTTAAAAATGTTAAAAATAGGTATGGAAACAAACGAAACTTCTATTTAGAAATTTATTTAATTAATTACACTAGAAATTATATGATTCCATTGGCACTATCAAGTAATAAGAGAAACTAACATAACTTTGGTACTTTGAATGAAACAAATAAAAGCAACTTTTGTCCTTTGCTAAATACACTGGTAGACCATACTACTTTGAAAGGAATGCATTAAATGTTTTTGTCCTTTCTTAAACATAATAGTACATCACACAGTCACACTTTCGACATTTTAGACGAGAGTAACCCTTCATACAGTTCCTGCATCTCTTTTTGGGTTCTAAATGCTCAGGCCAATGTAAAAAAAACTGCCAGATGTTGCTATACAGTTAATTGTTACATTCAAATACCATAAGGCAGTGGTTTCCAAACTGTGGGGCGCGTACTGTTGGCTAGGGAAGCGCAGCCTCATGGGATACTTACGTCAACGCCGCGTGAGAGTGTCTGAACGCAGTCAACTGTTTAAAAAGCTAAGGCTGACTTTGAACTGACAACTTCTGAGAAACAACAACTCATAGATTTATCAAGTGATGGTTTGCTAAGACAAGCATTTGATCCAGGAAATCTGGCTATGTTTTGGTTGAATATAAAAAAAGAATACCCAGTCTTGTCAGACAAGGCTATGAACACTCTTCTCCCTTTTGTTATATACTTATGTGAAACGGGATTTTCCGCTGTTGCTGTCATGAAAACAAAGTACCGATCTCGGTTAATTATTGAAAAAGAACTAAGAATCGCTATTTCATCAATGACTCCACGATTCTGAAAACTTTGTGCGGAGAAACAAGCTCACACATAACATTGATGACAGTAAATGTTTTGTTTAACAATATTATGTTCATTTGCTTTAAACATATACTTTTTTTGGTTACCTCCAAAGATCTGATTAATAATACAAGTACGAATAGTTGTACATGCCATTTTAGTTAGTTGAATCATTGATAACACTAGGCAACAAAGATTTTGTTACAGAAGACCAAATAGGTGCTCCTAGCTAATTTCGGTATGCTGATTTCAAATCTATAATTAGATTTTTTCTATCACGTCTAGATTTTGTGTAAAATGCAAATCACTTTTAGTAAAATTTTCTACCACGTCCAGATTTTGGTTTTAATCGGCTTAATGCCAGTAATATGAAACTTGCTTTTCAAGGTTAAAGCAATTTTTTTGCCAACTATATACAAATTCGAACAATTTTGATAAATAAAATTTATCCCGAGTTGGCAACACTGAGTCAAGAGCATAGTAACGGGCAACGGCCCAACGGTCAGTCGCTACGTGACAGTCAAGCAGAACGGTTGTTGAAGCTCTCTGCTGATGAGCAAGTGACAGGTTGTGGTGACTTGTGTGTTTTTATAGCATTTGTTTTGTACTACGGTGTGTATTTCTTTTTATTTTGCACATCGTAATAATTACTTTCTACGTTTTTTCAGATATTGTATGGTAATTCAAAATGGCATCAAATAGACGTGCTTGTGTAAATCACCCAGACAACTTCTGCTTTGTCTGTGGACAATATACACCTAAGCCACAACGTAGAAACATAACAACAAAGATTAAACTTGCCTACAAGTGTTATTTTGACTGTAAGTTAGGAGACCAACAGAGGGACTGGGCACCACATATTTGCTGTGCACAGTGCAATGCAATGTTAATAGCTTGGATGAATGGTAAAAGGAAAGCTATGCCGTTCTCAGTCCCCATGGTTTGGCGTGAGCCGAAAAATCACTTCAGTAATTGTTATTTTTGTTTGACAAAGATTGCTGGTTTCACAAAGAAAAACAAATCAAAGATCACGTACCCAAACTGCGAATCAGCAATGAAACCAGTACCACATGATGAAACAAATCCACCACCAGTTCCACCAGCAACGATAACAGACAGCAGTTCATCTGAAGATTCTGCTAGTGATATAGAAACAGGGAAAGATGGCATATATGTTCCAGATGCAAATATTTCCCCACATTTGTTAAGTCAAGCGGAGTTAAATGACTTAGTGCGCGATTTGGAATTACCAAAAGAAAAGGCAGAGTTGCTTGGTTCAAGACTTCAAGAATTTAATCTTCTCCAACCAAACACCAAAGTTTCCCATTTCCGCCATCGCCATTTGCAGTTTTCATCATTTTACTTACAGGAAGAAAACGTTTGTTTCTGCCACGATATCAGTGTGGTCTGATGCAAGGGATTGGCTGTCGCTATGATCCAAAAGAATGGAGACTGTTCATTGACTCTAGTAAAGCTAGCCTTAAAGCTGTATTACTGCACAACGGCAATGAAAAACCTTCAATACCTGTAGCACATGCCACTGGCCTTAATGAGACTTATGAATCGATGAAACTGCTGCTAAGACTCATCAAATATAAGGACCACACATGGAATATTTGTGGCGACCTTAAAGTTGTATCATTACTTCTTGGGTTACAGTTGGGCTACACAAAGCATATGTGCTTTTTGTGTCTATGGAACAGCAGAGATGACAAGAACCACTACAAAAAACATGATTGGCCATCTAGAACTGAACATGTTGTTGGTAAATACAATGTGAAACACCCAGCACTTATTGACCCTCAGAAAGTACATCTTCCACCACTTCACATTAAACTTGGCCTTATGAAAAATTTCGTGAAGGGTATGGATCATCAAGGTAGTGGTTTCCAATATTTAAAGGATAAATTCAAAGGAATATTGACAGATGCTAAGCTAGAAGCTGGAGTTTTCACTGGACCACAGATCCGCAGTGTCATCCACGACTCATCGTTTCCATCTAACCTAAATGAGAATGAACTAGGAGCATGGACATCTTTCGTTGAAGTTGTCAAAAATTTTCTTGGAAACCACAAAGCTGAAAACCACCGTAAACTCGTAGAAAACATGCTTAAATCTTATGAAATAATGGGATGCAGAATGTCTTTGAAAATTCATTTTTTACATTCTCATCTTGACTTCTTCCCGGCCAACCTTGGGGCTGTAAGTGACGAGCATGGTGAGCGCTTCCACCAACAGATCTCAGTTATGGAAAACAGATACCAAGGTAATTTCAACCCACATATGATGGGAGATTATTGTTGGTTCCTGCAGAAGGAGAGCTCGTCATCCTACAAGCGACAAAGGAAGAGGACACACCAAAGTTTCACTTAAGAACAGGAATTTGCCTTTCAGTAGTAACAACAAAATACTAACGCGCTTTGGGTGGATGGTTGGGCGCAGGGGTGGTAACTCCGCCAGCGGAATTCCGCTGTCTGTCTTAAGCCAGAATAAAGGAGGAAAGACATCCCTGTTCACTAATTATTTAAGTATGCTTAACATAAAACGTGGCACGGAAAAGTAGCTTAGACGGCTTTCGTAATAGAAGCGGGTGAGAAAAAAAAATGAAAAATAGGGGTTTTCGGTTACACAAAATCTGGACGTGATAGAGAAATTTTGATATCAGATCTGAAATCAGCATCAGCGCTTTAGTAGGAATCAGTAGTTCACGTGTCTGTAACAAAAAAAAAGTTGAAATTTGTTGCCTAGTGTATAATTAATGGGGGAGGGCGCAACCATAATTTTGGTGAGTTAGGGGGTCGTGGTAACATAAGGTTTGGAAAATACTGCCTTACAATAATAGCAGTAATCTAAATGAGTACATCGATTTTTTATATACAACCGAGTCACTTTCAGATAAACCACAATATTCGCAGTGCGTAATAATGGGAACTTTAATGGCGATATGGAATCAGAATTTTTTGTATAATTGAGTACCATGTGCGAGTCTGCTTAATTAAAGTTTAAGTGATGTAGAATTTTAGGTACAAATAGCAAAACTTTCACGTATATTAGCGATATGAATGGAGGTACAAGATGGATTGATCACTGTCTCATTAATAATAATTTAAAAGAACGGATTGTCAATGTTCATATTTTGCATGATTTCCTTCTCTCAGATTATAGATCATTGAAACTAGTAATTAATTATACCAACTTGAATAAAACACGACATAACTCTTCAGGCAGAAATGAACGTGTCGACTGGGCTAAGGTTAATATGCAACAGAAAACAGCATATAAAGAGAGGATAGAGCATCTTTTTAACAATTTAGAATTATTGCGCCTTGACTGTAGTAATTCCTGTTCAAATGATTCTCACTTTAAATTTGTTGATAGATATTGTAATGATTAGAGCCCGGATGTTTAAGCACTAAAAACTCTTAAAAGATGCAGGCAAATAGGAAAAATGAACATTCAAAATAGACAGTAAAATCCCCCAAAAAGGCATTTATAAATTTGCTTTCAAAAAACGTTTAATCTAAAATACCTTTAAATACATATAATACATATTACAACGCCCTCAGCGAACAAAACAGTAAGTAATGCCAATATTAGTTACGCATAATAACAATGATTTCATTTCAAAAAATAAAGTTTAATATACAGGGTGTCCCAAAAGTCTCCAAACATAGGGAAAATTAGCACTTTTTAGCAAAATGTAACTTTATTTACAAAACATTCTCTACATGATTGCCATTTCTTTGTAAACACACACGGATGCGTCTCTCCCACTCATGATGAACTCGTGTTAACACATTTGGTGTTATGGACGTAATTGCACTTCGAATGCGTTCCTTTAGGCGATCCATGTTCTGTATCTTTTCCTGGTACACCATGGCCCCGTGGAGTGGCCTCCGAGGTTCCCAGATCTCAGTCCACTTGATTTTTACCTGTGGGGGCACTTGAAGGCCATGGTGTACCAGGAAAAGATACAGAACATGGATCACCTAAAGGAACGCATTCGAAGTGCAATTACGTCCAAAACACCAAATGTGTTAACACGAGTTCACCATGAGTGGGAGAGACGCATCCGTGTGTGTTTACAAAGAAATGGCAATCATGTAGAGAATGTTTTGTAAATAAAGTTACATTTTGCTAAAAAGTGTTAATTTTCCCTATGTATGGAGACTTTTGGGACACCCTGTGGAATAATACCATTATACACATATAAATAAAAATAGTACATATTACAACGCCATTATAGTGAACAAAACAGTAGGTATTGAAAATGTTGTTTACACAATAATGACAAGGATTTAAATTTTTTAAAATGTTTCATATAAAATAATAATACTATGCACGCTCAGTTTCTGTTATATATACAGGGCGTCCCAAAAAAATGTATACACACTTTAAATAATTATAAAGGCAGTGTTTATTAAAATACATTTCATTTTCAAAATGTAATAGAATCTACAGACATTATTTAATTGTTTTGTCAACGCCTGTTTTCAAACTGACGTCCGTTCTGGTCCAGGCACTGCTGATAACGCGAAGCAATGGAATCGCAAACATCACGAAACATTTCGTTTGGTATTTGTGTGCATTCTCGTTCAATGGCTTCTCTCAATTCAGCGACTGTTGCAGGTTTTATAGCGTAGACTTTGTCTTTTAAGTATCCCCATAAAAAAAGTATAGTGGTGTGAGGTCTGGTGAACGCGGAGGGTATTCTACGAAACCCCTTCGTCCAATCCACATCCACATCGTGCCAAGTACCACTCGCAATACTCCACTCTTCGGTCCGGATCATCATCTTCATTAATAGCATGGACTAATCTTGGAATGTAACTTTTCCATTGACAGCGCTTCAAAATGCGTTGGACAGACGATTCTGAAATTCCTACCTCACGACTCGCTTGCCGCACAGATTTTCTTGGACTTTGGTGATACGTTTCCAGTACTCTTTCTTGCTTTGTGGGGCTTGTCGATGTCCGTGGTCTCCGGAACGCTTCTTGTGGACATTCTGAACAGTTCCATCGGCTTCAAACTTATCTCTAATTCGAGTGATGGTAAGTCGCGTTGGTGGATCTGTTTGAAACTCCCTCCTAAACTGTCTTTGCACTTCAACTGCGTTTTCACACTTCCAGTAGCATTTTAGAATGAATTTCCTTTGTTCAAAGCTTAGTCTGACTGCCATTATTAATTCTAATGGGTTTAACTTGGAAAGAAAGAAACATCAATTGAGCTATCAGCTGTTAAAGTGTGTATACATTTTTTTGGGACGCCCTGTGTATATATATATATATGATGATGATGAAAATAACCACGAAGGAAAAAGGAAGCACAGAATGGTGCGCAAGGGCTTTCGTCTAATGACAGCCTTTTGGAACTCATTAAACTTTGCATCAAAGACTGTAAATTCACTTTCAATAGCGAGTATTATCAACAAGTTTTTGGGATGGCTATGGGTATTCCCTTGTCGCCCCTCCTCTCCAATATTTATATGGAGTTCTTCGAAATTACTTAGATTCCGAGAATCCTGGGGGTTGGCATCCCATGGTTGCGGTACGTCGACGATATTTTGTGTATCTAGCCCAGGAAGCGTGACCAGGATGACTTTCTCCTTCAGTTAAATAATCAAGTTCTCTCCATTAAGTTTACTTTGGAAGTGGAAGAAAACAACTCAATCCCGTTTTTGGACGTGCGTGTACATAGGGAAAGCCCAGGCTTTAAGTTTAGTATTTATCGGAAAAAACCGAACAATTTGTCCTACGTACACTTTTACTCCGGACATGATACTCCCATCAAGAAAGCCATATTTTCTTCAATGTTTCTCCGCGCTCTTAGGATCGCCAGTCCGGAATACATGGATCCCGAATTAGAAAAAAACAACAGTATTGGAAGTGATTTGTGTTACCTACTTTTTTGGAATCTTGTCTTAACAAGGTAAAACGAACTTTCTATCGTGTGAATAATAACCCACGCACTTTGTCGAACAATATTTTAGTACTTTCATTTTTCCCAGGCTTCTTAGGCATTGCTAATGTACTTAAACTTTTGAATATTAATGTAGTATTTTCATATGACAATATTGCGAAAAATATCAGAGTAAAAAATAGCCCTACCAATAATTCAGGCATTATCTATAAAATTGGTTGTAAACAATATGATTCCTTTTACAATGGAGAGACAAGAAAGGATTTGCACACGCGTGTAAAACAGCATCAATATTCTGTTAGAACGGAACAGTCGTCCAGTGCCCTTTTTGTCCATTCATCAGAGTTATCCCACTGTATTGATTGGAATAATGCTTCAATTTTGTTTCACTCAAGCAACATTGTTAATAGAAATATTCTTGAGTCTGCCATTATTCAACTTACAAATAATTTTAACATTAGCCAGGGCCTTTTTTCGCTTGATCCTGTTTTGAATTCATTCAGAAAGGATTTAATGACAAGAGGGGCAAAGTGCTAAAACTCTGGTAGTTTTTCTTTATAAATTTGTATGCCCCACCTACAATTTTTATTTTCCTATTTTATTTTTTTTTGTGACCTATATATAGTCTCGAACTTGTTATTTATTTCAGTGTTCGTGAGGATGTCATTAGACGAAAACGCTTGAGCACCATTCTGTGTTTCCTTTTTCCTTTGTGGTTATTTTCATCATAAATATTATTCACGTGTTACTTTCGTGAAATAATTTTCATATATATATATATATATATATATATTATATATATATATATATATATATATATATATACAGGGTCCGCAAAAAAAAAAGGAGCATGACGAAAATGTTTACTGTACATTTATTTTTACACATAATGACAAATAACTTATTTTAGGCAAATAAGCAACAAATAAACTAAGTTAGTACCAAATTTCATGTCAATACGTCAAAAATTAAAGAAAATATAAAAGTTTTACCACAACATGTCATATAATTTTACAATTTCCAAAGAAAACGAAATTATAAGACTAAAAAAATTGTTCGATATGTTTGCCAGAAATGTTTACTGTACATTTATTTTTACACATAATGACAAATAATTTATTTTAGGCAAATAAGCAACAAATAAACTAAGTTAGTACCAAATTTCATGTCAATACGTCAAAAATTAAAAAATATATAAAAGTTTTACTACAACATGTCATATAATTTTACAATTTCCAAAGAAAACGAAATTATAAGACTAAAAAAATTGTTCGATATGTTTGCCAGAAACCTCTACAACCCTTCGTAATCGGGGCTTAAATTGATCTATAGCTTTATCTACTTGATCTTGGGTAATTTCTTCCCATTTTTGTACGATAACTTCTTTCAAATGTTCGACATTTCGGATCTTATGCTTGTACACTTTCTCAGCCAACATTTCCCATATTCCGTAGTCTACGGGATTCAAATCTGGACTATTAGAGGGCCAATCTTTTGGGTAAAGCAATTCAGGAACATTATTTTCTAAAAATTCAATAGTTGACTTAGCGGTATGCGCCCGAGCGCCATCCTGTTGGAATAAGAAGTAACCATTATTCGCCAATCGTCTCATTTCGGGCAGCATTTGTTCCAACCAAGTTTCAGTGTAATAGCGGGCGTCTACTTTGATGTTTGGCTCTACGAAAAAAACAGATGTCTTGCCTAGTTTAGACACACCGACCCATACCATTACGCTGACAGAAAAATGATTACGGGTAGCATAAAGTCTATCATCTGGTATTTCATTTTTACGATTAACTCTTGAATACACTCTGTCATTTTGGGAATTTCGCGGTGGTTCTACCGTAAACTTCTTTTCGTCAGTAAAAAAGCCGAGGTCTACTTTTTCGGGAGTGATATTTCTTAACATGCGTTCAGAACAAACAACTCTTTTCTGTTCGTTAATTTCAGTTAATTTCTGCCCGTGTATCCGTTTATAAGGTTTTAGTTCAAGGTCGTTTTTAATAATGTTTCTGACGCTACTTTCGGATATGCTCAACTCATTAGCAATTCTTGACGGTGTCACGTGAGTCCCTGGTCTGCCTTCTTGACTACAAATTCTTAGTTCCACATCTCTGATGTTTTCTTCGATTTGAACTGATCTTGGCCTCCCGCTTCCTTGTTTCCTTTCAGTACTTTCAGTTTCGTCTATTTTTCTTAACAGCTTGTCCAAACCTCCTTTCGACCATGGTTTATTCGGAAACTCTTGTAATAATTTTATTGCGCCATAATTTTTATCAAGTCTATAATGTTTTATTAATATTTTATCTTCTTTAGAAAAGGGCATATTATCATTTTTATTGATTAAAATTATTTAGGCATCTGAAAAAAATAATTTAAAATGAGAAAAACTAAATTTTTACGCGGAAATTCATTTTTTTAGTCATTGCACGTTTGTGGCCATAAAATCTTTATTTTATGACCGATTTTGATGAAATGTATTTTATACAACTCTGGGCTCTTTTATCTTTAGCCAGATATATAACATTTAAGGGTCCGGCAAAAAATGCGGGCGTGAGAGCAATTTTCGTCATGCTCCTTTTTTTTTTGCGGACCCTGTATATATAAAACTGAAATATATAACAAACTCATAGGCCTATTTTTTGGACTTTAATGGAATAATACTAGAAAATAATGGAAAAAGGCAAATTAGGCACATTTTTCCTGTAAACGCAAAAATAGGCAAAAAATGGCTTTTATGACATTTTGCCTAAACATCCGGGCTCTAGTAATGATATAACATCCATACTAATGGAAACAGGAAGACCTTGGATTAAATCGTACAATTATCATACTAAAATTATTCCTGGATGGAATAATTTTAAAGCCCCCCCCCCTGTAAAGGGAATCAAAGGATGCTTATGATATACTGTATGGTGTCTCCTTGGTCATCCGAGAATAGGGGCAGCTGATATGAATATGAGTAGAAAAAGGCTCACTATAAAGCAGCCATAAAACGATGTAAACAGGAACAAGACTCCATTCGAGCTTCAAAAGCTTGTGAGGCTAATTTAAAAGAAATAGCTAAGTTATGGAGAACGAAGTACTCAGACATCCTTAACAGCGTGGGGAAAGTTAATCTTAATGTAGGGCGCAATAAAACGACATTAGGTGGGGCCATTTAAAATGCTGAGACTTCAGTGCTTTTAATTAAGAATCTGATTAAAGAGCTAAAGACAAGCGCTTCATCAGGGATAGATCACTTGTCGAATGAGCATTTAAAGTATGCTAATGATCTGATCAGTCTTCATATCTCATTACTGTTCACAGCCATGCTTGCTCACAGTTACTGTATATTCCTGCAGAGTTTATGAGGGTTTATATCACACCCCTTGTCAAAAATAAATATGGAGACATTCTATCGAGCGATAACTACAGGTCTACTGCTGTTGCCTCCTGCTTCTCAAAATTACTTGAGAAACTTTTGCTACGCCGACTAAATGATTAATTATTTATGGACGTGTATTTATATTTTGAAAGAGATTGTATTTAGATATACTGTCAGTAATACAACTATTTATAGTTGTTTTTTGGATATAAACAAATCATATGATAGAGTGAATCACAATATTCTACTTAAAAAATTAGAAGACAGTAATGTCTCACCTTATGTTTTGAATTTGTTGAAATTTTGGCACACACACACCCTTTTACTGTTAGATGGGGCAATGTATTGGCTGAATGTTTTGGTTCCTCATGCGGAGTTAGACAAGGCTCCGCTCTTCTGCTTTTTAATATGTATATAGATAGATTAATTGCTTCTCTTAATATTTATGGGCAGCAATCCTGGGTTAATTATAAAAAGGTTTCTGCAAAACCCTCAATTTACTTTACAATAGATCCTATAGATTGCGACATAAGCTACCTCCAAAATGTTCAGCCTCTTAAATGTTCGCTAACCCAACGTTCCGAGCTCTTCTAAGGTAATAAGGCACGCCCAATGCAGTCAAATGCGAAGAATTAAAAACTTAAGGTATTCATCAGTCCTGCTTTAGGATCTTCTAGACTGTGGACCTCTTGGTATGAAAATTTGTCTATCGCGCCACTTAACTCCCGCATTAGCTATCCCATTACACGTACTCTTTATTTTTATGAAGCTGTTATTACTAATTTTTATTATTTCTCGTCTCCTTACGTGTATTATTGTTATTTCTTTATTACCGTAGTCCTTTTTGGGTTTTGGGTCTTTAAATTTATTGTTTAATAATTAATTAGGTGTATCGTTGATTACGTTGACGGATACTGTACTTTTTTATAGGTATGGAGAACTCCCTCCTCCCAATAAATATTATTATTGTCATGATCATTATCATCAGTTTGCAGTGGGTAGTTTTTATTACTACTTGTTTTAGTGTCTTATTTTTATTCCTATTTTCGTCATAATTTTTAGTTTTTTAAATTTATTGTTTGATTTATCTTATCGTTTATTACCTTCAAGAATATTGTACTATTTTATGGGATTAATATCCTGCCAATAAAGCTTATCATTACCAGAACACACACACACACACACACACACACACACACACACATACAGGGCCGGATTTTCCAATAGGCAACATAGGCCATTGGCCTAGGGCCCACCAGTAACTGGGGGCCCACTGGGGACCTCCTACAATCCCTTGACACAAACAGTATCATTGACAAATTTGCCATAGAAAAAAGCAGGAAAAAGTCATTTTGAACTTCACATAGTTGTGCTTGCAAAATTTATTATGCTTCAGTTTCATTGTATTTTTCCATTATTCCTATGTGTAAGATGTACATGATATGGAACTTGATTTACTTTGATGTACTTGATATGGAACTAATTTGATTAAAAATTATTAATGTGTAATGTATTACATTATGTTGTAATTCTTATTGCAAAATTTATTATGCTTCAATTTGACTGTATTTTTTTCCATTATTCCTTTGTGTAAGAATAAGTTGTACATGATATAAAACTAATTTGAATAAAATTATTGATGTGTTACATTATGTTGTAATTCTTTTTTTTTTTACATTACAATATTACGATATATACAGTACTGGCCAAATTATTAGGAATTTTTTAAAAATTTAATTTTTTGGTATAAAATGTTAAATTAAACCAATTTTAAACGTTGAAAAGTTATTTATTTCTACACAAGAATACATGGTCATTATTTAGCAATAGTTTAGTACTTAGTTTGACCCCCCTTAGCTGCCTTAAGGGCTGCGACACGCTTCGGCATGCCATGAATCAATTTTTTGCATAATTCCTTAATACGTGTAGAGTGAAACCAGACTTGAATAAGTCGCTCTATGAGTTGGTGTTTGTTGTTATCGGCGTTTCATGGATTACGTCCTTTAAAATACACCATAAACTTTCGATTGGGTTCATGTCTGGAGAATTTCCAGCCCATGGGAGCAACCGAACACTATTTTCATGACACCATTTTTAACCGACTTTGCCGTGTGGCATGGAGCTGAGTCTTGTTGAAAAATCCAACGTCTATTACCATACCATTCCCTTATTTGAGGCAGTAGACGTCTTCTTAGTACTCTATATACTTGACTTGGTTCATATTCCCCTCAACAATGCTCAAACGACTAGTTCCATGCACAGAAATTGCTCCCCAAACCATGATCTTTTGTGGAAATTTCACCGTTTCATCAGACACTCAGGCAAAAATTCTTCTCCAGGCCTCCTTCTTACATTTGAACACGATCGTCAAGCACGGCAATCGTTGACTCATCGGAGAAACACCACCTGCAATCAAAGAAAGCCCTGTGAAAGAGTCAGTGCATAGCGTATGAAGTACAGCTAAAACGACAGTACAGTATGATTGCTGCTTTACAGATATTTTTACTGCAGTTTATCACGTACTGTAAATACACTTCTATGCATACTGTATTTACTGTATTAACATTCTATTTAATGTTAAATATTATTCTTACCTGTTCCCAATCCTCACTAGTCCAGTTAATGTGTTCCTTTGCCCATGCAAAACGTGCCTTCTTCATAGCCTCAGTGAGCCTGGGCTTCTTCCTTGGGCGGTAGGCTTTGAAGCCGGCAGTTAGAAGCCTCCTGTTGACTGTTCTACGACTAATATTGATGCCATCAGCCGCTAGACTACTGGAAATGTTTTTGCAAGTAGCTCTTCTATTTCTAAGAGACAAAATTGCAATCTGTCTATCAGTTCTTGGAGTCGTTACCCTTTTTCTGCCGCATCTTCCAACCCTTTTGGGGCTACATTTTCTCCAAATACCATTTTTTTTCTTAATACGAAGTACTGACTGTGGTGAAACATGGAGTTTGGCAGCGATTTCCTTTTGTTTAAATGTAGAAGTAGTTAATAAAACCTGTATTTGCCCAATTTTCCGTGGACTCAAGTCATTCTTTCGCCCCATTTTCAAATTCACTTAAAAACTGTAACAAATAATTGCCGAAATTGGGTAAATACACTATTTAAATTAAACGGTAGTTACAATGACACGTAAAGAAAGAGAAACACACCCGCATCGCACGACAACCAAACGACAACTGACGAACAAACATGCTTCGTTCGACTAAAGAATTATGCAAAAAATTGATTCATGGCATGCCGAAGCGTGTCGCAGCCATTATGGCAGCTAAGGTGGGTCAAACTAAGTACTAAACTATTGCTAAATAATGACCATGTATTCTTGTGTAGAAATAAATAACTTTTCAATGTTTAAAATTGGTTTAATTTAACATTTTATACCAAAAGTGAAATTTTAAAAAAATTCCTAATAATTTGGCCAGTACTGTATATATATATATAATATTTTTTTGGGGGGGGGCACTGATAAGGTTTGGCCTAGGGCCCACAAGCAAGTAAATCCGACCCTGCACACACATATATATATATATATATATATATATATATATATTATATATATATATATATATATAATATAATAAATTTTATATATATATATATATATATATATATATATATATATATAAATTTTATATATATATATATATATATATATATATATATATATATATATGGGATGAATTCCCTGACGAGGTGTACTTCTGAATACACGAAAGGTCTTGGAATCATTTTTCTTTTCCCTGTGGTTTGCATCATATATATATATATATATATATATATATATAAATAATTCATTCCTCCCATGTGGCACGCACTTTTATAACCTTAATAAGGGGCTCTGTACAGTATACATCTGATATTAAATTACTTATTAATGTTAATATAAGAGCAGTAAATTCATTTAACAAATTTAACATAAAGTTTGTTAATTAATTAAAGAGAAATTGTGTATAGGGGTACAAAGTTTATCATAGCTACAATATTTATACTGCTGATTAATATGCAAATCCTCTCCAAAAATTCATAATCCATAAAAATAAAAATATTTTTCAATTCCGATAAGCGAAGACAAGCTATGCAAAATGCCGACCTGAACATCCTCTTCTGGTTCTCGAATCGAGGAAGCTTCAAGGGAAGAGATGTTTAGGTAGCCTTCGAAAGGCCTCCCTCGCATACAAGAAAACAGGGAAGAAGAGGGAACCTAATCCATTAGTTATATATCATGAAATCTTCTTAAGACTCGTGCGCAAATATTTTATACCATTTTCCATTACCTCATAAGTGTTACCTCAAGCATTTGTTTCAATATTGGTTTTCTTACGATTTTATATCTTCCGCGTTCATCTATTCGATATATATATGGATGTTGGCAGAATGTTTTTCAAACACTTGCAAACATCTTATATATATGCGAGTATATATATATATATATATATATATATATATATGTATATGAAAATTATTTCACGAAAGTAACACGTGAAAAATATTTATGATGAATAAAACCACGAATGAAAGGAAACACAGAATGGTGCTCAAGCGCTTTCGTCTAATGACATCCTCAGGAACACTGAAGTACATAGAGAGTTACAGCCTATATATAGGTTACAGAAAAAAGAAATATATATATATATATATATATGTGTGTGTGTGTGTGTGTGTATATACAATAAACGGAGAGATAAAAAAAAAAATTAAACATTAAAGGATTGTTTACAAAAGTACCGATTGACGATATGCTTGACTTTCTCTCCCGAGAATTACATAAGTATGACCTGCCACTACCTTCACACATTGTTTTGGAACTTAAGCTTTGCATCAAAGACTGTAAATTCACTTTCAATAACGAGTATTATCAACAAGTTTTTGGGATGGCCATGGGCAACCCCTTGTCGCCCCTCCTCTCCAATATTTATATGGAGTTTTTCGAAATTACTTACATCCCGAGAATCCTGGGGGTTGGCATCCCATGGTTGCGGTTCGGCGACGATATTTTGTGTATCTGGCCCATGAATCGTGACCTGGATAACTTCCTCCTTTAGTTAAATGATCAAGTCCCCTCCATTAAGTTTACTTTAGAAATGGAACAAGACAACTCAATCCCGTTTTTGGATGTGCGTGTACATAGGGAAAGCCCAGGTTTTAAGTTTAGTATCTATCGGAAAAAAGGAAAAAACAAACAATTTGCCCTACGTACACTTTTACTCGGAACATGACACCCCCACTAAGAAGGCCATTTTTTCTTCAATGTTTCTCAGCGCCCTTAGGATCGCCAGTCCGGAATACATCGATGCCGAATTGGAAAAAATCAACGGTATTGGAAGTGATCTGTGTTATCCATCTGCGTTTATGGAATCTTGTCTCAACAAGGCAAAACGAACTTTCTATCGTGTGAATAATAACACTCGGACTTTGTCAAAAAATATTTTAGTACTTCCATTTTTCCCGGGCTTTTTAAAAGGCATTGCTAATGTAATTAAACTTTTGGATATTAATGTAGTATTTTCATATAACAATATTGTGAAAAATATCATAGTAAAAAATAGCCCTACCAATAATTCAGGCATTATCTATAAAATTGGTTGTAAACAATGTGATTCCTTTTACATAGGTCAGACGGGAAAGGATTTGCACACACGTATAAAACAGCATCAATATTCCGTTAGAATCAGGACAGTCGTCCAGTGCCCTTTTTGTCCATTTGTCAGAGTTATCCCACTGTATTGATTGGAATAATGCTTCAGTTTTGTTTCACTCTAGCAACATTGTTAGTAGAAATATTCTTGAGTCTGCCATTATCCAACTTACAAATAACTTCAACGTAAGCAAAGGCCTTTTTCAACTCGATCCTGTTGTTTTGAATTCCTTCAGAACAGATTTAGATAAGAAGGGTAGAACGCTAAATCTTTGGTAAACTTGTATGCTACTCTAATAACTTTTATTTTTCAATTTATTTTCATAGACATCGAACTTTAACAAGAAGGGCAGAGTGCTAAAACCCGGGCAGATTTCCAGTATAAATTTGCATTTTTATTTTTTTAATTACACTGGGGAACAAATTTTAACTTTTTTTTGCTTCTTGGACGTGAACAGGTCGGTCTTATAGGATATTTTCCGCTGATTCCGAATATAGCCGTAGAATTTCTCTATCACCCAAGGTTACTGAGAAATTTGTATTTTAATATTTATTCAAAACGTGTATAGAAGTTAGTAAAAATACTTCATAAAAATTATATTAGTGGCAGATTGGCATTTAAAATATTCTTCTTAAAACTTCTTCGTCACTGATTTTCTCTTGTAGTTTTCATTAGGAGCTTCTCGCATCAATGTCCAGCAGTAATCAGCTAACATTGCCGGATCCCACCTCCCTTGGTAGCGTTTCTCCATAGTAGCAATATCTTGGTGGAACCTTTCTCCATGCTCATCGCTTACGTCGCCGAGGTTTTCAGGGAAGAAATCTAAATGGGAGTGCAAGAAATGGATTTTTAGGGACATATTACATCCCAATAACCTATATGCTTCAATCATGTCCTGCACTATTTTTTCATAGTTAAAGGCTTTGATGTTCCCTAGAAAATTTGTGACAACATTCTTCATGGCCTCCCATGCCACTTTTTCTTTTCCTCTCAAGGCATCATCAAACTTTTGATCTTTCATGAGCTCTCTGATTTGGGGACCAACAAAGATCCCTTCTTTTATCTTTGCATCGCTAAGTCGTGAAAACTTTTTCTTCAAATATTTGAATGCCTCATCTTCCTTGTTCATTGCTTTGACAAAATTTTTCATGATGCCAAGTTTGATGTGAAGTGGCGGTAAGTATATTTTCTTGGGGTCAACTAAGGGTTCATGAGACACATTCTTCAGTCCTGGGATACATTTTTGACGAAGTGGCCAATCCTTTACAAAATAATGCGAATCTCTGGCTCTGCTGTCCCATTCACAAAGGAAGCAGCAGAACTTCGTATAACCGAGCTGCATTCCCAGAAGAAGCGCGACGACTTTTAAATCCCTACATATATACCAACGAAACTGGTCATAATTAATCTGCTGAAGGATGAGTTTCATATTTTCGTAAGATTCCTTCATGTGGACAGCGTGCCCTACAGGAATGGAAGGGTATTTATTTCCATTGTGAAGTAGTACAACCTTGAGGCTTAGCTTCGAAGAGTCAATAAATAAACGCCAATCTTCAGATTTGTGCTCATGACCGAGAGCTAACAGCAGTCCATTTACATTATTACAGTAGCATAAACCACCTGACGAGGAGAAATACTGCATCAGATCTTTTTGGCGAGTGCGGAACGCCGATATGCTTGTATCTTTTGCCAGCAAATTCTATTCACGTAACCTGGAGCCCAATAATTCCGCTTTCTTTTTCGGAAGGTCAAAATCTCTCACGAGATCATTCAGCATAACCTGCGTTATCATACGTGGTTTATTTGATTCAGGTTGCTGAAAGTCTGTATCTTTAGTGTCATCAATTTCCATTGGTTCAACTTCAGACTCTTCATCCAGTGTCCATGACTTTGGGGGAGTTGGAATTGGGTTATCATCGTCATGTAGTACTGGTCTCATGGCAGATGCAAGATTTGGGTATTGAATTTTATGTTTATTTTTGGCAGAGAATCCTGAAACGTTAGTCATACAAAAATAGCAATCCGTTAGGTGATCCTTGGGCTCTCTCCAAATCATTGGTATGGCAAATGGCATAGATTTGCGGGTACCTTTAATCCAACCCCTAAGAGTGACGGCACAGGAAATGCATGAGATATGAGGTGCCCAGGATTTGTCTTGGTCGCCTACCTTACATCCAAAATAAAGTTCGTAAGCCTTCTTCACGAGTGCGGTCATCGTCTTCCTCTGTGCCATTATGGTCAGTTCTCCACATACGTAGCAAAATGTATCTCTGGGATTAATACAGTTTCGATTCATGCTGGCGGAAAATTATTGAAATCACGGAAAACTTTTTGGAATGAAAAAACAATTTTTTCTACTATGAAAAATTTTAAAATTTGAGCAAAACTTGAAAAAAATTTCTTTCTTTTTATTAAAAATCTGTTTGTTTAAATAGCTATATTTTTTTAATGCAAAAAATACTATTAAATATAGTTAACCTGGAAAAAAAGAAAGTAAAATTAAATTAGTACACTTAATTTTAACTAATATTTTGGGAAAACTCTGAGTAAATGGAAATATTATTTTCTCGAAAACTATGGGTGATAGAAACATTCTGAAACCATATTTGGAATCAGCATCAAAAGTTCTATAAGAAACACCAAATAGTTTTCAAGAAACAAAAATGTTGTTCCCTAGTGTTATCTATAACTTTGGTTGGAAACAATTCATTTGATCTTGTGCGAAAAATTGGTAGTTTTCCTTACAAATTTGTATGTTCCTCCCACAATCCTTTAATGTTTAATTTTTTTTTATCTCTCCGTTTATTATATATATATATATATATATATATATTTTCTGTAACCTATATATAGGCTGTAACTCTTTATGTACTTCAGTGTTCCTGAGGATGTCATTAGACGAAAAAGCTTGAGCACCATTCTGTGTTTCCTTTCCGTCGTGGTTTTATTCATCATATATATATATATATATATATAAAACTTACATGCATTCTTATTCATTGTTCCTTAAATAAAAATTGCAAACACCTTGAAGACATCATCGCAAATTTGGTTATGACTTCAATAAATAAATGATTGCGTTTTGTAACTTTTATGCACACTCATCATACAGACCCAATGCAGTACTGAACGATCGTTCTACCGTACATGTAGTGGCCGGAAGAGTTAGTCCTATCTCCAGTTTTACTGCAGCTCGGAAGAATTACTTAGAATGCTGCGAAAATCAATGAAGGCAATTTTAATTATATCGCTTCTCATGTTTGATTTGCACATATTTCGTATCATAATTTGGCTTCTTTGAAATTATCTATTTCATAAAAATTGTATATATGGGTTGATAATTAATAATTTGGCAAAATCAGTGGAACGCATCTTTTTCATATTCTTTGGATGTAACTGCAGTTGAGCAAAACTACAAGGGCCACTCAATATATTTTGCCCACCTTTTTTTTTCTTTCCAAGTTTCTTGTAAGTTCCAGAAATTTTGTACACAAGTAGTTCCATACCTTTTTTACAAGTTTTTATTTTTCCACATAGTCTCCATCCTTTTCTACGGCTTCCCTCCACCTCGAAACAAGAGCCTTTATTCCTTGCTGATAAAAGTCCGCTGGGTTCCGCTGGAGCTACCTCTTAACCTCGTCAACAACCTCAGCGTCACTCTGAAACTTTCTTCCACGAATAGCATCCTTCATTGGCCCAAACAAATGATCCGGGCTGTATGGAGAGTGGGGTAACACACTCAAGCGCATTTTTGTGATGGCCTCTCTTGTTTGCAAACTGTTGCGTGGTCTTGCGTTATCGTGTAAAAGAAGGACGTCTTCCAGTTTTCTCTCCGGTCGAACTCGATTTATACGTCTCTGTACAGTTGCAATATATGCCTCTGAGTTGATTGTTTTTCCTTTCTTCAAAATGTCCACTAGAATCACCCCTTTTATGTCCCAGAAGATGGCGGCCATAACCTTTCCTGCAGAGGGAGCCATTTTGAACTTTTTCTTGCGTGGGGAGTCTGCGTGATGCCACTCCATGGATTGACATTTTGTTTCAGGTTCAAAGTGGTGTACCCAAGTCTCATCCCCAGTCACAATTCGTGAAAGGAAATCACCCCCTTCTGTCTCGTATCGAACCAACGCCTCAGAAGCAATTTCTTTTCTTTGAGCTTTGTGATCTTCAGTCAGTTGGCGAGGAACGAACCGTGAACACACGTTTGAGTATCCCAGTTGCTGAATTATCGTATTCACACTTCCTTCACTAATTCCTAGCTCCAGTGATAGCTCCTTGTATGTGACGCGCCGATTTGATCGAATGATGCTGTTAGCACTTTGCACAGTGTGAGATATCACAGCCGATGCCAGCCGACCGCTGCGTGGATCATCATCGAGGCTGGCTCTCCCTCTCTCCGATGATCTCACACGTTCAGACCAGCGTCCAACTGTGCTTCGATCAACAACAGCATCTCCGTAAACGTTTTGTAGACGTTTGTGAATATTTCCAACTGTTTCCTTCTCTGCGGTTAAGAACTCGATAACAGCTCTCTGTTTACGACGCACATCACTGTCAGACTCCATTTTTTAAACTGCGTTAACCATCGGTTTTATACAAGTGCGTTTGAAAGCGGTTTTATACAAGGAGGGGAGGTTCAACCTGGAAAAATCTGGTTATGTGAAGCGCAGAAAGTTCAAACTTACGACCCAAAAGGCATTTCAGCTCGTGGCCTATTATTTAGCTAAGAAAAAAGGGTGGGGAAAAATATATTGAGTTCCCCTAGTAGTTTTCTTTTGTCCTGAAAACCATTGCGACAGAGAGGTAATTAATTAGTCCAAGTAGGGACTGGAAACCTCGAGGCGATAATATTCCTAGGTGGTCTGAATTCGGTAGTGTGGTCTATAAGTTTGTCGAGGAGCTCGACGTGGAACTGTTATTTCTATTCGTAATTGTGAAGCAGTTTCGCTTGCAGCGTCTGAGAATTCTTTGAACTGAGAAGTTGCATCCAACCTGTGATCATTAAATAATGCGCAAAGTTCTTGTATGTGCTTGTGAACTGAATGCAATTCTATTGTGACTCCTTGCAAAATATTAGTTACTGGCTCTTGAAATGCGCTATATTTGGCAATAATTTTGAGGCAAATAATAAATAGGGATGTGAACACAGCAGAGTATAACTGAAAAGACAGTTGTCTTGTCTTAACATTTGTGGATGAAGTGAGAATCTCTAGGGCTTCTATTATAAAAACATAGTTCATGGAAAATTTACGCACACTTTTATACTTTGCTGACCATCTTGTCTCACAAAACAAAAATATATTTGGTACAAGCTTACGTCTGAGTACACTTTCACGAAAAAGTAATTATCTGCTTAACTGTGTCTGAATTTTGATTGAATTTCAGGAAATTCGTTTAAATTATTCACAACAAGATTTAAATTATGACCAGCACAATGATAAAACAAAGCTTTAGGATACTGACCTCGAATACATTTATTTACACCACCATTTTTGTCTGTCATTGTTAGTGCAACCGTCATAACCAATTTTGTAACATTAAGATCAGCTTCTCTTAAAAGTGGCAATATTTTTTCAGCAATTGCTTTTGCATTTAATTCTTCAAGAGAAGAAGAGCCGAAAAATTCTTCACGAACACAGGACTCATTACTTTTTGTGTCAACAAAGCGAATACCAAAAAATGACAGCGACCTGCAATATACTGTAGCCCGTTTCATCTTCTAATACTAAAAATGCATGTGCTTCATTAACTTTTTCTACTACTTCCTTCCTTAATAATTGATCACAAACCCGTATGATTTCGTTCTGAGTTTGACAGGCGATGTACTTAGCGTTTATACAGGTGGAGAGTGTAAATGTTCTGGTAACACAAAATTGCCGGATTCAACACAAAAATGAAGATCACTGAAGAGCCCAGAGTCTAAAGACTTCCTCGGAGAAGCAAATCATAATTTGCACAGAAGACAATTGTTAACACACCTACGAAAAGTTTTTACGGTTAGATTCATTTTTATTGTAAAGAACGATATTATTTTTCTTAAGCAGGAAGGGGGGAGGGCAATGGCGACTGCCCGTAAAAACGCCCCACCCCCAATAGAAGAAGAAAGCGAAGATCAAAGTCCAAAGTTTTAGAGGTACCTGGACACGGTTCGTTTGAAAAATTGGAGGTCATAGACAGGGGGAAAGATGATTGAAGAAAGTTGTTCTAGAGTTCACCGGTTGAGTAGATGAAAGATTGAGAATACCGATTAACCCTTGTATTAGAGACATAGGCGGATTCACGTATAGGCACCTGCCTAGGGTGGTAAATTTTGAAGGGCGACAAATTTTGTCGTATTTCAACATACTGTAAATAGGGCAAAGAAAACAAACATAGAAAATAAAGAACTTATAAACACTAACAAATTAAATTGATTCACAGGTAAGTTTTAAAATAAAAAAGAACAGCAGCCTCTAATAGCAAACTAGCGATATCAAATGGTACAACTATAAGGCATTTTAATCCCTACCTTGGAGCGGCAAAATGCTAAGTACGCCTTTGATTAGAGAGTTGGACAGAAAAGGAATGAGAATGTGTAGAAAGTCTGGTATTGCATACCTTACAGGAGGAGGCATGCAGTTAGAGAGTTCGGAAGAGCAGTGTCCGTTATAATAGCGATAGTAAAGAGAGAGAGAGTGAGGTAACATTGGGCGATGAGAGAGGGATTGAAGACACTCAGTAAGAGGAGGAAAAATGATGAGACGAAAAGACTTTGATTCCATCCGGTCACGTACAGCTGTATGGGTTGAGCCACCCCACACATGAGAAGCGTAATCCATACAACAGCAGACAAGACCTGTACAAAGACAGCAGCTGAGTTGGGTTGAAGACACTGCGGAGCCGGTGCAACACATCTAACCTCTTAGAAGCTGTTTTAGAAAGAGAGTATATGTGATCTTTTCAGGAAAGATTACGAGAAAAAGAAACACCAAGAATGTAAAAAGAAGAGGAAGTTTGAGTTGCGTATTGTTGAAGTTGAGGACAAATTCGTGTGGAAGATTGTGACGAGTAGAAAAATAAAGGAACTAGGTTTTTGAGGCATTGAAAACTCAGAGATTTTCTCTGATCCAGTGGGAAACAGTAGAAAGATGAGAGGCCAGGTGCGCCATAGCCTTCTCTAGCGAAGCATGAAGTGACTTTTGACTTTGAGAGGGACGCTTTGTGAAGTGGGAGGAAAAGTGAATGGTGGATCATCGGCATAAGAGTGGATAGGACAGGAAGTGCGACTTAATAGATCATTGCTAAATAAATGTAAGTGACTGTGAGACAGGACAGAGCCCTGAGGAACACCACTATTAATAGCTTTCGGAAAAGAACAGTGGTCATCTACAAATATTGTCGGAAGGCACTGATAGATGGGTAGAAACCGAAGGAGGGCAGTTTGAAAATTAAGAATTTGTGCCAGACACTATCGGGGTAACTATTGTATTTTTAGCCAAAAACCAAAACTTAAACCTCAACTGGCAAAATTGAGCGTCCACTTTTCAATGCGCATAACATGTCCGTTTCATGATGGGACTGAACTCAGAATGGTCCCCTGAGGATCTTTATGTGCCTTGAAAAGTGGACACAATTTTGCCAGTTGAGGTTTAAGTTTTGGTTTTTGGCTAAAAGTAGTTAGCCCTTAGCCCAATAGTTACCCTTTTTACTTTGATGTATTCAATCCGACGCGAATGCAGCTAGTCTTTTGCATATATTAAGGCCTGGATATAGTAGGCTAGGTGTAGCTGTAACCCCTAGATCCTGTCTCAAAGCTGGATCCTATCTGCTTTGCAGATAGCTGGTGAGGGAAGCTATATTTTTGGGTCTCCTTGCGAGTGACCCTTGCCCACGTCGGGCTAACATCATGAAAAAGAAAAACTATAGTGTTTGTCATTTACCATTATTATTCGGACTATAGTGGATTTAATTTTCCCAGAAGAGTTCCTTGTTCCATGCACGGTCTGTGTATATTAGGGTGGGGTGAAAAATTTTCCAACTATTGCTTCACTGGTAATAAGGTGGATTGAAGGCCCGGATGAAGGGTGATAAAAAAGAATATGAGAATTAAAAAATTTTCAATTCATCCTAAGTACTCCATTTTTCTCCCGAAAAAAATGGCCGCCAGCAACTCATTATACGCTTCATAACTCGAAAAGTATTCTTTTTACAAAAACGTTTGCTGAAGCAAAAATTGTTTATTTCACATTTTCTACCTCATAAATGTTTCAGATGTTTAATAAAATTTTTTATTTTTCAGGTTTTTGTTGGATTTGGAATTGGTAACTTCTGATAACACTGCCCAACAAAAAGAAAATCAATTCTAAGACCTGTTTCTGGATAATATTGATGTGCTCATTTCAAAAATCACCTTAGATTTTGTCCATCACATCAGGTTTTCGTGCAATGCAATATGCCTATTTTGGGTGATCCATGAAGGGCGCTTATCAAAATTGATGATTTTTGAGACCCGTTAACAGCTGTTTTGCTGTTAAAATTTTATCTGTGGAATACTCAAATCTGTGCATTAAATCTAAAGGTCATGTACAACATATTAAAATCTTGGGTATCTGTGATTTCCCCAGGTGTGAGCGTGACGTCATGATCATGGATTCATTTTTTGCTTATTTAAACACTTTTAATCACTTTATGTGTCAATATTACCATTGTATATAGGCTGACCATATTTCCTTGAGACAAAAACGGGACATTGGGATGGCAAAAATCGGACGGAGGTTATGTAATATTCTGTATTCATGAAAAAGTAAGTACATAAACATATTGAGCTTACAATTATTCTTCAGTGACAGAACCCATACAGAACCCATAAAAAAAACGGTACTGTCCCGTTCAAAACGGTACGTATGGTCAGCCTAATTGTATATTAAAGTTCACTCCCTGCACAATTGTTTACTTTTCCATGCTGATTCCGAGTATGTAAAAACTTATTTTTTGAAAAGAAAAAAAATTAGGCATAACCCTGCCAAAATGCGATATCTCCAAAATATCCATATTTGATTGCTCGAAAACCTGACGTCTTAGGCAAAAACTAAGGTGATTTTTTAAATCAGCACACCAAAGTTACCTAAAAACAAGTGTTAGAATTAAATCAGCAAAATTGGTGTTGGGCAGTGTAATTAGTAACAAATATGGCTTCTGCTTCAAACATTAGAGTTAAAGGAGTCAATCAAAACCACATTTTATATTTGGAACCGCACAAGAGCTTCCTCTTACAACATTGCCAACAAATAAACAGGTGGGCCAATACCATGTTCTTTTAAAAGAAGCCACTTCAGTGACTTCACATAACTCATATACATTATATACATTTCCTTGTGAACAGACGTGTTTTATCGAGTGATCAGTGTTATCAATTGAATAAGTGGTTTTCGTTGAGGTGTCTTTAAAAAAAATATTGTTTGGTGCATTCTTAACTAAATTCGTGTTACTAATCATTCATTAACGAATATATTTCATCTATTGACTTTATTCAGTACTATATTATTTGATCAAACTAAGGATAGTGCACGTGGCTTGCCTTGTTTGTTTTTCAAATCTATCAGAAAACGAGGAGTCATAAGGTTCATTTTCCCTTTCTTAGGGAGGTCAGGTAGAGTGTGGTCACACACCGTGGGAAGAAAAGGAAAAAAGTCGGTCGAATCGCGGACAGATAAGTACTAATAATACTCTTTCTTTTACAGATCTTTTCGTCGGTAGCTTAATTATATATTCATTTAGTATAAATTTGTGTTACAAGAATCTGTTTCTGCGTTTCAGGAACATTTTTGCGGGTTTGCTCAGGTGACGGCGCAATAAGCACAAGGTAGACCTACGTTGTAATTTATTAATTTCCAAGCGCTCGTTTTTTTGTTTTTTGTTTTTTAACTAATTAAGAGCATGGCACCCCCGTCAAGTACTTGCAATCGCTGTGAACGGAAATTTGCCGCTTACGCGTTTACAATGGCTAATAATAATGAACAGTTAGTTTGCAGGTGGTGCTCAAGCATGGAAGTGCTGAGGAACGAGTTAGAACGTGAGAGGGAGGCCAGAGTTAGGCTTGAAGAAAGCGTGATGCTCCTGATGGCAAAATTAGAATCCCTTGAGACTCCAGTTACGACCCCTCCTGCCTCAGTTTCTACTAATAATATAAACAGTACTAATAGCCCTCTCTCTTCCCCTAGTTCCCAACCCTTCGTTCGAGTGCGTAATGGAGCCCCATTGAGAAAACCTAAGACTTGTCTACCAGAAATAACAAACAATAAGTTTCCTGTTTTATGTTTCGAAGATGCTGATGAACCGGAAATACGACTCGTTGGCGATTCCATTGTTCGAAGGCAGCTCGAGGAATTCTGTGGGAGAAACCCTCGTCGTAGGCGCCGTTACTGCTACCCTGGTGCAAGGGTGGAGGATATAACTCATAGTGGTGACCATTTTACAGACGGTACCGCCGACGACACAACGTATGTTATTCATGTCGGTACTAATAACGTTTTAAATTCTAGATCGGAAGAACTGCTGGCTAGGTACAGGGACTTACTAGAGCGATTAAAGGAAAAAACTAATAAGATTGTTTTAACAGGTATACTTCCTCGAATTATCCAACGTAACGATTTCTACAGCAAGGCGACCTATATTAACAATAACCTAAAGTCTCTTTGCCAACAGGAAGGAGTGCATTTTGCGAATTTTTGGAACAATTTCTATGGCAGAAGGGACTTGTTCCTCGGAGATGGACTTCATCTTAATGACGTAGGAGCTGCGCGTTTAGGAAGACTATTTCATAATACTGTCTCTTCTCATCAGGCTGCAGTAACTCGAACGGTCCCAGGTAAATTCCACAAATTTCATCTGCGCTCGCGAAGGTGTCGCAATTACAAACAATTTGAAGGTTCTATCCTTAAATGCTCGTAGCCTACGAAATAAAATAAACGATTTTTTTCTTTAATTGCTCGTAAAGACTATGATTTAATTGCGATAAATGAATCGTGCTTAGCACTGAAACACGTGACTTTGTAGGGGAGTATCAAATTAGGAGTTATAGACTTTTTGTTAAAAACAGAATAGGTAGGCGAGGAGGCGGTGTTATGTTGTATATCAAAGATAATATTGCGAACGTTATAGAAGTAAAGCGCACAATTCCAGAACCAAAAGATTCGACTATAGCAGAACTTAAATTGAACGATTTCAAACTTCTTGTTGCGGTTATATATAGGTCCCCTAATCAAACAGCTGATACGGACGAAGCGTTATATCGTGAAGTAAAGCGAATAATAGGTAGTGAGCAGGCTTTAGTTATGGGTGACTTTAATTGCGCCAACGTGAATTACGATACAATGCAGGGAGACGCGGAAGGTAATCGTTTAGTTAATTTTCTCGAGGAGAGCTTTCTTATTCAAGAGGTTGGGGAACCTACGAGGTTGGACAGTATTTTAGATTTAGTAATAACTACGGATGATTGGCTAATTACTGATCTTCAAGTAATAGAACCGTTAAGCAATAGCGATCGCAATATGGTAGAGTTTGTCCTCTCAGTAAGTCACTCGAAACCAGCTAACTCGACTAAAATTCCTAACTTCCAGCACGCAGACTTTAGTAAATTTCGAAATAAATTGTCACACGTCAATTGGGAAAACGTAATGGGGAACCCCAACGCAAAACTAATGTGGGAATCGTTCGAAACAGTATTTAGGACTATAAATGAGGAATGTGTACCGTACAAATTTAAGCGTGCGAAAGTAAATAACAAGCCCTTGTGGTTTACTTCTAGAGTAGGAGACATTATAAAGAGTAGAGATAGGGCTTACAGGCTACATAAGTACGATAAAGAAAATTTGTGGTTATGAAACAACTACATATCTCTAAGGCGTGAAGCGAAAAGTGTGATAAAAAAGTCAAAGCGCGAATAAATCTCCATAGCTCGTGACGGTAAAGAAAACCCCAAGCGATTCTTTCAATACGTCAATAATAGAAATCCAGTAAAAAGTGTCTTGGGGCCGTTGAAAAATGTTAACGGAGATCTAGTTTCTGAAAACAAGGAAATGGCTACCTTGCTAAACGAATTCTTTACGTCAGTTTTTACTATAGAAGATGTAACGAATATCCCAACGGTCATAAACATAATACCCTTTGATAATGGTAATATTTTGGATAATATTGTGGTTAGTGAAGGGGAAGTAATGCGCTATATTGATAAAATGAAAACGCATAAATCACCGGGGCCGGATTCCATATATCCCATACAACTAAAAGAATTAAAAGATAACATTGTTGTGCCGCTAACAGAGATTTTTAATGCGTCTATTTCTGAGGGGTGCGTACCAGATAATTTCAAGTTAGCAAACGAAACACCCATCTTTAAGAAAGGCGATAAAGGTGCGGCGGGAATCGCTACTGGAATCAATAATTAGGGATCGTATAGTCGAACACTTAGAATTGCATAACTTAGTTAGAAATACGCAGCACGGTTTTAGCGGAACAAATCTTGCTTAACTAATCTTTTAGAATTTTTTCAAAGCGTGGTTGACGTTTACGATAGTCATCGGGCGGTTGATGTAGTGTATTTAGATTTTCAAAACGCGTTTGACACCGTACCGCACAAAAGACTCATTGAGAAAACTAAGGCTCATGGAATCAGGGGTGTAGTAATAAATTGGATAGAAGAGTGGTTGCGAATAAGAAAACAGAGGGTGGTCGTTGATGGAGCTGAGTCGTGTTGGGCTAATGTAGCGAGTGGCGTTCCTCAGGGTTCTGTATTGGGCCCCTTGCTTTTTCTTATATATATATTAACGATATAGATGTCGGCCTAGTCAGTACAGTTTCAAAGTTTGCGGATGACACGAAGCTGGGTGGTAGGGCGATTAATAACGAAGATAGAGGTAAAATCCAGAATGATCTGAATAAAATCGTTGATTGGTCAGTCACATGGCAAATGAGATTTAATGTCGATAAGTGCAAAATTTTACATATAGGTTCGCGAAACGTTAATTTTGCGTATAGTATGTCAGGGAAAGAGTTAATAAGCGTAGAGCAGGAAAAAGATTTAGGAGTTATAGTCAGTGGTTGATTCCGTCGCTTAGGTCAAAGTCGTACGAGGATAGGCTTAAAGAGTTAAAATTGACTACACTCGAGACTAGGAGGCTAAGGGGTGATCTAATCCAGGTTTTCAAAATTATGAATGAGTTCGATAACGTAAACAGAGATAGCTTTTTCGAAATATCTCAATATAATAGGACTAGAAATAACGGGTGTAAGTTGACAAGTAGAAGGTTCGAGACAGCAGTTGCCAAAAACTTTTTTACGCATAGAATAGTAAATAAGTGGAATAGTTTGCCGGTAGAAGTAATTAGTAGCACGTCTATAAACATGTTTAAAAATCGATTAGACGCATATGTTGATAGATTGGGTATAGTTTAAGGTAGTAAAATTAAGGGTTGGATAAGATAGATTTTTATTCTCTTTTCATTAAAGATCACAATAACCAGACTAGAGGTCATAGTATGAAATTATTTAAGCCAAGATGTAGAACAAATTTAAGAAAACATAGTTTTACAAGTGTTGTGGGATATAGGGAGGCAGCATCTTGGGTTAGGGGATACTCTCTGTCCTTACACACCCCATTTAAAGAGATTCTTCTGCTGAGCGGTGCCCCCCATAGTACTGTAAGGTATTGAAAAACTCATGATCTTCACTTGCCCCAGAAACACCTTTAAATGGGAGACCCATAATAGGTGCACACACACACACACACATTTCTACATTACTGTACAGTCTTTACAGCCACACCTACACTTTTCCTCCTAATTATATATATTGTAATGCATAAGGTTGTAAATTGTGACCTGGTCCACAATTGATATAGACCGTGACTTATTTTTGGTTGGCAAGGTACTGGTATTGATGGATACCGTAATGAAATTGACTGGATTCTTTGGATCTGATATATTTGCATGTCGGTTATAAATAAATATAGAGTGTAACATATGTGTGGATAGTAGTCTATTCTGACTTGATCCTCTTGATCCAGAGATTCTATTTTTAGTTTTAAATTGATAATTAATTAGTTTTAAATTGATAATTATTTAGTTTTGTAAAAATTGGTTGTTGCCAATGTACAGGCAGTTTTTACATAGTGGAGCCACCTCGATGGGCCGAAGTGGCCCCTAGTGTGCCCACTATAAAAATTTCATATGTTCTTATGTTCTTTGTGGTTCGGAACCCACGTAAAATTGTAGGTCACCTCCGCCACCACGGAGGACATGCACAATACACAATAAGGTGGCCCACTTTTCAATTTTTTTTTAAAAGTATAGGTTATCGTAGTTTTTCCCATTATTTGGCACTATACTAGCACATTGGTACCATTTTTACAAAAATTGATCAATATTTAGGGGTCTCGCATCGACCTTGAAATTACGTTTTTTTTTTTTTAAATGCGTACTTTTTAACTTTTTACTGAATCAAGATAAATCATTAAGTAGGGATGTTTTCTGAATCCTCTTAATGAGAGAAGTCGTTGGTGTGCCTTCCAATGCCATACGACTAACGGTTTAAAAGTTGTGCCTGTATACAGGTAATACCAATGTGCTAGTATAGTGCCAAATAATGGGAAAAACCACGATCACCTATACTTTTCAAAAAAATCAGCAAATAGCAGACAAATAAGGAAGAAAGAAACAATAACTTAAACAATCACTTTTGCATTGTATTGACCACTATCACACGTCACTGGCTGCAACGTTGTCCCTCTGTGCTATGTCATCGTGGCGAGTGATGACTTCTTGAAGTCGCCGAGCTCTTTCCGGTTCTTTTCCACCACTTGCAGAAGATCCTGCAGCTGTGCCTCGTCCTTTGTGACCGTGTTCGCATAGTCTTGTATCAGTTGGACTCCTCTTTCAGCTATGAAAACTTAATCAACTGACCTTGACCATTTTGCCATCCCAGTGGACAACAGTGTGCCTCGGTGGCGTGAAGGAGTCCTTCACAGCCGTCGCCACTTCACGGCGATGTGACACTCTTCCCCGGCGAGCCGTTTCTTTCGAGATGCTGAACTGATTGAGGTCTGCTGGTGGATCCGCCGAACGTGTGATAGCAGCCACAATGCTTACTACCTATGTAGAGAATTGAAAGTGGAAAGGAAACTGTCAAAAATACATGTGGGTTACGGGACACTTTAAAACTGACGCTATCGATGAATACTATACACAATACGCACCTGATTATTGGACATGCGGAAACGATCAGCCACTTCCATGACAGCAGGTGCATTAAGGATGCGGCGAGGAAGATTGACAGACACACTTGGCTCTTTCGGCAGGGGGAACGCTAGTTCTGTCTCCGACTCTCCTGACATGCCAGTATCATCATTCTCCAAGGCCTCATCTCCGGTTTCGTATGCACACTTTGAGGTTTGCGGCTCCTGGCGAGGACGTTTTCTTCCTTCCTGTAGCTTTCTTTTTACAGCGAAAACTTTATCGTTCCCGCTCATCGTTGCCACCCGAGGACCACGTTGATCGAGGTAGAAGTCAATGTCTTCTTTCTTGTCCTTGTCGGACAGCAGTCGATTCTTCTTTATATCTTCGACAGCGTCAGATGCTCCGATATCCCACAGCTTGTCCACACTGTCCGAAAACTTCTGCCGTTTTCCTCCGGCGTCAGTTTCTCGTTTTCTGCTCTTTTGGAGTAAGTGCCACTCTTTCCACAATGCCTCTAGCTTCCGTTCGCAGTTGAGCTTTGTGATTGTTTTAATGCGGGCCATGTTCCAAAACTTTAAGACGTTGTTTACGGTTTCTTTGAATGCGTCTTTCCTGTTAGCAGTGTACTGGATAACACTGAAGAAGTATTGCAAAACCTGCCGTGTTGTTGGCAATTTGCTACCACTGATGGAGGACGACGGTTGGCCAACTAAAAAAATTTCCGAGGCCGATCTTAGAGAAGATAGCGATGTTATTTTCGCCTTTCCTTTTGATGACTCTCTATTTGTAGCTTCAAGAGTTCTTCCAGTTATGGTTGCCATCGATTTGTCCATGACAAAGGATGAGGAACTCAGACAGAATTTCAAAATGTTATGATCTGCAAAAAAAGAAATAGGTTAGGTACCTGGCACAGGCATAGTGCATTTTCTAATTACCTATATACATTATACATTCCGCCCGGGTATGGTAACTCATTTTTTGAAAAGTATAGGTGATCGTGGTTTTTCCCATTATTTGGCACTATACTAGCACATTGGTATTACCTGTATACAGGCACAACCTTTAAACCGTTAGTCGTATGACATTGGCAGGCACACCAAACGACTTCTCTCATTAAGAGGATTCAGAAAACATCCCTACTTAATGATTTATCTTGATTCAGTAAAAAGTTAAAAAGTACGCATTTTTAAAAAAAAACTAGTAATTTCAAGGTCGATGCGAGACCCCTAAATATTGATCAATTTTTGTAAAAATGGTACCAATGTGCTAGTATAGTGCCAAATAATGGGAAAAACCACGATAACCTATACTTTTCAAAAAAAATTGAAAAGTGGGCCACCCTAATACACAATTACGAACACAGTTAGGTAGACCAGCCATGAGTGGATCCTAGAGTCTTTGTTGGTCTGAAACATTATTATAACTCTGATATTTTCGATAAAATTACTGAAGATATACTCTGTATTTGAAGAAAAGCTTCAATTCCTGCAATAGTTGACAAATCAGTTTATATCAAATTAAAGTGGTTCGTCGAGAAAGCAAACGATCTTAGTAGATCAAAAAGTAGTGTCAAAATGAGAGAAAATTTTAATGACACCTTGGAAGAATTATTCGATATCAGTGCTTGTAAATGCCCTTTTATCTCCCATCAAATCTTTGGCTGTCCTGAGAGCTGCGAAGATGTTCACATAAGATGCACCTGTCGAAGAGAACTGAAGGTACCAAAAGAAGAGCTTCTGTTTTTACAGGATCAGCGATCGACGCGTACAATGAAAATAGGGGGCGTTGATAAAGTCATGACAAGAAGAATTCAAAAAATGCAGTCTGGGAAATTGCGGACAGAAGAAGGAATGGCTAAAAGAAGAAGAGAAATGAAGGACATATTTTAACCGAAATAGTGTTTTTCAGATGTAGAGAGTACTTCCACACAATATGAATTAGACCCACATGAGAGTGAATCAGACTATGAGTCACTTGCCACACAAGGTCAAATGAGACTTCCATTGCCTACTGTAGCGATGGAAGCCGATAGATTTGGAATTTCAGATCGAGCAGCAGCTGCTTTGGCTTCAGCTGCTTTAGTTGATTATGGAGCAATCACTAAAGAAGATAGTACACTTTTGATTGAAAAGAACAAAATCCGAAGGGGAAGGGAGAAAATGAGAAAAAGTTTGGTGATGGAGAGTAAAGCTAATCCTGCTGTCATATCTGCTATATTTTTTGACGGAAGAAAGGACAAAACTTTGGTGAAGGTGAAGAAAGAAAACAAATGGTACGGAGACTCCATTAGAGAGGAACACTATGTTTTGGTGTTTGAGCCAGGAAATGAATATTTAACCCATGTAGTTCCTTCTACTGGTAAAACTCAAGATATACCTGATAGTTTGGTCTCCTTCTTTCAAGAGTCAGCTATTAATGAGAGCATTCGTCTCATTGGATGTGACAGTACAAATACCAACACAGGTGCCAAGGGTGAGATCATCCACCTCATAGAAGAAAAACCAAATAAACCGTTACAATGGAGCATTTGTATGCGGTATACAAATGAACTTCCCCTTCGACACTTATTTGAACATTTTGATGGTAAAACAAAAGGTCCAACATGTTTCACTGGAAAAATCAGAGTAGCACTGAAAGAATGTGGAAAAATGCCTGCAGTCAATTTCAAACCAATTACAGAAGGCATTGATTTAACACACATATCAGAAGAGGTTATCGATGATCTTAGCCAAGATCAACAGTATTTGTACCAAATTATTGTGGCTATAAGAAGTTGGAATGTCCCAAAAGATTTGGAAAATACAAAACCCGGACCACTGAACCATTCTCGATGGCTGACATTAGCAAATCGTGTCTGCCGCCTATACATGGCAGAGAAAACTCCTTCATTGGCTCTTTATTCAATAATTTTCTACATTGTTACAAATTATGGACCAAGCTGGTTCGATATCAAGAGTAGACCATATATATGGAATGGACCACATCACATATTTGGAGCAGCATATTTTGCTCATTGCGAAAATGTTCTGATAGCAATGTTATCAGATACATCAGAACAAAAACGAAACAGAGCAGTTGATTTCATCATGAACATTAGAACAAAGACGGAAAATGCGTCCAAAATCAGAAAATTTAAGGTTCCTGAGATAAATTTCAACGCAAGCGCATGGGATGATATTATTTACTGGTCAAAAGAAATGCTGACTGAACCTCCTATCACTATGGCGCTCACAAATATTGAACTCAATGCAATTAGGGTTAAAAAACTGTGTTTACCCAATTATCCACTTCATTCACAAAGTGTCGAGAGGGCAATAAAATTTGTCACCGATGGGGCCTCATCTGTATATTCCCAAGAATCCCGTGATCAATTTATAAGAGCAAGAATTAGGTCTCGTTCACTGCTGCCATGTATGGAAACCAAGAAAGAAATGACTTCACTTTTTGACAATTAGCTTTTAATTAGAGACTGAAATAATTCACCAAAATTTCATAAAAGCAAACACTTCACGATTTTTGAAAAGCGATCTTTTTGGAAGTGTATTGATTATATGTTTCTGCAATTGTGGTAATAAAATGTCAATAATTTCTCTCGTTGATTAGTGTTGTAGATTATAGTTTGAATATTCAAAATTATATAAGGTTATTAACTATTATCAAAGTAATATACTTTGGTCATCAAAGAATTTTTCATTTATTTAGAAAAAGTGATTTATTTGTGATATTTACCGAGATAAATTTTGATAAAATTTAAAATTGAGAAAATAATTTATAAAAGGGCACTTTCTAATGTACTTTTTATTTTGAATCATTTTTATTTTATAGTGTCTTTTAATTGGATGCGTATTTTTCAAGTTATAAGCATTTATATGTTTGACTAGTGGCCATTTTGTTTTTCTCAAAAATGCGCTAGTAGGGCAAAATTGATTTTTCTTTTATATCACTTTATGTCACCTATAGAACACAATACAGCAAATTATAGGTGAAGCAAATAAATATGCCAAACAGAATTGCGTTTCACCCCACCCTAGATATATATATATATATATATATATGCGCATCGGTGGTGTAGTGGTTAGCGTCGCTGACTACGAATTTATCGGCCCCGGGTTCGAGACCCTACAGCAGCCGGCGCGCAGCAAAACCCAGCTGTTCATCCTTCCACACAATATAGAAAGTGGTTGGTAGGTAAATGGGTACCCTAGGTGGCCTAGTGGTTAAGACGCTGGGCTGCTGATGGGACGTGGTTCGGATTCCACGTTAAACTGTAGGTCTAAGGTGGCGTGAAAAGCTTGACCTCCGTCAAAATGAACAATTCGGGCGGAAGCTAACCAAAGGTACCAAAGGTTTAAAGAAATTAAAGAAATTTATTTATATATACGGTATATATATATATATATGTATATGATGAATAAAACCACGAAGGAAAGAAAAACAGAATGGTGCTCAAGCGCCTTCGTCTAATGACGTCCTCAGGAACACTGAAGTAAATAAAGAGTTCGAGACTATATATAGGTCACAAATTTTTTTTTTATATATAATAAATATAGACATAAAAATTGTGGGAGGAGCATACAAATTTGTAAGGAAAAACTACCAATTTTAGCACTTTGCCATTCGTGTCCAAATCCGTTCTGAACTAATTAAAAACAAGATCAAATGGATTGTTTACAACCAATTTTATAGATAATGCCTGAATTATATATAGGTCACAAAAAAATATATAAAAATAAGTTGAAAAGTAAAAATTGTAAGAGGAGCATACAAATTTATGATGGAAAACTACCAAAGTTTTAGCACTCTGCCCTTCTTGTCTAAATCCGTTCTGAACGAATTCAAAACAACAGGATTAAGTGGAAAAAGACCTTGGCTGATGTTAAAGTTTAGTATCTATCGGAAAATACAAACAATTTGTCCCACGTACACTTTTACGCTGGACACGACACCTCCATTAAGAAAGCCATATTTTCTTCAATGTTTCTCCGCGCTCTTAGAATCGCCAGTCCAGAATACATTGATGCCGAATTGGAAAAAATCAACGGTATTGGAAGTGATCTGTGCTACCCACCTGTGTTTATGGAATCTTGTTTTAACAAGGCAAAACGAACCTTCTATCGTGTGAATAATAACACTCACACTTAGTCAAAGAATATTTTAGTACTTCCATTTTTCCCAGGCTTTTGAGGCATTGCTCATGTACTTAACCTTTTGAATATTATTGTAGTATTTTCATATAACAATATTGTGAAAAATATCATTGTAAAAAACAGCCCTACCAATAATTCAGGCATTATCTATAAAACTGGTTGTAAACAAAGTGATTCCTTTTACATTGGTCAGACGGGAAAGGATTTGCACACGCGTGTAAAACAACATCAATATTCCGTTAGAACAGGACAGTCGTCCAGTGCCCTTTTTGTTCATTTGTTAGAGTTATCCCACTGTATTGATTGGAATAATGCTTCAGTTTTGTTTCACTCTAGCAACATTGTTAATAGAAATATTCTTGAGTCTGCTATTATCCAACTTACAAATAACTTTAACATGAGCCAAGGTCTTTTTCCACTTGATCGTGTTGTTTTGGATTCGTTCAGAATGGATTTAGACAAGAAGGGCAGATTGCTAAAACTTTGGTAGTTTTCCCTTATAAATTTGTATGCTCCTCTTACAATTTTTATTTTAAAATTTATTTTTATATATTTTTTTTTATGGCCAATATATTATTCAGGCATTATCTATAAAATTGGTTGTAGATAATCCATTTGATCCTGATGTTTTGAATTCGTTTAGAACGGATTTAGAGAAGAAGGGCAAAGTGCTAAAATTGGTAGTTTTCCTTACAAATTTGTATGCTCCTCCCACAATTTTTAGTTCTATATTTATTATATATATATATTTTTTTGTGTATATATAGTCTCGAACTCTTTATTTACTTCAGTGTTCCTGAGGATGTCATTAGACGAAAGCGCTTGAGTACCATTCTGTGTTTCCTTTCCTTCGTGGTTTTTTTCATCATAAATATTTTTCACGTGTTACTTTCGTGAAATAATTTTCATATATATAATTTAGGCCAGTGCGATTAATCGAAAATGTCGATTCGGGTCGATTCAGTAAAAGAATCGAATCCCGACCCGACTTAGAGCTAAACAATTTTGCTGGAAAGGACAGCAAGAAGAATGCTGGAATGAGCTCCTCAAAACAGAAGACCAGTTGGAAGACCCAAGATTCGATTGATGGATAACATCAAGAGTGCTGTCGAGAAGTGTGGAATCAGTCTCCAACGGGCGAACTTGATGTGTGGAGATCGTAAGGCATGGAGGGGTCTCGTCCGAGGGCTCCCAACTGATCGACCGCTTTCGGTCTACCAGGCGCCTGGTAAGAAAGGTAAGAATATAATGTGTGTATATATATATATATATATATATATTTATTTATTTATTTTTTCCGAAAGCGGTCGATCAGTTGGGAGCCCTCGGACGAGACCCCTCCATGCCTTACGATCTCCACACATCAAGTTCGCCCGTTGGAGACTGATTCCACACTTCTCGACAGCACTCTTGATGTTATCCATCAATCGAATCTTGGGTCTTCCAACTGGTCTTCTGTTTTGAGGGGCTCATTCCAGCATTCTTCTTGCTGTCCTTTCCATCGGCATTCGTTGGACATGCCCGTACCATCTATGTTGGTTCCTCTCAATATTCTCATTAACTGAAGTTACACCCAATCGCCTTCTTATTTCAGTGTTCCTTATTTTATCCAATCTACTTACTCCTTCTATCAATCTCAGGACCCTCATTTCAGCTGCTTGCAGTTTTCCCCTCGTCCTTGTGGTTAGGGATGTTTTGGTCTTTCAATAGGGGGTACAGGAAGGAAACATTTCTGCTATATTTAGCAATTCTTTCATTCACCTCTACATCCATACCCGCATCATTTGCTATCACACTACCAAGGTATTTAAATGTGTCCGTCTTTTTCATTTCCCTTCCCCCAACAAAGATTCCATCCTCGTTCGCTCCCCTCGTCACCACCATATATTCAGTTTTATCATAATTCAGTTTCAGTCCATACTCCCTCAATCTCTCATCCCACCTCTGCATAATTCTCTCCAGGGATTGTGCTGTGTTAGTCCCAACAGCCACATCATCAGCATATCCAAAAATTTCTATTTCTTCTTCAATTTCCTCATTTATGTGTTCCATAACCCTGTTGATGTAGGCAATAAATAAAATGGATGACAGAACACTCCCTTGTTTAACTCCTGTACTTGCATCAAACCATTCCTCCGATCCCACCAACGTGCTCTGGAGACCCTATAGGTGCTTATTACTGCTCTCAGAAGTCTGGGTGGCGCTCTTTCACTCAGAACCACCCACAGCTTCTCCCTGGGCACACTATCAAATGCCTTCTCCAGATCCAAAAAACATATGAAGCGGTCCAATTTGAATTCTCGGCTCTTCTCAAGATATTGTCTTATGGCTGAAATTTGATCTATAGTTACTCCGGCCTGCACGAAAGCCACATTGATACTCCAGTAACCCAGGTTCCAGTATGTTTCGTATTCTATGTTCCAAAATCCTTTCATATATTTTTTCCACATGACACATCAAAGATATGCCACGGTAGTTTTGACATTCCTGCTCACTTCCCTTCTTTTTATATATAGGACATATAATTGCTCCGCCCCATTCTGCCGGTACAATTCCCTGCGACCACACCACCCGGAAAATGCTTAGCAGCCAGTCCACAGCAGGATCACCAGCTGCTTTTAGTGTTTCTGTGACAATTGCATCCGGTCCGGGAACTTTATTATTCTTCATCCTCTTTAGTGCTTGAATAACCTCCTCTCTAGCGATCTCTCTGTCCCTCTCATGCTCCTCATGATTTACCCGCTCCTCCCGCCTCACTTCATCATATTGGTTCTCGTTATTCAAAAGATGCATAAAGTATTCGTTCCAGCGTGCGGCCACCTCGCTTTTACCATGAGGACTTCACCATGTGCATTTTTAATCGCCACTGTTGTTTTCTTGCTTTCTCCACTTTTATACTTCTTAGTCATGCGATACAGTAACTTCTTCGAGCCTTGAAAATCCTCTTCTAAGTCTCTACCTATTTTCTCCCACACAGCGTTTCGCTCTTCTTTTAACCTCGTTGGTGTGGTTTCTCAATTGGACATATTCTTGCCTTGTTTGCTCATTTCTATCCTTAAGCCATCTCCTAAAAGCACGCACCTTATCTGCCACTGCCTCCTTTACCTCCTGGGTCCACCATGCCATCTTTTTCTTTTTTTGACCCTCCAACTGCCATTTCTCCAATCACCTCTTGCTGTATTCCCTCCATCGTTCTCCTAAACTCAACCCAAACCTCCTCCACTATTTCCGTAGCTACCCTTTGTCCGAAAGTCTCCTCAGTTCTAGTTCTAATCTCTTCCAGTTTTTCTGGTGTATTCACCGTGCACTCTCTTCTCCTTCTAGGCTTTTTTATATTTTGTGGTACTGGAAGCAAAATTTTGGCTTTAACAAGTCTATGATCCGAGTCAAAAGACACAGATGGTACTACTCTTACATCTTTCACCAATGACTTTTTAGCTACCACAATAAAGTCTATCTGAGACTTCTTATCATAATTTCCGGTTCTACTATTCCATCCATACCACGTATAGAGATGTGATTCCTTGTGCTTATTATATATAATATAATAATATAATAACGTTATAAAATAGTTGGATATTTGAGAGATTACGCTTTTATAAAGATATGAGTGCGCTCAATGTGCATGGTCAGCTTTTGATTTTGTGATGTCACAGAATCACGTGCGAGCGCCTTGCGGTGTGATAAGTTTGGACCGGTTCTTTGGGTTTAGTTGTTTATTACGCTTTTCAGTATGTTGTTGCTGGTGCATGTATGTTGTTCTGTCGGTGCTGATGCATGTAAATTGTAAAGTATAAGTGAGTGCAGTGCACAGTCGCAGATGAAGCGAATCGAATCGAGAATCGAATAAAAATAAAAATATCCGAATCGCACACCCTTAGATTATATATACTGTATATATATGTATATATATATATATTCTCCGCCACGGCTTTCCTACTTTGGTCTAGGTTAGGTTAGATTGGGATAAATTAAATTAATGACGAAACTTTTCTCAAATCTTGATTTCTTACTTTGTGCATTTTCACTTGCGGACAGTAAATGGGAAAGGGAATGGGAATGACACGAGTGGGAAATAATTTATGTGGACTTTGGTAACAGTTGGATGTTACAAACGAGGATTAAAAAGTAGCTTTATACTTTTATTTCCTTGCTGGAGCAACAATGCAAAACTCTTTTTGGGGTCAACTGTACGTACCGTCAATTACAAAAAACCGGGATACATTGATGCGTAAAGTAGGAGGTGTGGCCCATTATATAGCAACTTTTGAAATAGACTGTATACTTCGATCAACCTAAAACCAAATTGTTGTATCATAATTTTGCTTCTTTTTAATCCTTTCAAACTGTTTCGCGAGTAATTTTTTAACGAAAAAAAAAGAGTTATTGATTCAGTCATTCATTTCCCGTTTTTGTTTCCCAATTCACCTCATATTAATGGCTTATTTTAAGAGAATAAACCCTCCATTATGCGCGTTTTAATGATTATTTTTTACGGCGAAAAGGGGAAAGGAAAAATATCCCCTTTTAAATTACAGTTTCGGTTCAGGGGTGTGTGAGTACGTTTCGTGTGAAACTATAAATCATTCGAATTTCCATTAACATAAAAGGATTTTTTTTTCCTGTGTAAAAAGTATTAAAATTTTATACTCTGAATGAGAGTACAGTATTCAGTTATCCGTGATTGAGGGGCAGTCCATGATTACGGATAACCCGATTTCACGGTTAACTCAGTATACCACGTCGGTGGGTGTGCGACGCAGCCACTGCTGCCCGCCAGACTGACTAATCTCCCACCACGTACACCACCAAACAAAGTATTATTTTATTACAGTATAATACACAATTAAGTAGTCTGTACTCACCACAAGACGTGAAATGAGAAGCCACAAGTGCACATATGTACTTTATGAAGCACGGTGAGACACTGACTGAGGCACGTTGTGGTGGTCTGGCGGGAAGCGAGCCGCGAATGTAAACTCCGTGCCAAATCACGGTTAACTCTGTGTCATGATCACGGATATGTGGATAATGGTCAGAATTAGTAAATCACAGTTAACTCGATTCACTGTTGAGTGAAGTACGGATAACTGCGTGAGTACTGTGTAAGTTATTCATAGTGAATGTTTAGTTACAATGAATCTGTTTTTTTTTAAATGGGTGCGGGTAACATCCACATAAGCCAGCGGCCGTATCTCAATGAACAACACCATTTCTGTTTAAGCGAAGTGAAGGCACTGATCTACAGATCTACAGAAGCTAAGGCTAACAAAGACCCTAAGATCCACTCTAAGGTTAGCCCGAGAGAAAAGGAAAGAGTAGGGGGTTAAGAGAAGAAAATAAGGGGTTAAGTAAGTAGCAACACGTATCACTCATGGGCAATGTTCCCTCTAATTTTTTTTAGTCCGTGTGCGCAAGAAATTTTTGTTGTGCATACATTTAGATTCATGGTGAAAAATTGTGGAAACTTTTCTGAGCGCTATTATCTTCAAAATTAAATATATATAAATATTAAATACTTAATAAATATTATTTCCATAAGGTGATAGCTTGATCATTCCAGTACTATTAAATGGATATTAAAAAAACTGTTTACAATATTATATATTCTTAAAAAAGAAAACATTTTATCCATTCTAAAAATATAAATAAAATAAAAAATAGTAAAATAAAATTCAACAAAATAAAGAAATAAAATAAAAATAACATCAATAATGGAAACAATTTTTAGCATTTAGCAATTTAAAATAGACTATCAAGATTAATACATGATTTTATCTATTCACAAAATAGGAATAAAATAAAAAATAATAAAATTAAGTAAAATAAAATATAATCAAAATAACATTAAATGAAAGTGCCTTTCATTTAAGTATGATTATGATTTCTCCCTACGATCTTTAGCATTTGCCCATTCCAAATAAACTCTATGAAGATTAATACATCCGTCATCATTCAGGTAACTTTTAATTCGCATGAGCATGTTCAAATGATTTTCTTTCAAGCGGTTTCTTAATTTGTTCTTTATAGAATTCATTAAACTGAATTTTTTTAAATTACTTCATTTACTGTCGTGACTCATGATACGCTTGAGCCTGTGCGCATTTTATTTTGCTGTGTGCGCGGGTTTCACAATGCGTGTGCGCGCGCACTCGCGCACACCTTAGAGGGAACATTGCTCATGGGTTAACATTCATTCAGAAAAAGAGAAAAAAGACTCACCATCATCATCCGCCGGCCACTGCCGACAAGTCAGAAAAATAGTCGGAGAGAATAGGAAAGGGGTGAAAGATTAAAAGAAGTAAAATAAGAACACTTACAAACCATGCAAACACAGTCTTAACTCACAGTCATACCATGCAAACTACAGACATACAAGTAAGGAGAGGATAAGAAAAAATAAAAAGTAGGTAAAGTTAAACAAAAAGTGGGTTAGTTTACTCTACAAGCTACATCTACGTTATGTTAGTCTAATTTTTTTTTTTTAATTTTATTGCTGGCATCACACGCTGGCATGTCACAAGCTGGCATTAATCGTCAACAGACTCATCCTCGACCACCACTCCCAGAGCTCCTGTTACTAATTGTTTTTTATTTTAAACAACGTTAATATTTTTAAAATGCCTATCTAGACGGTTCTTAAACATATTAACGCTGGTAGAATAAACGACTGACGCGGGAAGATTATTCCATTTATCAATTACTTTAAACGTAAAGAAGTCTTTAGCGATATTAGTAATGAAACGTCTGCCACGCAACTTAAATCCGTTATTACCAGTATTGCTATTATCGAAAGTGAACAGTTTGTCAAAATTTACGTTATCGATGTTATTAACGATTTTGAAAACTTCAATAAGCTCCCCCCTTAATCTCCTAGTTTCGAGTGAATATAGGTCTAACTCTTTAATCCTATCTTCATAAGGCTTGTTGCGCAATGCCGGAATTAGTTTCGTGGCACGACGCTGAACCCTTTCTAACCTATCAATATCCTCACGCAAGTACGGGCACCAAAACTGAACGGCATATTCTAAATGAGGCCTGACTAGGGACTTCTAAAGGAGCAATATAATATCATTCGATTTAAATTCGAAATTACGCGCTATGAAGCCTAACATCCTATTAGTTTTAGCTCAAGACTCCAGGCACTGGTTCCTAACCTTTAAATCCTTAGATACGCGTACGCCTAAATCTACTTCCTCGCCAACGCTCGCCAACTCCCTATCATCCATCGTGTACGTGTAATTATTGTTACATATATGCAAAACTTTACATTTGTCTACGTTAAATTGCATTTGCCATTTATCCGTCCACTCCATAATCCTATTTACATCGTCTTGGAGCCTATTTCTATCGTCCTCGTTAACAACCTTACCGCCTAGTTTAGTATCGTCCGCGAATTTTGAAACGTTACTAGTCAATCCTACATCTATGTCGTTAATGTAAATTACGAATAGCAATGTGCCTAACACTGAACCATGTGGGACACCGCTACCTACATCTAACCACCCCGATTCACTACCATTAACTACCACCCTCTGTCTCCTAGCACGAAGCCATTCTTCTAACCAGTTAGCTACCTGACCGCGTATACCGTGCGCTTTGACCTTCGCAATTAATCTCCTATGCGGAACTGTATCGAACGCCTTTTTAAAATCTAAATAAATAACGTCAGCCGCTCTATGCCTATCGTATTCGCGCAATATTTCGTTATAAAATTCTAACAAATTAGTTAAACAAGACCTATGGCGTCGAAACCCATGCTGACTACTATTAATCAAATCTCTACTTTCTAAGTGATCGATGATACGATCCCTCACTACGGATTCCAAAAGTTTACCGACAATTGACGTTAAGCTAATGGGCCTATAATTGCTAGCTACTGTGCGGTCGCCTTTTTTAAAAATAGGCGTGACGTTAGCTAATTTGAAGTCTTCAGGAATAATCCCCGTTTCGAGTGACTGATTACAAATCTTCGTTAAGGGGCCTACCATAACGTCTTTCAAATCTTTCAAATGTCTGGGATAAAAAGCGTCAGGGCCTGGAGCCTTGCTAACTTTTAGCCTGTCGATATAATGCGCAATCTCACCCTCGTAAACAGTTATTTCATCCAAAATAGTCTCGCTACTAAATGGAACGATATCGTCCACGTCGGGAACGTTATTTACGTCTTCTACGGTAAAAACTGTCGCAAAAAAGTTATTGAAAATATTCGCCATCGCCTGAGCGTCAGAAGCCAAAGCACCATTAACATCCACTAGAGGGCCTATGTTATCTTTTATCGGCTTACGATTATTAACGTATTCAAAAAACTTTTTTGGATTATGTTTACTATCCGCAGCTATAAGTATCTCTAAATTACGCTTAGCATTCCTAACTGATCTTTTAACCTGACGTCTATGCCCGATATATCTATTAAAGTTAGCTGCCGTGCCATTGCGCTTATTAAGTCTATACGCTCTATTACGCTCGTTTATGAACTCGCCTATTTCCCTAGTCCACCACTTGGGCCTACCATGATTTCTAGCGCGCTTGGGCCTACAAGGAATAAACTCCCTTTCAATATTCCTAAAACTTTCTTTAAACGCCACCCAATGCAAATTTGTGTCATTACCCATAAATAAGTTATCCCAGTCCACTACTCTCATCCTATCCGCAAAACTATCAAAATTAGCCCTACGAAAATCAGGGACTTCTATTACGTTACTATCCTTAGTGTTTTCTATCAATAACTTAAACCTAAGAATTTGATGATCACTACATCCTAAACTCTCGCCTACTTCTAAACTATCGACTATATTTTCGCCGTTCGTCATCACCAAATCTAAAATATTGTCACCGCGCGTTGGTTCGTTAACTATCTGTCGTAAAAAATTATCCTCCATAAACTCAATCAATCTCAAACCCTCCTCATTACCAGTAAAAGTCTTGCAATTAACATTAGGGCAGTTAAAGTCTCCGACAATTATACTATGTCGGGGATTCGATTTCAGATGGTGCTGATTAATAATAATCCGGGCATTAACGCAATGGTCCACGTTCGTCTGGCCTGAGTACATATTGTGACAGTGTCTGGGTCTCCTGATTCATTATTGTTAGGAACACCGACGTAAAGAATTTCGAAGTTTTGTTACGGACGTTACAACACAGAATTCGATGTTGCTACTAAAAAAATACTGACCCCCACCCACCCCCGACCCCTTAAAATGTTTGCAGTGTATGTTTTCGAAAAATGTTTTCAGTCCAACAATGAAGTTTTGTGAGAATGAAACAAAATTCTTTTTGAACTCTGTTTGAAACAGAAAACGAAGTATCATTATTTTATTAATGTTACGATATCAAAGGAAGTCTCAGTTTTAGTTTTTGGTTCTCTCTCTCTCTCTCTCTCTCTCTCTCTCTCTCTCTCTCTCTCTCTCTCTCAATTTACTTTCCTGTGTCGTGCTACTTATTCGAAATTCAAAGAAGGATCGACAAAGGGAGCGACCGGCATAAAATTTTCGCAACTCCAGTTCCGAGAAAAGGCAGCAAATTCGCTGTGATGTTGATAAGGCAACTGAATGAGCGCTGTGCCACGACATTTTAGTTTGATAAATAAATGTAAATGGAATCGAGAGATAAAGAAAAGGCCAAGTTTGTTTAGTGTAATATACTAACTTTACTTACTGAAGGAATGATTCGGTACTGTAAAATACGAAAGAGTACTATTAACTGCTCATATTGAGAGAAATAATCACGTAATAGAAATATATTCATACAAAAAATGAGTTCTAAACTAATTTCCTTAACACAAGTTTATGAAGAAAGCTAAAAACATATACATCATTTGACTCGCAAAGATTTGGGGAGATGTATTTAAATAGTGAACACATACTTTTATCTATCTGAGAGTCTTTTACGTAACTCAACAGTACTTCGAAGTTCGAATCCTGATGGCTAAGTCGTGTCCACGTCTAACGCAACTTTGTTAGATCAGCGAGATTAAACAACACCGGATTTGTTGAATAGTTGCATGGGTGACCATTCTCTACGTTCAGATGATATAGAAACCTGTATTTCGGATTTTAAGTAAAGTTGTAAGTCCCCTCCGTCACGTGACCTATGCTGTTCAATTATTATTATTTCCATTACTGAATCTTTGGCGTGAATCTTTTGAAATGAATGCATCCGAGACCACGATGATCGTCAATTCCGATCATATCTCTTTTCGAAAAATCTCTCATACCTCTGGCAGCTCTAAAAGATCCTTGACTGAACTTGTCATAATCTTGACTATGCGTCATACAAAAACTCATTACCTGTTCTGCCAAGAAATGTTCTGGCCCTTCATATGGCCACATGGCCTGTACAAAAAATTTCTTTGTTAATGACTCTGTTTGTCCAAATGTTAAATGCGTGTTATTTTTCTTATTGAAATTCACTTTCACGTGAAAGGGCTTTTTAGGTAGTAGGTCCCTTTGCGTTATAATTCGGAGCGATATACCCTCTACACAATGTTCCCTCTAAGGTGTGCGCGTGTGCGCGCGCACACAGCAAAATAAAATGCGCACAGGCTCAAGCGTATCATGAGCAATGTTCCCTCTAAGGTGTGCGCATGTGCGCGCGCACACGCGTTGTGAAACCCGCGCACACAGCAAAATAAAATGCGCACAGGCTCAAGCATCATGAGCAATGTTCCCTCTAAGGTGTGCGCGTGTGCGCGCGCACACGCGTTGTGAAACCCGCGCACACAGCAAAATAAAATGCGCACAGGCTCAAGCGTATCATGAGTCACGACAGTAAATGAAGTAATTTAAAAAATATACCGTCACACAAGGTCTGACCATTTGCATCAACATACTCTATAGTCGCTCTTTTAAGTATGATATTAACCCCTTCCGCCCGACTTCGCCGACGTCCGCGCAATTACGCAATACAGATTTTTTTTACTCTATGTATTTGCATTTTTTTTCTTTTATACATTAACGCATTGAATATAAACCTTCTCTTTCTTATTTTTGCATAAAAACGAATAGTAATTATCTCATAAATCATAAATCATAAAAAATAAAATTATTTTTTATTTTATTCCTATTTTGTGAATGGATAAAATCATGTATTAATCTTGATAGTCTATTTTAAATTTCTAAATGCTAAAAATTGTTTTGAGAAATGATAACTAAAATAGTCATTTTCAATTAATGTTATTTTTATTTTATTTCTTTGTTTTGTTGAATTTTATTTTACTATTTTTTATTTTATTCATATTTTTAGAATGGATAAAATGTTGGTGCTCTTCCAATATGTGCTCTACCGCGAAACTGTGATCTACCATATTCCAATACGTGCTCTACCGTGAAACTAGCCTTATAAGGCTAACTAACGAAAATATCATGACTTAACCTAACCAATCGTTAGGTCAACTATACGCCCTTGACGATTGGTTAGGTTAAGTCGTGATATTTTCGTCAGTTAGCCTGGAATATGGAATATTAGTTGGAATATGGTAGATCACAGTTTCGCGGTAGAGCACATATTGGAAGAGCACCGATCAAGCTATCACCTTATGGAAATAATATTTATTAAGTAGTTAATATTTATACAAGGTGTACATAAAGTCAGGATCTATTTTTGTGAAATAATTATTTTTTTCTATTTTTCTTTTCAGAAGCCCTTAGAATGAATACAGAAAAGCGTGTGGCAATAGTAATTTGGCGAATCGAGGGAAAGAAATACAATGACATCAGAGAGAAGTTTAGAAGGAGATTTCATAAGCCGGGGCCAATAGACAAGACAATACGAAAATTGGTGAACAAATTTAAACGAACGGGATCTGTAAATGATGAAGCAAGATCAGGACGACCGTGTATGTCAGATCTTACCGTGAATGCAGTACGCGGAATTATCAATGAGGAGCCACATACGTCCGTTCGTGCTGCATCACACAGACTCGGCCTCCCGACGTCATCTGTGCACAAAATTCTGAAAGTTAATTTGCAGAAGAAAAGCTATCATTTGCAGGTTTTACATGATTTACATGAGGAAGATTTCCCTCGACGAAGTGCTGTGTGTGCTGATCTCGTAGAACAAATCTGGAGTGATAATTTAATGGACAACATTCTCTTTAGTGATGAAGCCACTTTCCATACGTGTGGAAAAGTAAATCGCCATAACTGTCGAATTTGGGCAGATGAAAGACCGAATGATTTCTTCCAAAATTGGGAAAGAGACTCACCTAAAGTTAATGTCTGGATGGGTTTAACAAAATCTAAGGTTTATGGTCCTTTTTTCTTTGCTGAAGCTACATTACGGGGCTTATTTATCTGGACATGTTGCAGCAATTCCTTGAACCTCAGCTGATTGGGGATAGGATTGTTAGTACCGTCATCTATCAACATGATGGTGCTCCTTGTCACTATGCCAAAATTGTTCAGGATTATCTAAATGGACGTTTTCCAAATCGCTGGATCGGACGCGGAAGCAACAGACCTTGGCCAGCGAGATCACCAGATTTAACCCCTTTAGATTTCTTTGCATGGGGCTTTATCAAATCGCACGTCTATCAGACGAAGATTACGAGTCTTGAAAACTTACGTACACGTATACGAACTGCTGCAGATAACATAACCCCGCAAATGCTCCAGAATGTGTTTAGAAATGCTGCGGAACAATTTGAGCTGTGCAGGGATACTGATGGGCGTCACGTCGAATCCTACTCTTAATTATTTAATAAATGTTACCACTTTATCATTTTATGATTGAATTCCATATAATTTCCAAGTGCGTCACAAAAATAGATCCTGACTTTATGTACACCCTGTATATATTTCATTTTGAAGATAATAGCGCTCAGAAAAGTTTGCACAATTTTTCACCATGAATCTAAATGTATGCACAACGAAAATTTCTTGCGCACACGGACTAAAAAAAATTAGAGGGAACATTACCTCTACACGGGAAGGCTTGGAGCTTTTTTTTTGACACTACTTCTGTATCAGTTCAAACATCAGTAACTTCTACGTTATGAAGCCATTTCACATAGCGTAAAATTCAAGTTAGGTCAGATTACACTAGGCAACAAATTTCAACTTTTTTTTTGTTACAGACACGTGAACTACTGATTCCTACTAAAGCGCTGATGCTGATTTCAGATCTGATATCAAAATTTCTCTATCACGTCCACATTTTGTGTAACCGAAAACCCCTATTTTTCATTTTTTTTCTCACCCGCTTCTATTACGAAAGCCGTCTAAGCTACTTTTCCGTGCCACGTTTTATGTTAAGCATACTTAAATAATTAGTGAACAGGGATGTCTTTCCTCCTTTATTCTGGCTTAAGACAGACAGCGGAATTCCGCTGGCGGAGTTACCACCCCTGCGCCCAACCATCCACCCAAAGCGCGTTAGTATTTTGTTGTTACTACTGAAAGGCAAATTCCTGTTCTTAAGTGAAACTTTGGTGTGTCCTCTTCCTTTGTCGCTTGTAGGATGACGAGCTCTCCTTCTGCAGGAACCAACAATAACCTCCCATCATATTTGGGTTGAAATTACCTTGGTATCTGTTTTCCATAACTGAGATCTGTTGGTGGAAGCGCTCACCATGCTCGTCACTTACAGCCCCAAGGTTGGCCGGGAAGAAGTCAAGATGAGAATGTAAAAAATGAATTTTCAAAGACATTCTGCATCCCATTATTTCATAAGATTTAAGCATGTTTTCTACGAGTTTACGGTGGTTTTCAGCTTTGTGGTTTCCAAGAAAATTTTTGACAACTTCAACGAAAGATGTCCATGCTCCTAGTTCATTCTCATTTAGGTTAGATGGAAACGATGAGTCGTGGATGACACTGCGGATCTGTGGTCCAGTGAAAACTCCAGCTTCTAGCTTAGCATCTGTCAATATTCCTTTGAATTTATCCTTTAAATATTGGAAACCACTACCTTGATGATCCATACCCTTCACGAAATTTTTCATAAGGCCAAGTTTAATGTGAAGTGGTGGAAGATGTACTTTCTGAGGGTTAATAAGTGCTGGGTGTTTCACATTGTATTTACCAACAACATGTTCAGTTCTAGATGGCCAATCATGTTTTTTGTAGTGGTTCTTGTCATCTCTGCTGTTCCATAGACACAAAAAGCACATATGCTTTGTGTAGCCCAACTGTAACCCAAGAAGTAATGATACAACTTTAAGGTCGCCACAAATATTCCATGTGTGGTCCTTATATTTGATGAGTCTTAGCAGCAGTTTCATCGATTCATAAGTCTCATTAAGGCCAGTGGCATGTGCTACAGGTATTGAAGGTTTTTCATTGCCGTTGTGCAGTAATACAGCTTTAAAGGCTAGCTTTACTAGAGTCAATGAACAGTCTCCATTCTTTTGGATCATAGCGACAGCCAATCCCTTGCATCAGACCACTGATATCGTGGCAGAAACAAACGTTTTCTTCCTGTAAGTAAAATGATGAAAACTGCAAATGGCGATGGCGGAAATGGGAAACTTTGGTGTTTGGTTGGAGAAGATTAAATTCTTGAAGTCTTGAACCAAGCAACTCTGCCTTTTCTTTTGGTAATTCCAAATCGCGCACTAAGTCATTTAACTCCGCTTGACTTAACAAATGTGGGGAAATATTTGCATCTGGAACATATATGCCATCTTTCCCTGTTTCTATATCACTAGCAGAATCTTCAGATGAACTGCTGTCTGTTATCGTTGCTGGTGGAACTGGTGGTGGATTTGTTTCATCATGTGGTACTGGTTTCATTGCTGATTCGCAGTTTGGGTACGTGATCTTTGATTTGTTTTTCTTTGTGAAACCAGCAATCTTTGTCAAACAAAATAACAATCATTGAAGTGATTTTTCGGCTCACGCCAAACCATGGGGACTGAGAACGGCATAGCTTTTCTTTTACCATTCATCCAAGCTATTAACATTGCATTGCACTGTGCACAGCAAATATGTGGTGCCCAGTCCCTCTGTTGGTCTCCTAACTTACAGTCAAAATAACACTTGTAGGCAAGTTTAATCTTTGTTGTTATGTTTCTACGTTGTGGCTTAGGTGTATATTGTCCACAGACAAAGCAGAAGTTGTCTGGGTGATTTACACAAGCACGTCTATTTGATGCCATTTTGAATTACCATACAATATCTGAAAAAACGTAGAAAGTAATTATTACGATGTGCAAAATAAAAAGAAATACACACCGTAGTACAAAACAAATGCTATAAAAACACACAAGTCACCACAACCTGTCACTTGCTCATCAGCAGAGAGCTTCAACAACCGTTCTGCTTGACTGTCACGTAGCGACTGACCGTTGGGCCGTTGCCCGTTACTATGCTCTTGACTCAGTGTTGCCAACTCGGGATAAATTTTATTTATCAAAATTGTTCGAATTTGTATATAGTTGGCAAAAAAAATTGCTTTAACCTTGAAAAGCAAGTTTCATATTACTGGCATTAAGCCGATTAAAACCAAAATCTGGACGTGGTAGAAAATTTTACTAAAAGTGATTTGCATTTTACACAAAATCTAGACGTGATAGAAACAATCTAATTATAGATTTGAAATCAGCATACCGAAATTAGCTAGGAGCACCTACAGTATTTGGTCTTCTGTAACAAAATCTTTGTTGCCTAGTGTTATCTGTCTAGGTTTGGTTATATTGCAGTAGGAAATATTCACTTTTAGATTCTCTATTAGATTATACTGAGCTATACGTCGTGTCCGCGTCGCAACCATCAATGAAGAGGTTAAGACCCAAACATTATTAGATTTATTACTTGAAGATACAGTCGCCGAAAAATTTTGCAGATGAAATAAAAAAAAAATTATTCGTTGTAAAACAGTGTTATGCCAAAACTTCTGTTTATGATTGGTTACCACATGCACTTACCTTCCGAAACATGCCTCTTTCCACAAAAATACATAGATTAAAAAGGAGCTAATAGTAACTAGGTCCCCAATTCTCCATTTAGAGTATAGAGAATAGTGGATATATATATATATATATATATATATATATGTATATATATATATATATATATTAATATATATATATATATATATATATATATATATGTGTGTGTGTGTGTGTGTGTGTGTGTGTGTGTGATGAATTTCATAATTAGACACGTGAAATGAATGAATGATGCAAACTCACAAGGAAAAGGAAAAATTATTCTAAGGCCTTTCGTGTATTCAGAGTACACCTCGCCAATTCCCTGACGAGGTGTACTTCTGAATACACGAAAGACCTTGGAATCATTTTTCTCTTTCCTTCTGGGTTTGCATCATATATATATATATATATATATATATATATATATATATATATATATATATATCCTCCTGAAGAATCATGCACTTGAACTGATAAATAACAACTACAGGTGTCTGCAATACAAACCGACAAAAATTGCATGAAAAAGGATACGGATTTAGAAATTCTTTGAAATGGAATAACATAGAACATTGTTGCTTTCAGTGGTGATGAACTACGTACGGAAGCCTCATCAGCACATTGCCCCCCTGTTTACTTGGCAATGCTGCTGTGAGCTGATCGCACCCTGAAATGGGTGTATGGGCGGAATGATGCTCTCTGTGAAAATGTTGAACTTTTAATCTCGCTTCCACTTAAGTTATAATTACGAATACAGTATCTTTAGCACTGAGATTTATTCTCTACAACTTCCTCAGAGAACGACTACAGGTCGTCAAAATTCAAGGTATATCATCATCAGAATCGGAAGTACGCAGCTTAGTACCACAAGGGACAGTAATGGCCCCACTCCTGTTCATTATCATGCAAAACGGACATAGACAGCGGAGTAAACAGCAACAGTATAGTAACAGCCTTTGCAGATGATACAAAGATCAGCAGAAAAATCAGCGATGCCAATGTCGTAACACCGCTTCCCGGAGATCAGCGAAGTTAAACGACATTGGGTCTGGGTAGTAGTTGGATGGGAGACCGTCCTCCGCGCCCAGATTAAGTAGCGACCCGTGGTTCAGATCCCACGTAAAGCTGTAGGTCCCCTCCGTCATATGACCTTAGATGTTGCAAAGGAGGTTAAAAAACCCCAATAAAAAAAAAAAAATATATATATATATATATACACACATACTATATATATATACACATATACACACACACACACACATCCTATATCTATATATATATATATATATATACACTGTATATCAAGAAAAGGTGCCAATCATTCAGGCACTCTCATACAACTTCAGTAAAGAGACAGACATAGAACAAATATAAAACTTTTATAGAAACCTTGAAAACAATTTATAACAATTTTTTCGACAACGTGAGCTACTTCGTGACTATGTTGTAACATCGCTTTCCTTTAGATCAGCAAGGTTAAGCAACGTTGGGCTCGTTCAGTAGATGGATGAGTGACCGTCCTCCGCTTTCAGATCATGTAGAGACCGTTAGATGATTTGAATTTCACGTAAAAGTGTAGGTCCCCTTCACATGATCTTTAAGGTTACGAAGAAGATTAAACTACCCCACACTACTACGTTATGACCCATCCAATTACCAGACAACGCTCAGATTAAGTTTGGGTGCCAAATTGTACTGGATCAACTAAAGTCTGAAGACGGTACAAGAAAGGTTGATTCCGAGTTACAGATTAAAGGTTTTTATTCAGAAAACCGTGTCAAAATAAAACGAAGTGAATTCAGCATTCAGATTTGCGGGATTGACACGTGTTTCACGTGTTTAATTGTGAAATTCATCCCATATATATATATATATATATATATGTAGAGAGAGAGAGAGAGAGAGAGAGAGATAGATATTCTATTGATACGTTGAATAACTTGAACTTGAAAAAAATATAAATGCAAAATTTATTCAAAGCACGAGTTGTAAAATCTTTTTCCGAAAACAGAAAAGGACTATTCCTTAACGGAATTCAAAGCACAAATCTTCTGTCCAGGAATCGTTTATTCTTTAAAGGACAAAAAATTAGGATTTTTATATTTTGAAAAACTATACCCCGTTAACCTCGTTGCAGTTCCGTGCGTTTGTCACTCTTCACACGAAGGTCAAGCTGGTGGACCCGCCTGTACGTCTGGCTTGGTGGAGGAGCGAATTGCTCTCTTGCGCTCTCCACCGCACATAGCCAGGTACACCCGGCTCATCTGGTGCCGTCCTGAGCCAGGCATCTAGTCTTCGTTTTAAGACTTTAACGTTGACCCCTGTAACGTTTCTGAGGTCCTTTGGAAGATGGTTAAAAAGTCTTGGCTCCCTGACATCCAAGCTATTTTCCTTCAGTGTTGAAGAAGTTCCTTGTCGGGTCTTTAATTTCAAAACACTACACATTCTGCCTTTCCTATTTTCTATCGTTGTTTGGGTGGTAATTGTTTGAGGTTTAGTACCAGTTTTTCGATCATTTTCGATATGTAGATTATGGTGTACCTCTCTCTCTTCTTCTTTCCAGGGAGTACAGATTTAGTTTACGTAGTCTTTCCCAGTAGTTGAGATCTTTGCAGCCATCAATCTTAGCTGTGAAATGTCTCTGAATTTCTTCTAGTTTATTAATTTCTTCCTTTTTATAGGGACGTCAAAACTGAGCAGTAGTCAAGTTTTGGTATGATCAGTATTTTCAGCAGGGAAATCATTACTGTCTTGTCCCTTCTTTTGAACGTTCTTAGTACCTGTCCCGCGACTCTCTTTGCTTTGCTTATTGCTATCTGATTTTATGCCTCGAATTTTGCAGCATCGGTCTATAATATTATAACCCTCAAATCGATCGCTTTCGTGCTTCTATGAATTTCCTGTCTATCTGGAGTATAATATGCTGTCTAAGTTCCTCATTTTTACCATATCTCAAGAGCTGAAATTTCTCGGTGTTAAATATCATGTTGTTGTCTTCTGACTATTTGTATATTTTGTTCGTGTCCCTCTGCAATGCCTCCACATCTGCATCGCTGATTTTTCTGCTGATCTTTGTATCGTCTGCAAAGGATGTTACTATACTGTTGCCGTTTATTTCACTGTCAATGTCTGCTAGCATTATAATGAATAGGAGTGGGGCCAATACTGTATCTTGTGGTATTGAGCTGCGAACTTCCGATTCTGATGATGATATACCTTGAATTTTGATCACCTGTAGACGTTCTCTGAGGAAGTTGTAGATCCACTTTCCCACTTTGCCTGTTATTCCCATATGTTTCATTTTATGTACTATTATACCATGATCACATTTGTCGAAAGCTTTAGCAAAATCCGTGTATATGACATCATAGTTTTCATTGCCTTGCAGTGTATCTAAGATATTACAGTGTTGGGCACTAAAGCGTTAATCCGATAAGAGTTAATTAACGAAGTTAACTTTTTTTAACGGACTATTAACGGAAGTTAATTTCCATTTATCGTTATCGGACCAGTTAACTTCCGATAACTCGATATTTAGTCTGTTAAAGTCCGTTAACACGTTAACTGCGAGGAGTCATTCACGGAAGATCACCGCTCCGCGAATGAATTCAAATCGCCATAACTTCAGTCTGCCAATTCCGTCCTCTGCCGCAGTGGAACGGCTCTTCTCTCTCGGCAAGGACATCCTGAGGCCCAAGAGGTCAAGACTGGCAGTTGGGCCTAACTTTGAGAAGTTGGTCTTTTTGAAGGGCAACCAGCACATTGTGTCATAGTCTTTAATAAATGTGCCTAAAATTTAATTTTACCTTTCAGTTCCCGCCATAATAATTCTCTGGTAAATTAAAATTTAGTTAATGGTTAGTGGTTACAAGGGTTTCAAAACGTAATCAGTACATTTTTTATTAAAAATAAAAAAAAAAGTTATTAAGCAAAAAAGTTGCAAAACTTGATAAAAATACAGTTAAATACCTATTTATTGTTGGATTTTGCATAAATAAACATTTTCTATGGGTTTTAAAGCTTTTTTCCTTGATTTTTTTTAAATGTTAGTAAAGAAATAGTTATCGTTAACGGATTATCGTTAACTTCCGTTAACTTTGTAATAAAATTATCGGATTATCGTTATCGGAGTTAAAAATTGGGGTTAACTGATTATCGTTATCGAAGTTAACTTTTTGGTTAACGGTGCCCACCACTGCATATTAACAAGAGATTCATTTTAATTAAAGTAATTTATTTTCACTGGAATTATTACAAGAGTAATTTCATAAATAAGGAATATCAAAAAATCAGAAGACATTCAAAAGTCTCGTTTAAGTTACACATGCGATTAGATTAGTTTTAATGTTTTCTCTCTCTCTCTTCTCTCTCTCTCTCTCTCTCTCTCTCTCTTATCTATCTATCTATCTCTTTTCTTCTATTTACCTATCAGTTTGCCACCTTCTGTTCTTAAATATGTACTGTATATATAATGAAAGTAGAGTAACCGGAGTATGTTGTTCAAATAAAATTTTTCACCCCATTTTAAAATTAAAAGCGAAGGAATGACAAATGAGGTTTTCGATCCAAGTAATGGAAGCGGTTTTTCAGTTTGGTCAAAAGTTGAACAAGTTGGTTTGGAGCCGAAGTGAAAAAGAAAAAAATGCTATTCGGAATTCCTTTACTTTTAATTTCGAATTGAGGGAGAATATTACACACACACACACACACACACACACACACACACACACACACACACATTTCAAAGAATACTTTCTTCAGAGTTGACGCGAATATAATTTAAATCCATTATATATATTTCATAATTAAATATATACATTCCTGGAAGGAATTTATATACATAAACTTACTATTTTCAAACAATAACCGCCATTGCTCTTAAGAAGATTTATTTCCTTTTGGAAAATATCCTAAAATAAAATAGCAAAAAGGTATGGCAGGAATACATCAAAATAATTGGGGCAATTTATCACGCGTCATACGAGATAAAAGTTCAAAATTCTCATAGGACGAATTCAAAGCTTACGGAAATGTAACTTTTGCAATAATAATGCGATGACACGGTCATCGAATGTTACATTAAATCAACTAATGTGGTAGTAAGTTGAAAAATAATTCACCCCATTTTAAAATTAAGCATTTCTTCATACTTTGGTTCACTGTGTAACGTAAAATTTGTTTTTGAAACTTGAAATAGTTAAGCTGCGACATTTTTCCGAAGCAGATAACATCAGGAACACACTTTTTCCACACGGTGGGAGGTAGACCTGAAATTCTGAGAAAGTTACCTTAGCACGGAATTACGAATAGGTGGTCAGGAGGCGGTGCATGGGAGGCGAACCCATTCGCAGCCCGAGTTCAACCTTAAAACCAATTGAGCCCTAGGAACTCTTGAACTGTATATAATGCTTTTACTGACGACAATATTATGCCGCGAAGGAAGATATTTTTATGATTTATTGATAATGGGTAAAATATAAGAATCATATTAAAATATTATTCAAAAGTTAAATTTTTAAATATGAAAAAAGGCTGAAAGAAGTCTCTTTTGTATTTGGTTCGTTCTTTTAAGAGAAAAACTTTCCGAAAAAAAAATGTTTACCGTTTTTGGAGTTCGATTATTTGTCAAAAAATAGAAGAATGTCGTGACCACAAAACACCGCTTCTGGTTAGATCAGCGAAGTTAAGCGGCATTCGGTTTATTCAATGATTTGATGGGTGACCTTCTGCGTTTGGATGATGTAGCGACTCTTAGATGGTTCAAGCCCACGTAAAACTGTAGGTCCCCTCCGTTACATGACCTTTGCCGTTACGAAGGAGGTCAAATCATCCCAAAACGTTATTATTTTTCAAAACTGTCAAAAAAATGCAGAAATTACTCCTCGCAGGACTTACTTCCAGAAATGGACCTAATTCGAGTGGATGAGATATAACAAGGTGTTATAAATTTGTCTAAATTTCCTTACCATGATAATAAATAGTACAGGGTACCCTAAATTCTACAGTACATTAACTAATTTAACTAATTAATTACATTATATTAACGTGCTTTGAACAAATGGGGAACATTTATGATATGGTTTCCGTATTTTAAATATATGTATTTCCCATCGGGTTATGAGTTTCAATGTATTCCCCGTTGGGTAGAGTTCTGGGACACCCTGTTACATGATATGCATAATTACAACATAAGATAACCTTTAATGGTAATAGTTGAATCAAACTCTTCAATCCTATTCCGACCAATGCAACTTTCTCTTAATTAAGTTTAGAGTTTAAAATTAAATTAGGTTTCATTAAACTTTCAAATAAACTCTCAAAAAACTCAAAAATGTCTGTTAAGAAATGAGCCTGCAAGAAATGAATGTGGAAAACTGGGATTATGACATCTGATCAGCTTTACATTCTATTAACAAGTATATTGTGGCTTAGGTTAGGTTAGGTTAGGTTAGCATAGGTTAGGCTATGCTAGTTTAGCGTTGGTTAAGTTAGGTTAAGTTTGTTTATTAGAGTGTTGATATTATGGTCTTCTTGATCCAATGGGTACAGGTCTTGAAAAACCAACTATGCGTTCATTTTAATACTTCACATTAATTGGGCAGTTTCGGGGGTAAAAATGTTCACTTAGAAACCCGAAATTTCTAACTATAAAGATATTACTAATGAGTAAAGATTGGTTTTGGTTTTTAAAATTTTATTACTATCATAAAAAGAATAAATATCCAGAGGAAAGAAAAATAATTTTATCAATTAGCATTTTTTTTATGCTTTTTAGAAATTTTGTTTCGAGGCAAACGTTTTTCTGAAACTATCAATACCTTTATGAAGTAATCCTATTTATAGGGAAGTGGCAAGACGTTCTTCGTTACCTCTTTAATGTTGAGGTACACTTATGGAGAGAGGTGTGTCAGTAACGTAATTCGATATTATTATATTTATGTATTCGTATTTCCTCGCTATGAATGCAGAAACACAAACGAGTTGGGAGACTTTCAATATAGGAAAAGGAAGAAAGCAATCGAGCGAGGGTTGGGAGGAAAATATCGTAATTGTAAATTAGCGAAGGAAATATTAAATAATGATATTTACATATTTACAATTATAAAAGAACACTAAAATCATTTACTGGAAAAACTTTCGCATCATCATGTAAACTCATTAAAGAAATAGAATAAATTTAAACTTACTGAAATCGGAAGGAGGAGGAAAAATATGTGAAGGAGTCTCAAACAAGAGAGAGAATAAATGTGGGCAGAAGAAGAATGTTCGGATTAGGGGTAGGGGAACTAATAAAATATGAGCAATATTAATATCCTGGAGGAAGCGAAGTTCTGCTCCATTAGAACCTGTAAATTTTGTAAACTTTCGTAAATTTTATAATGTATTTCTTAATATTATATAATCCTATATATGCGCCTCGGTGTTGTAGTGGTTAGCGTCGCTGACTACGAATCTATCGGCCCCGGGTTCGAGACCCGGTGACAGCAGTCGGCGCACAGCAAGCCCCAGCTGTTCATCCTTCCACACAATAAAGAAAGTGGTTGGTAGATAAATGGGTACCCTGGGTAGCCTAGTGGTTAAGACGCTCGGCTGCTGGTGGGGCGTGGTTCGGATTCCACGTTAAACTGTAGGTCTAAGGTGGAGTGGAAAGCTTGACCTTCGTCAGAATGAACAATTCGGGCGGAAGCTAAAAAAATAAAAAATTATTTATATTATTATCATTATTATTTTTTGTTGTTTCTATTACTATTACGTGCCACTTTCACTATTTTTGTGTAATAAATAAACTAAATGCCATTAATTTTGACTAAAAAGCCTCCATGCTTTCAAGCGCATATTCAGTACTGTGAATATATTAATGTCATTTCAAATATCTAAAAATTGTAAAACTCTCTCACTTTTATTCTTTTCTGAATAAAGATTTTGAGTTTGAATTTGAAAGTAGTTATCTGAATGCAGAGGACGGTCACCCATCCAACTACTGAACAAACCTCAGCAGATTAACTTTCCTGATCTAACGAGAAGCGGTGTTGCGACATAGCCACAACGTAGCCCTCCTCTGCTTGTACAATACTACATTTTGGCTCTTCATGTACACACCGAAAATCGTAAGTAGACTATTCGGCCGTTTCATTGTTTGAATAGGTAATATTTACAAAAGATATGAGGGACTGTTAATTGCCATGAGGGGCTCAAATTCATTCCTTGAATAAGGAATGGCTCTCTTACCGAGCAATAAGTTCAGAATTGAGAGTATCAAAAACCATTGTTCAAAGGACCTTTGCTGGATCTACAGAACTTTGGTATTATGGCAGCCACAAAAGATCTGGGAGGCCCAGGAAAATCGATGAAAGAGCTGAGCGTGTCATTGCAAGGACTCAAATTTATCTCCGGAAGTACTCCAGCCAGTGTGCAAAGCTTGAGAAACACCACAGTATTTGCGTAACTTTGCTTCTTGAGAGACCCGTATTAGTGAAAACGAACATGCATGGTCGAATTGTGAGACATAAACCGGACATTTTAGAAAAAAACATGAAATACGGAACGAAGAAACTACACATTTGAGTAGTAGTCCAGATTTTTGTAAGCAGGTGAATCAAAGTTTAATATTTACACATTGGGAAACGATGGCAAAGTGTTTGTTCGCTGTCATCCAGGTGAAGAGTTCCACTCAGATTGTATTTTAAGACAGTAAAGGGCATACAGGGAAGCGTGGATTGCTTTAAATATACTGAGATTTATAAAGAACACATGCTCTCTGCTCTTCGTCATTTATTTGCCAGCTACTGGATTTCTAGATAGGATAACGACCATAAAAACACAATTCCTTGCATATAAAAATGAAGATTCGCAATAATGTTCCTGAAGTCCTACCGTGGCCTTTGCAACCCCCGGACTCGAGCCGTATAGAACATATATGAGAAAATGTTGATGTAGCCATCAAAGAACAAGTGCACTCAAATATCGAAAACCTCCGCGGCAAATATGCAAAAAAGCGTGGGAGTCATTTCCTGTCCAAAGATGGCGATCCTTTGGAATCTCTGTGGAACGGTTGTTATATTCATTCATATTTATTTTATTTATATGTCGTACTCTAAATGCAAAAATACAAACTACGGTTGATGTGGTATAATTATTTTTTCTATGACTATATTAGAGTGGTCCAAGATAGTATGATAAAACTTCAAACTTTAAAATGTCAATCTCCTCAAGGCTGCACTTGTTACACTATGCAAAAGTAACACTCACACAAATTTTGAGCAAATTGGAGTAGATTTAGAGGTCGCTACAAATTGAATATTTTTCATACTAGAATTACTGTATATTGGTTTGGGTAATTCCTTGTGTATTTGTGCATATGTGCGAGTGTATATATATATATATATATATATATATATATATATATATATATATATATATAGTGTGTGTGTATATATGTCCTCAGCTCAGTACCACAAGGAACAGTATTAGCTCCACTACTCTTCATAATCATGTACCTGACATAGATGAGGACGTTACCAGAGACAGCACAGTAACCTCCTTTGCCGATGACACAAAGATCAGTAGAAAAATAAGAAACCCAGAAGATATAGGATCTCTACAAACCGACATGAACAGAATCTGCAAGTGGACGGAAGACAACAATATGAAGTTTAACACTGAGAAATTTCAGCTGTTATGGTACGGAAAAGGAGAAGACCTAAAATCCATGAAATATTATACCCCAAATGGACAGGAAATTCAGAGAAATTCTAGAGCAAAAGATTTAGTGGTTGTAATGACTGATGATGCGAAATTTGAAACACAAAATAAGATAGCAGTAAACAGAGCAAAGAGAATAACTGGGCAGATACTGAGAACCGTTAAACGAAGGGATAGGAATATAATGATTCCTCTACTGAAAACACAGATCATACCCAAATTGGCATACTGCCGGTCCTAACATCCCCATATAAAAAAGAAGACAGTAGACAGTTAGAAGGGATTCAGAGAAGCTTCACAGCCAAGATCAATGGGTGCAAAGAACTAAATTACTGGGAAAGGTGACGCGAATTTAAACTATATTCACTGGAAAGGAGAAGAGAGAGATACACCATTATTTACACTTGGGAAAATAATCGAGAAACTAGCCCCTAATCTTATTTTGACCCCTATAACTCCCCAAACAACAGTGGAAAGTAGAAAACGAAGACTGTGTCGTGTTCCCAAATTAAAGGCGAGACAGGAAACATCCTTAATCCTGAAAGAAAATAGATTTGTTGTGAGAGGACCAAAACTGTTTAATCAGCTGCCCAAAGACCTAAGGAACACGAATGGTGTTGCAGTGGACATCTTCAAAAGAAGATTAGACGCCTGGCTCAGAACAATACCAGATGAGCAGGACGTACCTGGCTGTGTGAGGTGGAGAGAACAAGAAACCAACTCACTGCTTCACCAGGCCAACTCGAGAGGAGGGGCGACAAGCTTGACCTTCGTGAAATGAGGAATCATCGCACGGAACCTTTGAAAGGTTGAAAGGAAAGGTATATACAGGGCGTCCCAAAAAAATGTATACACACTTTAAATAATTATAAAGGCAGTGTTTATTAAAATACATTTCATTTTCAAAATGTAATAGAATCTACAGACATTATTTAATTGTTTTGTCAACGCCTGTTTTCAAACTGACGTCCGTTCTGGTCCAGGCACTGCTGATAACGCGAAGCAATGGAATCGCAAACATCACGAAACATTTCGTTTGGTATTTGTGTGCATTCTCGTTCAATGGCTGCTCTCAATTCAGCGACTGTTGCAGGTTTTATAGCGTAGACTTTGTCTTTTAAGTATCTCCATAAAAAAAAGTCTAGTGGTGTGAGGTCTGGTGAACGCGGAGGGTATTCTACGAAACCCCTTCGTCCAATCCACATCCACATCGTGCCAAGTACCACTCGCAATACTCCACTCTTCGGTCCGGATCATCTTCATTAATAGCATGGACTAATCTTGGAATGTAACTTTTCCATTGACAGCGCTTCAAAATGCGTTGGACAGACGATTCTGAAATTCCTACCTCACGACTCGCTTGCCGCACAGATTTTCTTGGACTTTGGTGATACGTTTCCAGTACTCTTTCTTGCTTTGTGGGGCTTGTCGATGTCCGTGGTCTTCCGGAACGCTTCTTGTGGACATTCTGAACAGTTCCATCGGCTTCAAACTTATCTCTAATTCGAGTGATGGTAAGTCACGTTGGTGGATCTGTTTGAAACTCCCTCCTAAACTGTCTTTGCACTTCAACTGCGTTTTCACACTTCCAGTAGCATTTTAGAATGAATTTCCTTTGTTCAAAGCTTAGTCTGACTGCCATTATTAATTCTAATGGGTTTAACTTGGAAAGAAAGAAACATCAATTGAGCTATCAGCTGTTAAAGTGTGTATACATTTTTTTGGGACGCCCTGTATATATATCAGGGGCTTATATTCAGGGTGTGCTAGGTGTGCGCCGCACACCCAATAGATTTTCTGTAAATTAATATTTAATTAACCCTTTGTCTCCCTCTCTCAACTTTAGTCGAGACGAAAAAGATGCCCTAGCCCTTAATTCCGCGCTCGACTGTTACACTAGTCGAGATAAGAAATGAGCTACTTCAATTCAGTTGTTCGGATTGTCTTCACAACCATTCGGTAAAATTTTGGTACTAAGCGATAGAAGCGTCCCTAGAGCTTGTTTGAGGCGCGAAATTTCAGTATTGCGGTGCGGCGATATATATATATATATATATATATATTCTTCTCCCCTACTATGGCAAAATAAATTTACGTTTACCCAATGCCAAATCAAATGGAAAAGGGAGCGAGCGAGGGATCAGGGCGGGAGAGTGTGAGGTCTGTGGACAGAACACCCTCCATATATGGTAAAGTGGGCGGGGCCCATGTTGCCATGGCCCGCGTCAGGTTCATATGCTTAACATATTAAACTGCTTATACATGTGAAGCAGAGAAGTTCCTTATAACGGTTATATGAGAACGTTATTGCTCACTATTTTTCTCCAAAAAGAAGACTTGAGTTTGTGTAAATAAGTTCGATGCTTAAAGGAGCCCGTAGGAAATTGGTGTTAGATTTTTTACAGTTCACCTAAATTCTCCAAGTGTTTAGTGTATGCAATATTGAGAACGTGGATTACGTATGCTTACCATAATACTTAAGATTTATTAATGACTAAGTTAACATGAATTTCAGTTATTAATTTTACTCCACATGATATTCCGCACACCCAATTCACACAGTCACCATCCGCCACTGATATATATAATATATATATATATATATATAATGGTCATCTAATTATGGTACTGTACTAGCCCCAAGTCTATCGCTCCATTTCCAAGCAGTTTATCATTACATTTTGTACTTTTATATTTGTGGAAAATATCTCTCGGTTTTTATTCTGTGATACGCTTAAAATTCCTTTATAATGTAATAACAGTATAAAGTCGTTAGATACGAACGCACCTTAAACTGTTGAGCGCACCCCTGATTTGAGTTAAATCGGGAAGGTTGGTAGCTTCATGAAAATTATTTGGAAAGTTTAACGTACTGACGTTTTTTTCGTTTGTGATGGTAACAGATTATGTTATTCATATAAGCTCGGTTTATTTGGAATTGTAACTGTCTGTTTAAGTGTTACTGAACTGTCAACTGAAAATTGGATTACAATTAAGACCTGATTTTGGGAAATTTTGATAAAACAAAGGTTACAACAGTTGGCCAGGCAGTGTTTCACGCTATTTGATTTAGTATTTTGAAGCCTCTCGTAGTAGAGGTTTCATTTACGGGACCTGCTCTTGTAATTGTTCATCTTGTTTCTAGATTGGAAAGGAGCCGATATTTGTCTGTGACGTTTTGGACTAATACAGCAGTTTCGAATTGTAAGGATTACAGTTGGCTTAGTCGTTTGCTCCCTCTTATAGGTAGTGCAGCCCGGTTATTTGAATCTAATGTATATAATTCATAACTCATCAGCCTATTTATTTTGTAAATACATTTCCTTAAGTTTAGAGTTAAGTTGTTTCCTTCCCTCGTTTGATCTGACTATAGTAACGCAGTACAACCAATTGCACCCAGAGTAAAGAACCTGTGGTTTACTATAACTTCGTGCTGAGCTGACCTATCCCACTGATCCTTTCGGAGGCACGCAGTGGCGTACTAAGGGGGATGCGAGGGGGCGGTCCGCCCCGGGTGACAGCCAGGAGGTGGGTGCCATCGGGAGAGTTGAAATACCAGTACAAGTTTTCAAACCAAATGAAAAATTCGCCAAAATAAGAAAAAAAAATTAAAAATGTTCAAACTATTACAACAGCTTAATGTTAATTTCCACTATAAAATAAATTTTTATTTTTATTGGCAATACAAAATTTACAAACGAAAAATTAAATATTTGATAAAAATTACATCGAAAGGCGAACGTTTGTTGACGTTTTAGTCATCAGTTTGTTGAGCATAGCCAGCTGGCTGCAACTGACATTCCAAGTCTTGTTCACTTGACACTGTATGTTTCATTAAATAATTATGATAAAGCATAAAGTGCTGGTGTTTATAACAATATCATGATACTTATACCAGTGTCCAATAATTTTTGACAGTGTGGTATCATAGTGATGTTTAAGTGTTTATAAATGCATCGTCGTGATGTTATAATACCCGGTAAATGCATCGTCGTGATGTTATAGAAACTCATGTTTATGAATGGTGGTCCCTGTGACTACTGGTTATCAGTAAACAGACACAGGAAAGTCACACTTTGCACTAAACTTTCGACTTTACTTTTTTCCTACAACCATGACTACTGAAGTAACGATGATGTGTATGACTGAGTGAGGTTTTTATGATGACTATTTGGTGATCTTACGATGGTGGCGGTGATATGACTGCATGATTTTTTTTAATGCAACTACATCGTGATGTTAAGACAGAGAGGGTGATGATGTGACGGCATGGAGATGTGTTAATGCTTACATGCTTAATATAGTAAACACCGTTTCAGATTTACATCAACAACTACAGTACTATTCTATATTGAATTAGTACTAATGCTTATTGGCTTAGTGAAGTTCAACAATTTTACAATGTCCAGTGTAGTATCATTGTATATTTAATATGTTGTTAATGCTTACTGTTTATTAAATAATGATACCAATTATAATAGCTAGCGTTATACCATACTATATTGAATTAGTGTTAATGCATTGGCATTGATAAATAATTAATTGTCTCTGCTTGTCTGGGTGGATAATCTGATAACTCAATGGGTATCTGGTTGGAAAAAGTTTGAGAACCACTTGTTTGAAGCTTTTCTGTTGTAATAAATTTTTTTTACTTCTTTATTTACTGGATATACTGTTAATTTTCATTTTGTCAGTGGTCTAGTTATTTGTGAGTAATGCTCATAGTTTTCTGCTTTTTTAGGAGTCGTGTTTGCACTTAAAAGTTACCCCCCCCCCCCCCCCCCCCCCGAAAAAAAATAAAAAATAATAATAATCACAGACAATTTGTTCAGTTAATGTATTTCAAGTCAATAGTTCATGCTTGTTATGCACGTTCATGCTTTATACCTTTTGATTTTAAAGTTTTGCAGAAAACATCCACTATGAAGCGAAATTGACCCAGTGGATTCCAACAAAGAAAAATGAAGAAGGCAAGAGAAGAGGTGGCTCAGGCAATGTCCATATCAATTTTGATGTGACGCCTTCAACATCAAGTGCAATAGGAGAAAGTCCTGAAGATATTCAACCTGGTGACTCTGAAGGGCAAATACAAAGAAGGTGAAGGCAAAGAAGGTGAATTTTGATGAGGTCATTGATCAATTTGCAGAAATTAAGGCTCGAAAGCAGAGACTGTGAATCCTCTTTATTTACCTTTGAAGAATAGGCTGAGCGTTGGGACTGGATTTCGTGTGTTCTTTGTATAAAATAAAATGTAGTATTACCTGCCCTATTATAATATGAAAACTAAATCACACACACGGGAGTTCCCTTCATATAATTAAAAAACACTGCAGATATTATTATTATTATTATTACTATCATTATTATTATTATTAAACTCGTAAATATTTATAAAATTGAGCACCGTAATGGAATCTCATTATAGCTTGGCTTTAATTTACGTCTTTTACATTAAGATCAGCGAGACGTTGGTCTGTTCCAGTCGTAATATGTTGAATTTTTATACAAGATTTAATAATGATTATTTAAATGGAATTACGTGTCATGTGTTGAATTTTGATATGAAATTTAATATGGTTATTTCAAATGGAACAAAATTATTTAATGTAGTCCTGCTGTCAAGGGAAAGATTGATTAAGCAGAGAGAGTAATTCAAAGGCTGGATTTTTCAGCTTTGAGTCTAAGACATTTTTCAGTCTTCCACTGGTTTTTCTTAAGAGTGGATGTGTGTGTCAGCTTAGAATGTAGTTCCGTGGATAAAATTTTTTAGAAATTTAGTTTTAAGTGCCTCTCCTTATGATATACTATAAAAACATGGGTTCACGCTCGTTGCCTCCGTCATTGTTCTTGTTTAATTAAATAAACCCGTTAAACAGTCCAACCGTTGTCATTTCAAAATTCCACTCCATTCATACTGTCCCGCATCGCATGCCAGTGCTTCACGTCCCTGCTACTGCTACCAAATGTACCAAATGCCATGAAATAGAACAAAGAAATCATTGTACAGTAGTAGACAATAGTACAAATTGAGTAAAATAACGATGTTAAATAATATAGATAAATAAAATCAGAACACACTGGTTCACGGAAGATTTTTGTGTCACGTCGTTCAACATCCAGTTCCCCACCCCATTCCTCTACACCCACGCTTCTCAAACTAGGGGTTGCGACCCCTCAGGGGGTCGCGTAAATATTATTGGGGGTCGCAGAAACATTTGAAAATATTATTTTTTTCATAAATATACAGTGTTAGTACCTATTGCTTTTAAAACATTGAGTGAAGGGTCGCGAAAAAATTTGTCTGATCCAAAGGGGTCGCAAGTGAAAAAAGTTTGAGAAGCCCTGCTCTACACTACGTAACTTCAAAGCAGAGCCTATACAGTTTCCGTATGGAATGAATAAATACAGGGTGTTCAAAAGGAAACAACCCGAAACAGAAAGAAAAGGATTTGTTTACAATGATATATGCAAGTAGCATGGGCACAAAAGGAGAAAGTGCAATGCAATTGCAAATGTTGATGAATGGTGCATACGTTATGCAACAGGGGGTGTTGCAAAATGTTATGCAACAAAGGGGGAGATGGGAACGTTGCAAGATGTTATGCAACAAAGAGGAGAGGGAATGTTGCAAGATGTTACGCAGCAAATGGGGAGAGGGGAGTGTTGAAGATGTTATGCAACAAAGGGGGTGAGGGGAGTGTTGCAATATGCTATGCAACAAACGGGGAAAGGAGACTGTTGCAAGAGCAACAAGGGGTTATGCAACTTGGAGGCGGGGTTATCCCACAAGAGAAAGAGAGAGAGAGGAGAGAGAGAGAGGAGGAAAGGTGTTCGCCTGGCATGAGCCAAGCGCATATTAAGACTTCAGCCACGCGGCCGTTGTCTTAATATGTTCCTAATCAGCCAGTTGGCTTATCTGTCTGTGTTGCCAGATTGCACTATTTATTTAATTAAAGCATATATTCTGGCTTAATCAGCCAGTTGGCTTAGAAGGATGGGTTGCCAGATTGCGCTATTTATTTAATTAAAACATATATTCTGGTTTAATCAGCCAGTTGGCTTAGAAGGCCTAGTTGCCAGTTTGCGCTATTTATTTAATTAAAGCATATATTCTGGCTTAATCCGCCAGTTGGCTTAGAAGGCTGAGTTGCCAGATTGCGCTATTTATTTAATTAAAGCATATATTCAGGCTCTCCGCCAGTTGGCATAATCCGTCAGCTGGCTTAACCCGCCAGTTGACTTAGAAGGCCTAACCAGCCATTTGGTATAATTAAATAATAACACTGCCCAACAAAAAACATTTTTCTTGCTGCTGATTTAATTCTAAGACCTGTTTCTGGATAATATTGATGTGCTCATTTCAAAAATCACCTTAGATTTTGTCCATCACATCAGGTTTTCGTGCAATGCAATATGCCTATTTTGGGTGATCCATGAAGGGCGCTTATCAAAATTGATGATTTTTGAGACCTGTTAACAGCTGTTTTGCTGTTAAAATTTTATCTGTGGAATACGCAAATCTGTGCATTAAATCTAAAGGTCATGTACAACATGTACGCAGTTCAGTAACTCAATGACCGAAACGGAGGCAAGAGCTAGGAATGCTTTTGTGGCAGTAGTTAAGAACTTCCTAGGAAACAAAAAGTCTGAAAATTATAAAGATCTTGTAAAGGATTTACTTGTAAACTTTCAGCAGTTGGGTTGCAACATGAGCATTAAAGTTCACTATCTCAACAGTCATCTGGATAAATTTCCAGAAAATTTTGGTGATATTAGTGAAGAGCAAGGTGAAAGGTTCCACCAAGATATCAAAGTGATGGAAGAACGATACCAAGGAAGATGGGATACCCATACGATGGCTGACTACTGCTGGAGCCTGCAAAGAGATTGTCTTGGCATCTCTCATTCTAGGAAGTCCTATAAGAGAAAATTTATCAGCACTGAAAAGTAAGAAAACAAGAAAAAGACAATGTTAAGAAAACTGGTCCCGTGCTTGCTTTAATATGGATTCATTTTTTGCTTATTTAAACACTTTTAATCACTTTATGTGTCAATATTACCATTGTATATTAAAGTTCACTCCCTGCACAATTGTTTACTTTTCCATGCTGATTCTGAGTATGTAAAAACTTATTTTTTGAAAAGAAAAAAAATTGGGCATAACCCTGCCAAAATGCGATATCTCCAAAATATCCGTATTTGATTGCTCGAAAACCTGACGTGATAGGCAAAAACTAAGGTGATTTTTGAAATCAGCACACCAACGTTACCTAAAAACAGGTGTTATAATTAAATCAGCAAAATTGGTGTTGGGCAGTGTAATAATAACGTTTATATATACAACCAAAAGAATTACATAAAACACCACCACACCACTCAGTTTATTTATACGAATTATTGCATTGGCATTATCCTAGGTGGAGGTGTACGTGCATTTGTGTGCGTTTGTCTCCGTCAGCTGACTTAAACCGCCAGTTGGCATAACCCGCCAGTTGACTTAGAAGGCCTAACCAGCCATTTGGTATAATTAAATAATAATAATAATGATAACGTTTATATACATCCAAAAGAATTAAATAAAACACCATCACATCACTCTGTTTATTTAGACAAATTATTGGATCCAGTTTCACGAAATATATTGAAAATAAATATACATTCCTATACAAGCGAAGGAATATGTGCAATCAAAAATAATAATAGCATAAGACCTACGAACGAGGAGTATATATATATAATAAAAAAAAATATACAAACCCGGACTATCCAAATTGTTCATTCTAACGAAGGTCAAGCGTGCCACTCCACCTTAGACCTACAGTTTAACGTTGAATCCGAACCACGTCTAAAATAAAATCTTAAAACACTCCTTAACACAATAAAATCTAATTTCAGAATAAAAAAATTTAAACAGCTAACCATACAAAATATCACTCGGGAGCGGAATAAGACGGTTTACCGAGAATAACAGAATCACCTTGTGAAAATAATATTTATCATTTACTACAGAAATGCTAATTCCGTCGAAGGTCAAGCTTTTCACCCCGTCCTAGACCTACAGTTTAACGGGGAATACTACTACAATAGATCTAGTTGGCCTGGTGAAGTAGTGAGTTGACTTCTTTTACTCTCCATCTCTCAGTACACCCGGATCATCGGGGATCTTTGTTTCTATTCCATGGAATTTTAGATCCTCCCCTTTTCCGTACTGTAACAGTTGAATTTTATCAGTGTTAAACTTCATATAAAAATATGCAACATCTCCTAAAACTTACCACATCATTACCCGTCCTTCATGCATCAAAAAAGTTCTACTTTATCGGCAACCTTTGTTTAGCATCCCCCCTGATTGTTCATCCCGGCGAAGGTCAAGCGTGTCACTCCACCTTAGACCTTCAGTTTAACGTTGAATCCGAACCTAGTCTAAAATAAAATGTTAAAACACTCCTTAACACAATAAAATCTAATTTCAGAATAATAAAAAAAAATTTAAACAGCCTAACCATACAAAACATCACTCGGAATTGTCCTGAAAATGAAAGAAAGAAAAATAAACAACAACAATTAGCCAACCTATAAAAATATAAAAATTTATGAATATATATATATATATATATATATATATATATATATATATATATATATCAACTGAAAAGAACACGCAGTATAGTTAACGTAAAGAACGACGCTTGTATAGGAGGTGTCCCCCTCGGGGCATTGGTTTCTGCGCGTATGTAGGAGAATTACGACTTCTGATCGAGTGAGGACCATGGTGTAGTGGCTATCATATCTGACCGGTAATCGGAAGATCCAGGGTTCGATTCCCGGGTGGTTACCTCATTTTTTCATTTGTTCATTCTCCCTCCTCATCTTGCGCGCAATGTTCTCCTATACAAGCGTCGTTCTTTACGTTATATATATATATATATATATATATATATATATATATATATATAAAGTAAAAACAAATTAATTTATCAAAAGAATTTACGAAAACAATTTCTCTATTTCAATGAAACAAATTTTTATCTTTTTATAACAAATTTAGCTTATTTTGAAGTCTCACACAATTTATATACGGCAAGCATGATAAATTTAAAGTCCGAATTTGACCCAGTATAAATTAGTGTCTTTAACGATTATTTTTCGACTTTAAACCTTTAAATTAACTTAAAATTATAAAGCGAACTAAAACTACAAAGCGATGCCTGTAAATCCATTATTTACATCCAGTCAAAAAATAATCTTAAAAACTCGACTAGATTCTGAAAAATTTTGCTACTTCTTTATTGAATCTCTTAGAATGCGTCACCATACGCTCAAACATTTTAAACCTTACCGTATAAAAATCAACGCAAAAAGGAAATAAACAACTCTCGAATTCCGACTCTAATTTTGACAAGACGATCAGAGAAATTTTGAGTCAAAGCGGTTTGGAAATCTAGACTCCAACGAGAAGAGAAATTTTTTTTTTTTTCAACGCGAAAATTACGAAAATGCTCGCTATGAGAAGAAATTTTGAAAATAATGGGCGCCATCTTGAAAAACAGTTACAATGATTTGTTAAGGAATGAGAATCGAAATTTGCTTGCAAATGGGTTAACACAATGCATCTTGCTATTTAAATAATCGAACCAGAATATATATTAATGCTATAATACGGGTAGCAACAATTTTGACCGAAATATAAGGCGACGTGGGAAAGCCCTTATATTTATATAAAGGAACACCGTGTAGCCACCAAAATGTTGTTTTTAATTTCTTTAAAGGCCCATTCCTTCATTATTATATTTCATTATTTACTCTACTTTCTATTCATTTTCTCTCTATCTTTCATTTATCGTTCTCTTTACTCTCGTTTCGCTGTGCTTTAAATATGGGTAGCACGTGACCGAGTTTGAGGCGCCATTATGATTCGAACAATGCAAAGGAGATCGGGGGATTAATTATACACTAATTACACTTTACTAACTTTTATTTATGCCGATACGCTTTTAGATAAGCGGGGTAATGCGAGGGGGGGGCGGAGTAACGTTAACATTTTAAGTCGGAGAGAGACAATACTATTCTAAATTTACAACTATATCGTAACACACAAAAACACCTGCTTAAGCCCAAGGCTGTCCGATGACTGAAGGGACATTTCTGACCAGCAAAGACAATCGTTTTCACTAGCTAAACACATTTTTATTCACACTCCGTCTAATTCTGCGTATTGTCAAAAACATTTAAAAACGTAGAAGATTGGGATCTATCCAACAATAAAGAATTATGAAATGCTTCGATATATATATAAAGATCTACTACGTCATTTTTCATCAGGTAGTTAAAAGAATGCATTCATTTTCACCTGTTCAGTCTCATTTGTTTAAGTTTCAAAATTGAGTGTCAAACGCGTTGCAAGAGAGCATTTCCCACCTCCACCTAGCGATCATGTGTGGCGGAGAGCGCAAGAGAGCAACTCGTTCCTCCACCAAGAGAGGTCTAGAGGCGGGGCCACCAGCTTGACCTCCGTGTGAAGAGAGGCCCAGCAGAGGGGGACACTAACAAATGGTCAGAAGACAGCAATAGGGCATTTAACACCAAGAAATTTCAACTCTGGAGATATGGTAGAAATGAAGAAATTAAACAGACTGCATATTAGGCCAGATGAACAGGGTGTCAGGAAATGATTGCCCCCCCCCCTGTACAGAAGAAACTGAAAGGAATAGAAAAAACAGACAAAACCACGCGAAAGAGCGTTTAATTTTGAATAAAAAACACTTGTTTTAATATCGGGTGTTGCCCCCATTTGCAGCTCTGACGGCCATTAATCGACGGGGGTATGATCCCAGAAGTGTCTCAAAGAGATCGGTATCATGACTCATTTCTTCAAGGACTTCGTTGATCTTTGTAGTCATAATTTCTGTTGAATACCGATTCTGAATGGGTTGTTCCAGCATTAAGGAATCCACCCGATCCTTCATGATGGATCCGACATGTTCACAGACATTAAGATCGGGAGAATTGCCAGGCCATTCATTATTTCCGAAAAAATCAATGTTATTGTCCTTAAGCAGTTGTTGAGTCGCAAGTGCTTTCATACAGGGGGCTTTGTCGTGAAGAAAGGTTGCCTGTTCAACATCCAAAACACACTCGGGGTCTTTCAAAAACGGAATTACATGTTGGGCTAAAATTACATTTCGAAAATAAGGCCCATCCCAACTGGTTCCTCTTGGTTTGATAACCCAGATGAGCTTCCGAATAGAGAACATAATGAAAACACCCACACATGCTGGATTTTTACTATTTCTCGATACTTCTGGTCGTCTGGGACTTCATCAGGAGTTGTTGCCCAAACCCGATCATTCTGAAAATTTGGTTTTCTGGAGACATAAACGAAGAATTCATCGCTGACAACCAAGTGAAGGAAATCGTCTTCCGTCCATTCCTCAAGATAATCACAAAACCATAGCCGATCCTCAATATTAAGATCACTCTTCCGTGGCTTAGCTATTTCATGCCAAGCACTCAAGCCTTGGCGAACTCGAAGTTGATGCACAAGTTGCCGATTGACTATCTTACCACGACGGATAAGTATCTCTTTCGCTACCTCAGAGCAGCTCTTCTTTCGGCGCCGTGATGCAGCAAGCACAATGTCTCGATTCTTGAGATAATTTCTCCGGTCTTCCTCCTCGAAATTCTGTTTCACAATCTTCAGGATTCTTATTCCAATTCCTTTTGACAAAGTCTTCTGATCTTTTTAATCTCTCAGCCACCCAGTGTCGAGTTATGAAAGTTGCACCAGCTTCCTTTGCTTCACGAAATGTGACAGCTCGAATGCGGTCAAGAACTCGCTTTTTCTCTGAATCGTTCAAAATAGATGATGCCATGGTTTCTGTGGGGAAAAAAATGGTAAGAATTAAAATCACAGGAATAGAATATAATGGTTTTTATTCAGATTTTAACGCTCTTTCAAGTGGTCTCGCCTGTTTTTATCTATCTCTTCTAGTTTTTGCTCTACAGGGGGGGGCAATCATTTCCTGACACCCCTACATGACTATGTGCGGTGGAGAGCGCGAGAGAGCAACTCTCTCATCCACCAAGCGGTCATGTGTGGCGGAGAGCGCAAGAGAGCAACTCGCTCCTCCACCAAGACAGGTCTAGAGGTGGGACCACCAGCGTGACCTCCGTGTGAAGAGAGACTGGGCAGAGGTGGACACTAACAAATGGTCAGAAGACAACAATAGGGTATTTATCACCGAGAAATTTCAACTCTTGAGATATGGTAGAAATGAAGAAATTAGACTGCATATTAGGCCAGATGAGCTGGGTGTACATGGCTATGTGCGGTGGAGAGCGCAAGAGAGCTCCTCACTCCTTCACCAAGCCACTCCTAGAGGCAGGGACCACCAGCTTCGACCTTCGTGTGAAGAGAGAACGACACGCGGAAACGCATCGTGGTATACACACAGATTTTATTCATGCAGTTAAGCGTGATTCACTGTCGTCAATTGAGTTAACATGACCTACTAATTGTTACCATCATGCACTTATCCGTGATCGTGGCATGGAGTTAACCGCGACTTGGAGGTGTTTACATTCGAGGGTCCCTCCCGCCATACCGCCACAATGCGACTCAGTCAGTGTCTCTCAGCGCGATCAAAGGCAATATTACGAACGAAATTACCAAAGACGCAAAGAGAAAAATCGGCGAGTGGTACCAAACCTCAAACTAAACCCAATAACCATACACATTGACATCACCTAGTGACACGCGTTCATTAGTTGCGGGACTATTTACCGAACTTTTTTATCACACCTCGTATATATAAGATCTACTAAGTCCTTTTTCAACCGGTAGTTAAAAGAACACATTCATTTTCACCTGTTCAGTCTCAGTTGTTTATGGTTCAAAATTTGGTTGTATATATAAACATTATTATTATTATTATTTAATTATACCAAATGGCTGGTTAGGCCTTCTAATTCAACTGGCGGCTCCTGCCAGGCGATCACCTCTCCTCTCTCTCTCTCTCTCTCTCTCTCTCTCTTCTCTCTCTCCTCCTTTCTCTTTCTCTTGAGGGATAACTCCGGTTCCAAGTTGCATAACCCCTTGTTGCTCTTGCAACATTCCCTTCTCTCCGTTTGTTGAATAACATCTTGCAACATCCCCCCTCCCCTTTTGTTGCATAACATCTTGCAACATTCCACTCTCCCCCTTTGTTGCATAACGTATGCAACATTGAACAACATTTGCAATTTCATTGCACTCTCTCCTTTTGCACCCATACTACTTATGCATTCTCCAATGGGTTGCATTTCTTAGAATATTCTTCGTAGAATGGTAATTATGTCGCAAATGACATGGCCTGAAGTTGAAATCAAAAATACATTTTTCTAGTGTATTTTGGTGTGCTCTGTTCAAATATAACCTTCATTTCTTGTGTAAATGAACAGAAATACGTGTTTTGGCCATGCAATGACAACTGTATTTCTGTTCATTTGCACAAGAAATGAAGGTCATATTCGAACAAAGCACACCAAAATACACTTGAAAAATGTATTTTTGACACATTTTATATAATAAAGCATAATCTAACATGTTCATTAGGGTTATGACTTTTTAATTTTTTGTCATAAATATTGTTTCCTGTATCATCAATCGATGAACTTTTGCTTGAAAACAATAAAAAAGGGCCTAATTCTTTAGAATTAGTATATTCCGGAATATACCGAAAAGCACTAAATACTCTGGAAAATCACTGGAACAGAGACCCATCTGCAATAGCTATACCAAGGAGCAACCAATGTGCGGAACGTGCCATTAAGGTGATGCAAGAACTTTACATAAACCGTAAAAATAAAGACAACCTTAATCACAGGTTTATTTTAAGCAATAAGTAAAACAATTAAAACAATAATAGAGTAAATGTATAATATTGTATTTGTATAATTAATATGTATTGTATAGGTATAATGTTGTATAATATAATATATGTTTATGTATAATAATTGTGAAATAAACATGCAAATTTCTATTTATTATTTTATTAATTTTTTATTTTTTATTTTGGGGTGAAGTTTTTTCAAAATATATCGAAAAAACTGTTATTTTCATTGTCAGGGGGCAAAAGTTCATCGATTTATGATACAGGAACATGAGGTTATAAAAAAGTCATAACCCTAAATTGTTCATGTTACGAGATCTCGTAAACAACGCATTACCACAGGAAACGTGAAAAACACCTCAAATTTAACCAGAAAAGTTTGCTCTAGTCATTTTCGTTTAACTAACGAAACTATTACGACTTAACCTAACAAATCACCAAGGGCGTACAGTTGACCTAACTGGGCATTCAATTAACCTAACCAGGCATTCAGTTGACCTAACCTGGCATTCAGTTGACCTAACCGGGCATTCAGTTGACCTAACTTGGCATTCAGTTGACCTAACCGGGCATTCAATTAACCTAACAGGTTAATATTGGTTATTTCACCTAAATATCTTCTGATCTTTTCGTATTAGGCATTCACTGTCACATTTCGGGCAAGTTAAGGATGAGAGAATAACGCCGTAATTCATAAAAACATCCAATGCTTTGTCTTCATCTAGTTCTAGGGCATATGACGAATCAAGTTCTCAAAGTCGAAACCACACGAACGGCACATCATAATTCTATCACAAACACGACCAAACTGAATCCAATTAAAAAAAAAAGCCAGAAGAGAAACCAACAAACTAATTAAATCGCAGATAGAACAGACAAACTGAGGCGTTTAAGGCTCATTTGCCAGACCAGTTCCTCCCCAGACTGTTGCGGGAGGTGCGCGATCAGGTGGCTCCCAACCTGACTACAGTCTTCAACAAATCGTTGGAGACGGGCCAGGCGCCTGGTGACTGGAGGGAAGCCAACGTGACCCCTATCTTTAAGAAAGGGGATCACGAAAGTCCAGGGAACTATCGCCCCATTAGTCTCACTTCAGTTGTAGGTAAATTATTAGAGGGGATAAGAGCGGATAGGATCGTTGAACATTTGGATTCCTACAAGCTGCTTTGGGACTCCCAACATGGGTTTGGGCGGCATAGGTCGTGTCTCACCAAGTTGCTCGAGTTTTTCCACGCCATATGGAATGAGAACGATAAGAGTCGGGCGATTGATATACTTTATCTTGACTTTCAGAAAGCTTTTGATAAGGTACTTCACCGCCGGCTAATGGCCAAAGTCCGCGCGCTGGGTATCGGTGGGGAAGTAGGTAGCTGGATTGGAAACTGGCTGAAGAATAGGCGGCAGAGGGTTGTAATTAAAGGGGCTACCTCGGGTTGGGCCTCGGTCATTAGCGGGGTTCCTCAGGGTTCCGTTTTGGGGCCACTGTTGTTTTTATTTACATAAGTGATATCGACGGTGGCATCGTCAGTCGTCGGATCGCCAAATTCGCTGATGACACCAAGCTTGGGGCCAATGTTGGGACGCCCGAAGCGATCGAGCAACTGCGTGCGGACCTACGTAGGATAGGAGAGTGGTCCGAAAAATGGCAAATGCCGTTTAACTTGGGTAAATGCAAGGTGATGCACATTGGCTACGCCAATCCCAAGTCGGACTACTCCATGTTGGGGAGTAATATCGAGGGCACTGATTTGGAAAAGGACTTGGGTGTGCTAATTAGCAGCGACCTTAAGTTTACGAAACAGTGCGTAGAGGTGGAAAAGAAAGCCCAGAAGTTGTTGGGTTATATGACGAGGCAATTTCGATTTTGGAACAAGGAGATTGTGCTCTCTTTGTACAATTCCCTGGTTCGGCCGCACCTGGAGTATGCTGTGCAGTTCTGGTCGCCCACCCTCAGGAAAGATATTGACAGGCTGGAGCGAATGCAGGCGAGGGCCACAAAGTTAATCCCTTCCGTTAGGCATATGAGCTACAATCGACGCTTACGCACCCTGAATTTGTTTTCGCTGGAAACTCGGAGACTGCGCGGTCAACTCATCGATGTTTTTCATGTTCTTACGCGGGTTCAACAATGTCGATTTTAGAAGCATGTTTAGTTTAAATGATGACCCAACTCGCAACAATGGTTGGAAGTTGGATTTGAAACGGTTTAGGATTAGTGTGTGTGGGAATTACTTTACCTATAAGATCTGTGACACGTGAAACAGGCTACCTTCAGAAGTTGTGAACAGTTCTTCTGTGGATCTGTTCAAGAAAAGGTTAGACCGAACCTTGCACACTATTTGAGGGTGTATGAATTTTTCCCTGGCACCCGTTGCCATTGGTACCTTCTCGGTATGGGCCGCAAGGCCTTTTGAGGTACTATTTTTCCTTGTAACTCCTTGTTACAAGGCGTTACGAAGACCGATTACTCTCTCTTGGGAAGGAACTTGACTGAGACCGATCTAGAGAAAGACTTTGGAGTCTATATCAGCAATGATCTGAAACCGTCGAAGCACTGTGCAGAAGTTGAAAAGAGGGCCTTAAAAATATTAGGTTATACTGTATTAAAAGAGAGTTCCAGTTTCGGAACAAAGAGACTGTAATGTCACTTTATAATTCACTAGTCAAACCTCAAGTGGAATACTGTGCGCAGTTTTGGTCTCCATCCCTCAGGAAGGATATAGAAAAGTTAGAAAGAGTACAAACAAGGGCTACAAAATTGATCTCTTCAATAAGAATGCAAAACTACCAACGGAGATTAGAGCGCCTAAATCTGTTTACCTTAGAAACGAGGAGGTTGCGCGGTCAGCTTATTCAAGTCTTCAAGATGCTTAATGGAATAGACAGGGTAGATTACAAAAACTTATTCTCACTTAATGCCAATCCGACAAGAAATAATGGGTTTAAACTGGAACTAAAGACATTTAGGTCCTCTGTCTGCGGCAATTTCTTTTACTATAAAATAGTTAATATCTGGAACCAATTTCCCTCAGAGGTTGTTTCCAGCTAAAGTGTAAATGTCTTTAAAAATAGGCTAGACAAAGTACTGAATACTCTCATGGTTTAAGACTAAAACATAATGTAACTCTGCAGGAGTTCGCTTGCACGGTCTCTGTGGGCATGCTAATTATAGAGCTTTTTTATATACATATATTCTCCACTTTCCTGTAAAATTTCCTTGGCTACTTTTCTAGGGTCAAGGTATTTTCTTCAACCTTTTTCCGTACCTGCCTCTGGCAGGGAGGGAGTGGAGGGTGGGGAGAGAGCCTTCTACTTTTCTATCCAGTTTTCTGCTACTGCTAGAATAGGTGAAAGAAAAATAAACTTGTTCAATAAAAGGAACCTCCCAGAGTGTCCCGGAAGGGCTTTGATGGTTCCTCTTGTCCTTGTAATTCCTTGTAACTATTTTTTTATACGCATGCATTTATTTTTCTGCCTCTCTCTCTCTCTCTCCATCTGTCTATCTATCTATTTATGCCCCTTTCTTGACTGTTCTCTTCCTTAGCTTTCGCTGTATGCTATAAACCTTTTATGGGTGTTTTAGGCCTTAACTGCAATGTGCACTTCCTCTGAGGCGATGAATCTATTTGCATATAACACCAGCACCGACATAATTCATCAAATTCATCATTTCTCCCAGTACACAAAGGAAAATTAGGATTGCAGTTTGTACATTAAACATGGCTATCTATCTATCTATATATATATAATATATATATATATATATATATATATATATATATATATATATATATATATATATATCGGGTGGTCCGAAAAAAATGACGCATTTTTTAAAAATTAATATCTCAGTAACCCCCTTCCTTATCATAACAATTTTTATATGCAAGATACTTTCAAACTTCTTTTTTGAATGCAAGAAACGGAATTCTGATATCTTTTATAGTTTTCTCGCAATTAACAAAAGTAACAACATGGGTAAAAAAACGAATATCATGAGAAAGGAAAAATTTAATCAGAAATTTAACTAATTAATTTACAGTAAATGATCGATTGGACCACCACTCTGTTGACACACTAATCTAAGTCTTTTCTTCCACACAAAAAATAATACTTCTTACTTCATTAATGCCAATTTCTTGCCAAGATTCAAGTATTTTACTTTTTAATTCTGATTCGGTGAATTTTTCTCGTCGACCTCGGTAAACCTTCTCTTTTAGTAACTCCCAAATTGAGTAGTCCATAGGATTACAATCTGGGCTTTGTGGTGGCCACTCATTTTTCGTTATTAATTTTGGTGTATTGCTAATCAGAAACGACTGTGTGGCGTAGCTTGTATGCGACGGTGCTCCATCTTGTTGAAATATGAAATCATTTTCTTGATACAGGCGACAACAATCCGGCAACAATTTTGTTCTTAAAAGTTCAATGTAATTTGCAGAATTCACCTTTGTCTTTTCAGTTTCAATAAAATGAACATCTGTCTTGCCATTCCAAGAGACCCCTGCAGATATCATAACCTTTTTGGAGAATCTTGACGTTTCATGATACAATCTGTTTATTGAAATGTCACACTTTTTACCACGCCCGTAGACAACATCATTTTGACGGTTTCGCGGAATTTCTAGAGTGAAATCTTTTTCATCCGTGAAGACTATCTTTTTAATATCAACGACAGAGAAATTATCAAGTAACTTTCTGCACCTTGTTTTTCTTTTATCCTTAACAGTATCACTTTTTCTAGAAGATACTATTCTTTTGAAGGCTTTTAGTTTTTGTGCTTTAATTATTCGGTGTACAGAAGTCTTTCCAATATTCAAATGTTTAGCATTTGTTCTTTGTGACAAATGACTTCCTGGTTTATCTTCTTGAGAGCAGATTTTATCGTTGATGTAATCCACATTTTCTGGAAACGAAGCTGTTTTAGGTCTACCGCTTCCTGGTTTTCTGGCAGTACTTCCCGATTCGCGAATCTTCTTTAAGAGTCTTTCCACTGCACGCCTTTTCCACTTTTTGCCGGGAAACTCTTGCAATAGCCTTCCAGTCTTCCATCCTTTTTCACAGTAACAATTTTTAATGAGAATACGATCTTCCTCTGACAACATCATTAAGGGTACTGACGAATTGTTAAAAAATAAAAATATCCACAATTTGACTTGTTCATTCCTGTAGAGTTTTGTAATAACTTGCAAAAATATCGCATGATATCGTATAAAAATGATATCGTATAAAAAACGGATATTATATTGCGATTTTTGTTTTTTTGACCCATGTTGTTACTTTTGTTAATTGCGAGAAAACTATAAAAGATATCAGAATTCCGTTTCTTGCATTCAAAAAAAGAAGTTTGAAAGTATCTTGCATATAAAAATTGTCATGATAAGGAAGGGGGTTACTGAGATATTAATTTTTAAAAAATGCGTCATTTTTATTTTTTTTCGACCACCGATATATATATATTAGGCCGGGTCGTTTTTGCTTGAAAAAAAAATTTTTGGAAGTTTAATTTACCTGTATTACGAAAGTTTGTGTACCTACATAGGAAGTATCGTGACAAAGTTTCAAGCTTTTATATAATATTTTGAGGTTCCACAAGTCATTTAAAGTTTTGGTGATTTTTTCCGATACTCCGTATAGTAAACTACAGCTCTTTGGTGACTTGCCATGATAGTTTACAAGGGAAATCACCCAGAATTCATCACGAGGTCAAATTCCACAACATGCCCAGCCCAACCTCCCTTCCATTAGTTTTTGATGTAGTTTATTGACATTTGTATTCGCATTTTGACTCAAATGTTGGGATGTTTGATCTTGAAGCAATTCTTGCCTTTATAAAACCATCTCTATTTTCCTGGCCACAGACAGAAGCTGATGCTTCTGTTACAAGTTTGACATGTCTTTCCACAGCTTGTGAGTGACATGGGTACTTTTTCAATAGAGGGTTAGTTTCATCACCCCTTACGATAAGCTCTAACTGGGTGTTTGTCAAGCTTTTTGTCAGAGGTGGTTCATGTCTTGAGTAGTCTCCAAATCGAATTAAATCTGTGTAGTCTCTTGCCAAGAAATTAATTTTAGGCCGTCTAAATTCTCTAATGCCCGAGGACACACTTTCCCTGGCTAAGAGAATGCGCCGGAAAGCTAACTCTCTCATCACTTGCCTTTCATCAAATATCATCGAGACCAATAAAGTTTCTGGGTGAGCGAAATATGCCTCTCTTTCAATAACAGGATCAATGACTGCCTTAAGCTCATCAGATAGGTATCTTGAACTAGATATCATAAACCAGAGGTGCCTTGGTCCCTGGTAATAGTAAGGATTTCGCTTTATATTAAACCACGTTGGGGCATAAACGCGAACAATGAATTCGGTCAGAGTTTTCAAGTTTTATGACGGCTTTTTGGTCGCAACATAAAGTCTAACTATCCTGTTGGCTGCCGTAAGCCATCTGGCATGGTTCAAAGAACCTGGGTTGCGGTTTTCAAGGTTTTGGGAACATTGGCCTTCTATGACTGCATTACAAATTTCCATGAGATACTTTTGATCTTGGCTTAGATCGAGATCCCCCGGAATAGAAGGCATATTACTTGATTTGATTGCTTCAAACTTGACAACTGGCATCTTTTCGCACGCAGTAACACTTTTGCCAACATTTCCAGCAAGGGCTTTTGGTCCTTTGGTTTTACCATCCAAATAATTAAACAAATGGCGGAGAGGTAGCTCAATGGTATGCAGCAAACACACGAATCAATGAAAAGGAGTATTGTAGTGTACCTCTAGTTGCCTGATAACTCCATTATGTATGCCAGTGTTTACATTGGTTCCATCTCATCCAATGACCTTCAGAATGTCTAACTTAATATTGTTACTGTTAAGAAACTTTATCACTCCCTTAGAAATGTTAGTTGAATTTACAGTCACAGGAGTGAAGTGTCCAAGATTTTGATTCTGGTTCAGCTATAAGCGTGATGTGTTCTTCAGTAATTGTTGTACTGTAGTACCTTCCATCCTTACAGAGATTTGCTTTAGTTAAGTCCTTTCTTCCATCAAAATATAATGTTTCTATACTTTCTTCACTTGATTTACTCAACTCTTCTCTGATCTTCTTTCTCTGCCGTCTCACCTTATTCTTATCCAAAACATTGTGATAATCTTCAGAGGTAATGAGACCAAAATCTTCCAGAACAGCAGAGGCAACGGCTGCACCAGCTCTGTCTGATATTCCGAATCGGTCACAAGTTTTTGCTAATGAAGGCAATTTGCGAGTGAGCTTATGTGCTTCACCTGATTTCTTTATACCTTCTTCAATGTGATCATCATCATCACGCTCTCGATCTGTATCTGTTGATGTGTCAGAATCAGGAATTGTATGAAAGTTATCCCAGTCCATTGGCTCTTTCCTGGAAGTGGATGGGTTATTGATATCTCCATCTTCAATGTTTTTAGAAAATCGTGCTCTTTCTTGTTCTTTACGCTCAGATCTTAACTTAATAGCAACAAAAATACAAAAAATACAAGAAAATCTTAATAAAAAATCATAATTGCCAAATAATTAATAAAGTTTACATATTTAAATTAAGTTTTAAAAGTTTTAAAGTTTTTGTAATGTTTTACGTTTTAATTGCAATCTTCAGAGGACTTGCGGAACATCTAAAACTTGATCAATTTAGTTTTTTTAATCATTGTTGAGCATTTATAGTGCATCACAAATTTCTTGGACACAGGCATGTGGAAATTCACAAATTTTATTTTTCGACCCGGCCTAAATTATATATATATATATATATATATATATATATATATATATATATATATATATATATATACAGGGTGTTTATAAAGTCCCTATCTATTTCAGTGAAAACGTAGCAAAAAGGGTAAAATTCAATAACAATATAATAGAAGGCATACATTTAATGAATACTTAAGCATATGATTCTACATGAGCGCCATCAGTATCTCTACAGAGTTCGAATCTGTCACCAGCATTGCGGAGCACATTTTGGAGCATGAGCATGACGGGGTTTATTTTTATAACTGCTGTTACGATACGAGCACGTAAATTTTTCAGATCTGAAACCCTCGTTTGATAGACGTTTGATTTGATAAAGCCCCATGCAAAGAAATCCAAGGCCGTTAGGTCAGGAGATCGAACCGCCCAGGGCCTGTTGCCTCCACATCCGATCCACCGATTTGAAAATCGTTCATTTAGATACTCCCGAACAATGTTTGCATAATGACAACGTGCCCCATCTTGTTGAAAGACGACGGTGTTTGAAATGCCATCTGAATGAAGCAGGAACATTTACGTGCTCGTATCGTAACAGCAGTTACAAAACTAACTCGTCATGCTCCAAAATGTGTTCCGCAATGCTGCTGACAGATTCGAACTCTGTAGAGATACTGATGGTGCTCATGTAGAATCATATGCTAAAGTATTCATTAAATGTATGCCTTCTATTATATTGTTATTGAATTTTACCTTTTTTGCTACGTTTTCACTGAAATAGATAGGGACTTTATAAACACCCTGTGTGTGTATATATATATATATATATATATATATATATATATATATATATATTGTGCGCTGGAGATCCAAAAAAAGCAATTCGCTCCTCCATCAGGCCAGGCCTAGAGGTGGGGCCACCAGCTTAACCTTTGTGTGAAAAGAGACCGACGCTCGGAACTTTAACCAGGTTTACCAGTTTTATAATATCACAAATCTCGCTCTCATTATCCCTTTCGCTTTAAAGAACGCGAACATTGCCCTCTTATTCAGTGGAGGTAACAGAGCAATAGCTTAGAACTACGACTAGTAGCTATAACCTCTCGCCTTATAAAGTGCTCTGAACACATAATTAGAGTCAAAATTACTTACTACCTACAAAAAAGGGAATTTATTCAACCCAAACTGCATGGCTTCAAGGCTAGAAGATCATGCCAATCATATACCACCATTCGAAAACACTGGAAACATTGTGTTCGAGATCAAAATATAGATGTAATATACACCGATTTCGCTGAAGCCTTCGATAAATGTGATCATGGAATTATAGCACATAAATCTAATATTTAGGTTTAATTTTTTTCATTTAAAAATTAGAAAGTGATAGTAAGTGGAATTAAATTTGAAATCTCAGAAGTCGTCAGCTCTGTCCCACAAGGTATGGTATTGGCTTCCTTACTGTTTATCATCATGATTGCAGACATTGATATAAATATTATTATGATGATCCGAGTTTCCCGGATGACACAAAGATGTGCAAGGAAATATGAAATGGCGGTAACACAGAAAACTTTTATAATGACACTGAAACATTATTCATGTGGGCGGAAGACATTAATATGAAGTTCGACGAAGAAAAATTCCAGTTGATAAGATTGGGTAACAAAATGGAGCTACAAAATAAAGGCCACTAAACACAACAAGACAAACAGATAACACCAAACTCATAAGTCAGAGATCTTGGATTAACAACATCATCGGATGCAGAATTCAGAGAATACTACATTAAAATTACAAAAACTAGAAAAATAATGGGGATTATCGGGAAGAGCTACAGTAGCAGAAAAGAAACTATCATAGTAATATTATGGAAGAGTTTACTCCTGCCCATAACTGGGTATAGCTCAGTTTTCAAGCCCAGACAGAAAACTAGACATTGCAAACATAGAAGACATACAAAGGACTTTTACGTCAAAGATAGAGGAAATGAAAGATGAAGATTACTGGTCTCGACTACAAACTCTGAAACTCTACTCCGTGGAAAGAAGACGTGAGCGATACACAATAATATACATATGGAAAATACTCGAGAAATATGTCCCAAAGTTTGAGATGAAAAAGAAACACACTGGAATGATAGAAGAAGCAGATTCTTTACTGTCCCAGCTGCGGTGGAACAGGGCTCATTGAAACGAAGATGGAAAATACATTCAGTATATGTTGCCCAAAACGCTTTAACGTGCTACTGAAAGAACTGAGGAACTTCCAACACATTGACCTGAATAATTTCAAGAATCAACTCCACAGGTTTTTGTGTTAAATCCCTGACCAGACATGCGTAGCTGGCTACGGGAGCAGGAAGGGAGTGAAAACCAATGCTCTCCTCCACCAAACTCCCGCAAATGAGACGGGATGCTGCAGAAGGATCGACCATAGGTCGATCCTGAACCGTCCTTCGAAGACATCAGTAGTATGGGAGTATCGAGGTAGAGTGGTGCAGTGCAATTGCACAGAATGTTGCAAAGGGGGGGTGGTATTGTTGCAAATATTGCAATTCGCAGGAAAAAAGATGCCATAGTATGTTGGCAGTTGGAGTATCTTTATTCTTTTTTCATATATTACCAGGTATATCTATTTTACACGAATTTTCATTAATAGCTAATTTACCAGTTTTCTATTAATCTTAACTTTAATAATTAAAGATTGGAATACAGATGTAATTAAAGATCGGAATACAGGGAAAGATTAAAGGAAATGGGAATGCTTAGTTATAGGAGACATTGTTTGAGGAAAGATATGATACAGATGTTCAAAATGTTTTCAGGTTTGGACAATTTAGGGTACATGTAAGTTTTCTTATTAGAGTCTGATGGAAGAACTCAAGGGCGTAATTAGGAAATTAGAACACAGATTTGTAGATTGGATCTACAAAAATACTATTTTAGTCATACAGTAGTGATGGAATAACTTGCCAGATGATGTGATAAATAGTATATAGCTCCTTAGTTTTAGAAAAAAATAAACACATTTATGAATGAGACATAGTTTATAAATTGTGTAAATAGTATATACTGTAGTTTAGCTGGTTATGTAATGTGCAGATCTGAATTGTAATAAATCTAATAAGTGGCACTGAGAGCAATTCTGAAATAACATCTATGTTTATTGATATGACACTACACCATCTTCAGTTTTTCTATAATTCAGTATTTGGCATTGTTTAAACCAACACTCAAAATAAAAGTTTATAGCTCAATCGGAGTTAGGGTTCAAAGTTTATGGCCCCTCCTATTTTTTATTTTTCCAGGGTGGGGTGTCCGCATACAACTAAATTTCAAATTGTCATATCTCAGTCCCTAATTCAGACAGAAGAATGATTCAAAGTGCAACTGAAAGGCAATTTCCCAAAGAATAAACCATTTTAGGCACAAGAAACACGTGACGGTCAATAAATAAAAAGTCAGATAATTTTTTAATTTTGTGGGTATCTCACAATACAAGTTATCAAAAAATGTTAGATAAAATGATGTAAGAATACAACAATCGGAATTGTCTTTGAGAATAGCCAACTCAGCGAAGGAGAGTTCGGCATAGAACAAAACACTGATCAGATTGGGTGTGTTACTAGCAAATAATGACTGAACATTCAGCATGAAAGAAAAGTACCCGATGAAAGACAAAGACGAAAGAGTTTGTTAGGGGGCTTTTCGGTTTGACGGCCTGTAATATTTTTTAACATTACTTATTTTTTATTGTCCAGTTTTAATCGAGGATTTCAAAAATAACATTCATGTTTTAGAGAAACAAATAGTGAGGCAGTTATATGCAATTTAACAAATTTAAAATATATATTTTTAAACCGTAGTGTTAGGATCTTTTTGGTTTGACGGTTGGCGGAAAAAAACTAGTCATGGCTACGGGACCGTCAAAGTCTAGACTCTACCAACTGGTTAGGTTAACAGAATGCCCGGTTAGGTCAACTGTACGCCCTTGACGATTGGTTAGGTTAAGTCGTGATATTTTTGTTAGTTTACTGTCAAAACAAACGAAAATATCATGACAACCTAACCAATCGTCATGAGCGTACAGTTGACCTAAAACTTTCAGAGATTTTGGAACCTCAAAGCGTATATGATATTCTCTAAACTGAAATGTATAACTGCCTCACTATTTGTTTCTCTAAAACATGAATGTTATTTATTAAATCCTCGATTAAATCTGGACAATAAAAAACAAGTAATGTTAAAAAATATTACAGGCTGTCAAATCGAAAAGATCCAAATTTTATAAAAGAGATAAAATATAGAAGTTTACAAGTAAGAGTTTGGTCTTAAATAATAAAATTAAGAAGTTTTTTAGCAAAGAGTTGAATTCATAGATTTGTGGATAGTTTTAATAAGAAAGAGTTGGGAACGTTCTTGAGAAAATAATAAGGAAAAGGCTCTCATACACTTAGATGAACACAGCCTAGTGTTAGATTCACAGCACCTGTTCTTTATAAATTGGGTAATATGAAGATTATCCAAGTCATAAACTATATTTTAGAATAAAAATTTGCAAAATCTCAATTCAAGTTAGGGTTCTTTTGCATTATCCTCCCAACACTAATTTATTTATATAATGTTGGTTTGGTTTTGGTTATGGTACTTCTTTATTTTCCTTCCATTATAAAAAAAATTAGTGTTGGGATTAGGTTAGGTTAGGTTAGGTTAAAAACAGCCGGCCGCAGGCGTTAGCCGTAGTTAGCCGGCTTCAAGTTAGGTTAGGTTAGGTTAGTGTTGAGCATGAAAATACCTTTCTTGCGATGTTGCGAGATATTACTTCTTTCATGCCCTTTCACGATTAAAAATTAAAAGTGTTTTGCTAACGTACTTTATTTTCCTTCCATTATAAAATTAGTGTTGGGAGGATAATGCAAAAGTACCCAAGTTAGTTATAGTTACAAAGACAAATTCATGGACGTAGATCAAGAAACAGTTACAAACTAGTTTGAGCTCTATTCTTGAAGCAGAAAATCTGAAAAATATTGCAAATGTAATTAGGTAGAAACAAATGAGAAAAATGTAACGGGCCAGGATATGCATATGTAAGTGATTGTTATGAGGAAATACTGCATTCAGTTACAGAACCTCAGTCTACCTAGAAAAAGGGGGCATAGAGAAAAATGAAGCTGTAGATTTAATAAAACGTTCCACTAAACTTCTTGATTATGTTAGTTTGTCTCTTCTCAAAAGAGATGATAAGCCCATTATTATGGTAAAGAAATAAGGAATATTATAAGAGATTTAAGTAAATTAGCTTTGAACATTTCTCAGATTCCCCGTCATCCATAGAAAGTGAGGGTTTTCAGCATAGGGGCGAAGTACCTGTGAGTTAACATAAACTGCCAATTTTTTCCCCATTTGTGGACTTCGAAAGATTTTTCCTTCCCGCAAAAAAGCTACACTATAGGCTATATGCATTTGGTAGCTATAGTTTCTCAACTTTGGAGTCTGTTATATTAAAGTTTCTTTTTAGTTTATTTGTATATATATCTTTTTTTGGACCACCAGAAGATCAGGACCCCTAGCCTTCGTTAGTTAGCCTTATAAGGCTAACTAACGAAAATATCACGACCTAACCTAACCAATCGTCAAGGGCGTACAGTTGACCTAACGATTGGTTAGGTTAGGTCGTGATATTTTCGTTAGTTAGCCTTATAAGGCTAACTAAAGAAGGATGGGGACCCTGATCTTCAGGTGATCCTATATTTCTTAGATATTTTATGTTGTCTAGCTGATAAAGATAGTCAGGTGATATGAATAGCTAGTCATTATTCATTAACTAGATTGGAAAGTTGTCCTGCTGAAATTGAGAATTAGGAAATAGCCACCTTTACTAAGGTTAAGAAATGGCTTTCAAAAAAACCATAATTAAAGACTTACCTTCAAATAAGGGAAGTGTGGAATAAGTTGACAGACAGCCTTGCTTGTATCAACAAAATGAATTTTGAAATATTCACATACATTTGATAGTATGATTTATTGAATTTAAAACGTTAGTGGAGCTGTAGAGAGAAAAATTATTTTAATATATTTCTAACCATCAAATAGTTTAGGTCAAATTTATTAAATTATTGTACAATATATATATATATATATATATATATATATATATATATATATATATATATATGTTAGTTAGTTTGGCTTATAAAGTTTCAGTAGTCTGGATGGTTATTAAAACATTAGCTACAAACCTACAGCTGTAGAAATTATATTAAGGACTGAGTGTAATTACGTACATTTAAATTATAAATTTAACTCGACAAAAATTATATTAATGATGATGATAAGTTGAAAATTTGAACTATTTAAGTTCCCCCTAATCTTTCGACTTCCTTATAATGTACTCATTTGCTTTAAAACTAAGCTTGTTAAAGAAACCAAGAAAATTTATTGAGCAGATACATTTACAACCCGTTTCACCTCGAAGTAAGTAAATATTAAGTTAGGTTAATTTGTGCATTCACTAGCTACCTTTCCATCTTACATTAGGTTAGGTTCTATTCCTACATTTTTGAGGTTTGGCACTTCCTTACCCATAGATATTTAGGTTCCGCCCAATAAGCTTACTTTTTCAGAGTGTGGGTGTTATTGTTTTGCATAAAATGTAGCTGATCTAAAATTAATAGCTTCTGTTCAATTATTTTAATAAGTTGTGGAAATTAAATTAATTCGGGTCTGTCTTGGTAGAATAATAATTGAATTATTCAGCGATGTCTGTTGTTTGGTTTTGAGAGACGTTGAATGATGGGTAGATGTGGTACAGATGTTCAAAATGTTTTCAAGTTTTGATAATGCGTGCCACAGGTATTAGTATAATAGCACACTTTTTGTCAGGTATGAAATGCAGAAGAGATAAGTTTACTTCTAATTTAAGGAGAGAAAAGGCAGTCAATAGAGATATAACTATTTATGAACAAAGACTGTTCAGCTGAACTGTGAAACAAAATTTTTCAAATAACAGCTTAAGGGGATGGATTCAGAAAGGTCGTAGCCGTTTTGTTTTAACGCTGATCTGATTAGAGTCTGATGGAAGAACTCAAGGATACAGTAATAAAATTAGAAAACAGACTTGTAGACTGGAACTACAAAAATACTTTTTTAGCCATAGAGTAATAAATTTTTGGAATGACTTGATATATGGTGTATTAAATAGTAACCCCTTCGTTAGTTTTAAGAAAATATTGGATGCTTTCATGAATTAAAGAGAGTTTATAAATTATGTAAATAGTATTATGTAGGTTACCTAGTTAGCTGTAACCAACCCTTGTAGACACAGGGGGCGGAGCATCCAACCCCCAAGGTTTGTGTGTGTGTGCTTTGAATATGAGATAGTGACTAAGTAAGGATAAATATTGTTATTAAGGCGTTATTTTGTATTTTTGCTGGAGAAAAGGATGTAGCGATAGAACATTAAATATGAGTTATTTCACATGTCTCGTATAGATTGGATCTTTTATAAGGAAATAACAGGTAATCCATGTATTGGAACAAAAATACAAGGACTAATGCGCTGTTCAAGTGTGCATTAAGTTATAAAATTTATGAAGATGAGTTAAAGAGAGGTGTTCTCGCTAGAAAGCTTGTCATTAACATACTCGTACTGACATCTGTATATATGTCCCAAAAGAAGTGGTCTGTAAATTTCGGACTTTAATTGCTAATGCAATTTTGTGTTTCCAGGATGCTATTAAAGCATTTGATCATATTAATCAGACAAAACGCGCAAAAAAATTTAAAGAGAGTACCGTTTATTACGTGAATGTGAACAGGCGTCAACTTAGTGAAAATTATAGTTACGTTAAATAAACATTAACTAACTCTGAAAATAAAAATGTTATTCCCTGCAAATTCGACATCCAGTTTTCTTTAACTGGATATATTAAGAATGGGGTTTTAACACACTTGATTATTTATTTATGGTGTTATATTTTACAGTGCTCGAAGTGAGGCGGGATGGGGTAGGATGCCATCCCACGACTTTTAATTAATGTAAAATCATCCCACTACTTCATATTTACCTTAAAATCATCCCGGAACTTTACAATCTAAATATGATTTTCCAGAAATAGAACAGGCTTTTTGTTAGCTTATTTGTTTCGCTAAATAAGATTACATGAAATGATGAAAATATAGTTTTTGTCGAAAATTTATTGAAAATAAAACAATATTTTACATAAATTCCAATAAAATTATTATTCATTCCCTTTACGGTCATAGTTCTCCCCATTCCCTCCCAAAGTTGGGAGGGAATGGGGTAGAAACTCGTTCGGCGCAGGCGCAAAGCGAAATACAGTTTTTTAATGGCAGTGTAACGAATATTTTTTTCTCGATTTTGTATATATATATATACAAACAAAAAAATTTCCAGTTACATAAAAATCTGCCATTTCCGGAGGCTGAGGCTTTGCACATTATGAAAATTTCGAGTTTTTATATATATATATATTATGACTCGAGTTTACCACCCCGCTACCTTTTTTTTCCCACTTCGAGCACTGGTTATATATATATATTTTCTTTTTCTGCAGGAAGCAGAGGCCAAGGGTGAGTGCCCCGAAAGCGACCCCCTCCATAGAAGAAGAAGAGAGCCCAAATCAAGGTCCGGGGTTTTCGAGGTGCTTGCACACACTGCATTTGAAAGATTGGAGGTTATAGACAGGAGGAAAGATAAATTGAGGGAGATTGTTCCAGAGTTGACCGGTTGAGTAGATGAAAAATTTAAAATACCAATTAACCGTTGCGTTAGAGAGTTGGACAGAAAAGGAATGAGAATGTGTAGAAACTCTGATGCTACGTGCTTTCCTTAAAGGAGGAGGCATGCAGTTAGAGAGTTCAGAAGAGCAGTGTCCGTTATAATAGCAATAGCAAAAAAAGAGTGAGTCAACATTCCAGGAAAGACCACAAGAAAAGGAAACGCCAAGAATGTTAAGAGAAGAGGAAGGAATGAGTTGTGTGTTGTTGAATGTAAAGGGAAGATTGTGACGAGTAGACAGATGGAGGAACTGAGTTTTAGAGGCATTGAAAACCACAAGGTTTTCTCTGCCTCAATCAGAGATGGCAGAAAGATCAGAGGTCAGGTGTACCATAGCCGTACTACGCGAAGCATGGAGTGACTGTTAATAGGGACGCTTTGGGAAGCGGGTGGAGAAGTGAAGAGTGGAATCATTGGCATAGGGGTGGATAGGACAGGAAGTGCAGCTTCATAGATAGATCATTGATAAATAAAAGGAAAAGAGTGGGTGACAGAACAGAGCCCTGAGGAACACCACTGTTAATGGCTTTAGAAGAACAGTGGCCATCTACAACCGCAGCTATAGATCAGCCAGAAAGGAAATTAGAGAAGAAGATACAGATCGAAGGATAGAAACCGAAGGGCAGTTTGGAAATTAAAGATTTGTGCCAGATTTTATCAAAAGCTTTTGATGTCTAGCGCAATAGCAAAGGTTTCACCGAAATCCCGAAAGGAGGATGACCAAGAGTCAGAGAGATATGCAAGGATATCGCCAGTCGAGCGTCCTTTTAGTGGGGTCTGTTATGTTAAAAATAAAACTCCCGTGGAATTTTCATATAGATTTTTGTAAACATAATTTTTTGTATGGCATGGACTATAAAGAGTACAAAAAAACGATGTTTTCATTTTTCCCTCGGTCATCTTCACTATATGGTAGCCATTTTTAAAATGGCGGGTGCGAAACAAAATGTGCAATAATGTGGTCAGAAATCGACCTCATGATGCTGTGTAATATATGTATCAGTGGTCTTTTCAGTTGCGAAAGCCACATATCATAAAGGCAATTACAAAATTGACACTATTTATTATTATTTGAACAGAAAATGGCCACCAAAATTAACATTTGTACAGGTTTTTTTTTCCATGATAATATGTTCGGGTTAGGCAACAAAGGCAACACAAATGCGTTACAATATAAACATATGTTTGATATGTTATACACAAACTCGTATGTACATTGTATCATTGAAACCACATGGCTTGTCTACTGACGTCAATGAAAGAAGCTATACAAAAATGAAATACACAGAACAGAAAATGGTCACCAAAATTAACATTTGTACAGGGTTTTATTTTTCCATGATAATATGTTCGGATTTTAGTAACTGAACATGTCAGCATATTAACATCGAGCGAGTCAGTGTCTTCTTCATCCGCATAGATGGCCGTATCTTCAACATTGCCACATTTGTCAGAGTCTGCCTCACATCTACATAACTCGGTACAGACAAGATTGTTCTGCTTGCAGCTGCAGCAATCTCCACATTTGCTGGATTTGCATCCACACTTGATTACTTGAATGAGGACATCTGGGACAGGGGGGTTTGTGGACAGAATTGGTTCAAATCCATCCTTGCATGTCTTCCATCCAAGTGTGAGTAGATCGAGAACAACGGGATGTGCCTCAAGTGATTGTATCCAAATATTGCATTGCAAATGTGCTCGCAACACTAGTTGTAGGATGGCGCCTTGTGTGTGGGGGGTAAGCGTTCAACTCCATGGTGAGGTTTAAATTGACGGAACATGGACCATCGCAGATCTGCAGGATTGTCATGTTGAATTTGCTTTGTACCAAACAGGCTACAGATATATTTTGTACAACCCTGAATGACGTCATCTGTGGGCGCATCTCCAATACCCAAGGTTGACAATGCTCTAATAATCTCCTCATTTGAACTCATATACACATTGAAACACGTTAGTGTTCCCTTTCCGTGAATACGACCAGTCGTATCACAACCAGTGAGTGCATGCATCCCACATAGGCCTGATATTTTTTATGAATCCATTTTATCCAATATGCCTTGGAGTTCAAACCGTCGTCGTTTTCCTCCAGGGCCCATAATCAGAACTACCTCAGGCCCAGGATGAAGTAACACTGACAGTACAAGAACTAGCACATCTGTATCCGATGAGGATATGTCAACATTGTATCCTTGCTTACGAATCTCTGCTGCATATAGAATCATCTTCGTGTCAGCCTCTTCGTGAGTTCTGTTTATTCGGACGATATTTTGTGTTGCTTCTAAGTTATCTAGAACTCTCCATCTGGTAACTGTAACGATATTTAATTTCGCGTATCGAACTAATTGGTCAGCAAGAAATAAGGTTAGACTATCCTTGGTTGTAGTGCTTGCGAGAAAGGCAGTGAAATCTCGAATAGGCGTGGTTTCGTAAACTTTGAAGCCTCTGCTTGAAGATCTCTCCCCGGTTCGACGTTTTCGTGTTACATCCTTTAGAGAGTTTTGAACACTGTAGTCATCAATATGACGTAGGCAGTGACATATCCCTTAGCTTTGTAATCAATTGCCCGTGTAATAGCATCCGATAAGTTTTTGCAGGTTTTCATTCGTTCTTTGTTTACAGTCATCTCTTGTACTACAGCCATCCCATCGAATATGATACACGTGTTTTCATGCATACCAGCCTGTGGCGGTTCATCTTCCGTTGTCTGTTGCGAGTCCACTAAACTTTCCAATACATGAATGAGCTTCGCCTTATCAGTGCATGAATGAAGTTTTCCATCGTGTACCATAATTATGTGATTGGTCGTCGAGAATTCATAATTGCCAATCGCATCTTTAAGATCAACACCTTCCCGAGCAGAACGACCTGTGACCAGGAGCCGTGCAAACAAGGAGTTTGTGGCCTTTAACGTGATTGTTTCTGTACCAGTTTTCACTTTGAACTCTTTACTCTCTGCGTTCCATCCTGGCAATTTGATCTTCGTCATTTTGTCCCATAGGTTCTTTGTGCCTCGGATGCGTTCATCCACAAACTGTTTCAAAGCCAGTTGGCCACGAAGCTCAGTCTCTAGGATGTTCCTCTGTAATTCATCTATTACGAATGACATGTTCATCAGGTTGTACAATTTATATTCTGTTCCATCCGGCGACTCCGATGTTTTGAATGGATTCGAACGAGATAAAACTGTCTTGATTCTGTGTACATAACTTTCATGGCGTGAAATGGTGGATTCAGCAGTGATGTAGTCGAGACCACCAAGTCCGAGACTGAGACCGAGACCGAGACCTGATCCTGTGAGACCAAGATCGAGACCGAGATCAAAGGTTCGAGATCGAGATCTACCTTCCGAGATCGAGACCCTTAAAATTCGAGACCGAGATCGAGATCGAGACCAAGCTCATGCCCTTTCAATTTGTTTTACATTACTATGGAAATTAGACTATGTTAAGTATATTAATAAACTAATAACTACTTTCTCAGATGTTTAATGAACACTACCCACTATCCAGTTTGACTTGTGCATTTATTTAAAGCATGGTAGGTGCTCATTACACTTAAGGAACATCAGCATGCTCAGAAGATCTGCTGAAGTTCGACTTCTGTGGGGCCTCATTACTATGCTTCCATGGCTAAATACACGCTCAATTGGAGCACTAGAGGCAGGCACTGTTAAAACAGTCATGGCAATATTGGCCAGTCAAACTGAACACACTACACAGTTAATAAAATGGAATACAAAAATAAACTACACTCTGTCACTAACAGCACGTGCCAAAAACTGATTAGGAAACAAAATAAATTCAGCGTAAGGGGAGGTGTGGCGTGATAAAAGTTCCGCCGTGACATCATTGATGACGTCATTTTTTTAACATTTACAATTGGCAATTGCGATTTGTTCTACGAATCGGTACGTTGTAAATATAAGTGATGTGAAGGGTTGTCGAGTTATTCTATGCTTTATTGAATTTATCGGTACTGTTTTCTTTAGGCTGTATTTCTTGCATTATTTTTGTGTGAAGCATTTTATTTTTTCAAATACATATTGCCGTTTGGCAACACTAAGTGGCCTTATAATATATACTTATATATATAATATATATAATTCTCTATTTCGTGTTTCCATTTTCAATAAAATTAATCTGACGGGGGCGGGGGAGGGGGGCAAATTTTTTTTGTAGTGCTAACCGAAAAAAAATCCAGACCCCCCCCCCCCCCCCCAAGACAAACGTGGCAACTCAAAACACGGAGACTGATTAGTGAATACCTAGAGTACCTTACTTTTACAAACTTTCATAAACATTCTGAATTGTGTCTGTTCAACCAAGCCACCATCAAGAGTATGCCAATAACATATATTTTTCATTACGGTCTCGAGAAGTCTCGAAAGGTCTCGGGGAGAAAAACCGAGACCGCATCTGTCGAGACCGAGATCGAGACCGAGATCTAAATAGCGGAGACCGAGATCGAGATCGAGATCTGCAAATTGGGTCTCGAGATCAGTCTCGAGACCGAGACCGATCTCGAGACCTACATCACTGATATCCCCCCTTTCTAGTACCATCGACTTCATGAATCGTGTGTATAAAAGGAGACAAAGAAGTTGGAGCTCAGTAGAGGTCCGGTATAATCGAGTGTCTTATACCCATTTTTGAGTGTGAATCACTATTATCTCCTTTTCATTTGTTCTTTGTCTCTTCGAGACGAGTTAGCACCTTTAATATCTACTTAGTTTCAATATTAGTCTGTGATTTATATCTTCATCATTGAATACTGTTTCAGACATTAACTCTGGTACTCTGGTATAGAGTTATGAGTCTGGCATTAAATAGTAATTTGAAGAATTCAGTATAAATCAGCTCATAATTCTTTAATAAACTTCTCTATTTAAACTTAACCCCGTCGTCTTTATCCCTCGTCAAAATATTTATACATTATTGTATATTTACAAAAAGAATTGGGCGAAGATTTCAAAGGGGCAATTGGCATAAGGAGGGAGTCGGATTTGCTATCCACGTCCCGAAGATTCCTGACAAATAATTTATATATATATATATATATATACATATAAAAGAAGAGAAACAACTAAAAACACAACATAAAACCGAAAGGACATCTTTACCAACATCACAAAATACAATAATGTCGTCAGTTAAGTGCTCATTCCTTTTCGTTTCTTTTGTTCCTTTCTAATCGTTCGTCTTTTTCTGTTTTGAAGGGGTGTTCGCATTTATTTTCTTTCATTTCGGCGTCCTTTTTAATGTGGGTTTGGAGAAGAAAATAAGAAAGCCATCTTATCGATCAAAACCTATTCCGATTCCAAGAGTAGGTCTGGCTGCGTCAGCGAGATTGGCATCCAAAAGCTTAAACAAATCATCCTCAGCTCCAAATAAATTACAGCTGACCAGTGACAGTAGTCTACTAAAGGACGAAACAGAGTCTGACGTTTATGAATCTGCATCGTTTTCGTTAGCAGTGAATTCATCAAGCAAAAAGATTCTAGAAAAAAGTTCTTAATTTTCTGATGTTTCTAGTCAATTAAATAGTGGTTCTAATTTACCTCTAACTCCTAACGTCTCCCAAGAAGCGACCTTATTTCCCTTATCTTATTCTCTAAAATTATTAGTTAATTTTAGAGATCCAACTGAATATTGGTCTGTATCTTCCTCTCCTGTTCAATCAAGTAAATCTGAATTACCTAAAACCATAATGCCAGATGCAGGATTAGATGCGAAAAGACTCAAAACATTAGCAGAAGATTGTCCAAGTTTGTAGGAATTTAGAGGATTACACGCATGCCTTAAACAGTAATGTCTGGGTGTTCATTTGAATACACCACTGAATACTGTTCTATCTGAAATAGAGCGTCTCATTCATTCAGAGGAAGATCATTCAGATGAGTTCCGTATTTGCTTAGTGATAAAGAATTCTGTAAATCCTGCTAAAGAAATTCCCACTGATATAGAAGAGAGCAATAAAACCTAGCTTGAATTTAAGAAAGTCGTTTCTGATTTATATGCACTCACAACTGATAATGATGTTGTTCAGAGACTAGTCGAATTAGAGAACGAGAGAAAGCGTTAGGGTGAATTATTTATTTTTGTGTATAGATAAGAAGGGGACTAAAACAGCTCAAAGCTGAATCTCCGCATAGATAGATAGATAGATAGAATAACCTTTATTAATAATAATAAAATAAATACATTTTTTCAATTTACAATGACATGAATAATTGTGAAGCTCGACTATTTATTTTATTTAATTTGGCCCTTAAGCTTTAGGCTTTACTGGGCTCTTATTTAAAATAAGAAGATAGTTGTTATTAATTAATAATAATAAATAAGTAAATAAGTATTATTAATAATTGAAACATGCATTACAATATTAAACAATATTAACGGACAATATTAAACAATATTAATGGACATTAATCCTAGATTTTTGTTAGTATGCCATTATTAGTCGGGATTTCAACTTGGTTTTAAACAAATTTACATTCACAATATTTTTTTTATCGGCATGCAAGTCATTCCATAGTTTCAATCCAATGAAAATGGGTAGTTTTTGAGATGAAGACAATCTAAATTGAGGTAACAAGCTTTGATCTATTTCTGGTCTGATACGAGTAGATTTCTTGATGAGTTACAAAATATCTATTTACCCATTGCAAATTAATGATTTTGTTCTTACACTTGTAAATAAAAATAAAATGTGCCAGTTTGGTTATATCGTTGAGCTTTAGTAGGTTTAGCTCTTTAAATAATGCACTAGAGTAATCAAGGAAATCAGCATCAGATAATAACCTTATTGTTCGTTTTTGGATGACAAAGATACCATTTAATGCGTTGTTAGCGGAGTTTCCCCAAACAAGGGTGCAGTATGTTATATAAGGAAGAACAAGAGTATGATAAAGAGTCAATGAAACTTGTTTAGGGACTACATTTCTAAGTTTAAACATTATAGCAACGCTCCTTGAAATCTTTTTCGCGATATAATTTACATGATCACTCCATTGCAAATTCTTATCTAGCATTACACCAAGAAATTTTGTTACATACACTCCTTTATGGCGATTTCATTTCATTAGTAAAAATCATGAAATTTGTTTTACTGGTATTTAGGAAGAGTTTATTGGTGGTCAACCATTTCATTACACTGATGAATTCTGAATGAAACATATTCTTAGCTGTATTAACATCTTTGCAAGAAAAAGAGACAATTGTATCATCTGCAAACATTATGAAGTTCAGTATATCAGATGAACGTGGAAGGTCATTTATATACAGGGTGTACATAAAGTCAGGATCTATTTTTGTGAAGCACTTGGAAATTATATGGAATTCAATCATAAAATGATAAAGTGGTAACAGTTATTAAATAATTAAGAGTAGGATTCGACGTGACGCCCATCAGTATCCCTGCACAGCTCAAATCGTTCCGCAGCATTTCTAAACACATTCTGGAGCATTTGCGGGGTTATGTTATCTGCAGCAGTTCGTATACGTGTACGTAAGTTTTCAAGACTCGTAATCTTCGTCTGATAGACGTGCGATTTGAAAAAGCCTCATGCAAAGAAATCTAAAGGGGTTAAATCTGGTGATCTCGCTGGCCAAGGTCTGTTGCTTCCGCGTCCGATCCAGCGATTTGGAAAACGTCCATTTAGATAATCCTGAACAATTTTGGCATAGTGACAAGGAGCACCATCATGTTGATAGACGACGGTACTAACAATCCTATCCCCGTCGTCTATCAACATGATGGTGCTCCTTGTCACTATGCCAAAATTGTTCAGGATTATCTAAATGGACGTTTTCCAAATCGCTGGATGGACGCGGAAGCAACAAAAGACCTTGGCCAGCGAGATCACCAGATTTAACCCCTTTAGATTTCTTTGCATGGGGCTTTATCAAATCGCACGTCTATCAGACGAAGATTACGAGTCTTGAAAACTTACGTACACGTATACGAACTGCTGCAGATAACATAACCCCGCAAATGCTCCAGAATGTGTTTAGAAATGCTGCGGAACGATTTGAGCTGTGCAGGGATACTGATGGGCGTCACGTCGAATCCTACTCTTAATTATTTAATAAATGTTACCACTTTATCATTTTATGATTGAATTCCATATAATTTCCAAGTGCTTCACAAAAATAGATCCTGACTTTATGTACACCCTGTATAATAAAAATAACAGTGCACCCAGAACTGAGCCCTGTGGCACACCATGTTTGACAAGCGCTTTAGTTGAGCAAACCTTATTTACTGATACAAAATGATATCTATTGGACAAATAACTTTTAACCAACCACTGATTGCTCCTCTAAAGCCGTAACAATATAATTTATTAAGTAGAATATTATGGTCTATTACATGTTTTTTTTGGTAATTTGGATGTACTTTTCACATTATATAAAATGGTTTTAAGAAGCATTCCTGTTCATATGTGAAAGGAATACGAGTCTTTTAACGAAGACTTAATAACAAAAATGAAGCGATTGAAAGCTGATATGAGGTTTGATAAGTCATTAGGTTTTCAGTATGATATGAATAATACAACTGATTTTGAGGTATAAGAGAAAGTATAAGAGAAAGAATGAAGGGAAAGAGGTTACGTGTTTTTAATGTCATGAAGAAGTGCATATGAAGAGAGACTAATGGGTAGATGATGAGAAAAAGAGGTCGGAATCTAGAAGAATGGGTAGATTACGTAATAGTTCCAGATAACGGAATATGGATAGAAGATGGGAAGAAATGGATGGCAGAGACAGACCATTTAGAAGGGATGATTTTTATGGTTATTATAATGATCGTGATAATAAACAAGGAGAGATGAGTGTGAATGAAAGACATGATTATGATGACTAACGTGATGGGAGAAGTGAACGATACTATAGACCTTATGAAAGAGATAGGAGGAGTTATTCGCGTGAAAGAATATTTGAAAACTGTAGACAATATGAAGTGCCACTATATAATGATCGAGATACGCTTGATGCTGATGACAGAATAGGTGAAAGGAATTATGAATATAATCAATATAAAGGAGATAGAATGTATGGTGAGGAGGGATTTGATAGATTTGACAGAGGAAGCGATTATAATACTCGTAGGAATGAAGGAAAGAGATACGAATCACGAATGAATAACACGCCGTTATATTCGCAAATGATGAAACAAATACCGAGAGAATATAGAGGAAAGAGATATGGTAGAAAAGAAATTCGATTTGAAGGAATAAACGATGACATAAATGCTAGAAAAGAAAAGCAGAGAAAAGTGGATCAGGATAGATGGAATCAATATTCAAAAAACAAGTAGAACAGACCTCTGAGTATAATGTTGAAAAAAAATTAGGTAACTTAAATGAAGTGAAACAGGTTGAAATAAATAAAATAAATATTTTAGAAAATAAATTAGAAGTGAATTCGCAGATCCCTAAATTGTCTGATTTGGATTTTGAAGGTCGCAGAGTGAACTTTCATAGACAATTATCTTCATTGCAGACTGGGGAGAATGGGAAAAACGAATAATTAATTTCAACTAAATATAAATGATAAATCAAAGGTAAACAAAAATATTATAAATACACTAGAAAATGAAATGGTTTACCGGATATCAAAAGAAAACGAAAGAAAATTGGAATTAGATGAACGGATGGGCGAGGCAGATAAAGTAGTCTTACTAGAGATTAGTGAGCGAGAGAATGTTAAGGATTTGTATAAGTATATAAATTAAATAAACGTAAATGATAAAGCTGCAAATGAAATAATGAAAATTATATTTTTTTATGCAGGAAGGAGGGAACAAGGGCGAATGCCCGCAAAAGTGCCCCCCTCCCCCCTAGAAGAAGAAGTGAGCCAAAATCAAGGTTCAGGGTTTTCGAGATGCCCAGACACACTGCGTTTGAAAGACTGGAGGTCATAGATACGGGGAAAGCTGGATTGAGGAAGCTTCTTCCAGAGTTGACCGGTTGAGTAGATGAAAGATTGAAAATACCAATTAATCCTTGTGTTAGAGTTTGATAGTTGGACAGAAAAGGAATGAGAATGTGTCGAAAGTCTGGTGTTGCGTGCTCTCCTTAAAGGAGGAGGCAGGCAGTTAAAGAGTTCAGATAGATAGATAGATAGATAGAATAACTTTTATTAATACTAATAAAATAAATACATTTTTTCAATTTACAATGACATGAATAATTGTGAAGCTCGACTATTTATTTTATTTAATTTGGCCCTTAAGCTTTAGGCTTTACTGGGCTCTTATTAAAAATAAGCAGATAGTTGTTATTAATTAATAATAATAAATAAGTAATTAAGTAAATAAGCATTATTAATAGTTAAAACATGTATTACAATATTAAACAATATTAACGGACAATATTAAACAATATTAGTGGACATTAATCCTAGATTTTTGTTAGTATGCCACTATTAATCGGGATTTCAACTTGGTTTTAAACCAATTTACATTCACAATATTTTTAATATCGGCATGCAAGTCATTCCATAGTTTCAATCCAATGAAAATGGGTAGTTTTTGAGATGAAGACAATCTAAATTGAGGTATAACAAGCTTTGATCTATTTCTGGTCTGATACGAGTGGATTTCTTGATGAGTTACAAAATATCTATTTACCCATTGCAAATTAATGATTTTGTTCTTACACTTGTAAATAAAAATAAAATGTGCCAGTTTGCTTATATCGTTGAGCTTTAGTAAGTTTAGCTCTTTAAATAATGCACTAGAGTGATCAAGGAAATCAACATCAGATAATAACCTCATTGCTCGTTTTTGGGTGACAAAGATACCATTTAATGCGTTGTTAGCGGAGTTTCCCCAAACAAAGGTGCAGTATGTTATATAAGGAAGAACAAGTGTATGATAAAGAGTCAATAAAACTTGTTTAGGGACTACATTTCTAAGTTTAAACATTATAGCAACGCTCCTTGAAATCTTTTTCTCGATATAATTTACATGATCACTCCATTGCAAATTCTTATCTAGCATTACACCAAGAAATTTTGTTACAGTACACTCCTTTATGGCGATTTCATTAACATTAAGTTCATCAAGATATACATTTCTTTTATTAGTAAAAATCATGAAATTTGTTTTACTGGTATTTAGGAAGAGTTTATTGGTGGTCAACCATTTCATTACACTGATGAATTTTGAATGAAATATATTCTTAGCTGTATTAACATCTTTGCAAGAAAAAGAGACAGTTGTATTATCTGCAAACATTATGAAGTTCAGTTATCAGATGAACGTGGAAAATCATTTATATATACAGTAATAAAAATAACAGTGGACCCAGAACTGAGCCCTGTGGCACACCATGTTTGACAAGCGCGTTAGTTGAGCAAACCTTATTTACTGATACAAAATGATATCTATTAGACAAATAACTTTTAATCCAATCACTGATTGCTCCTCTAAAGCCGTAACAATATAATTTATTAAGTAGAATATTATGGTCTATTACATCAAACGTCTTACTCAAATCCATAAATATTGATATCCTTATTTCTTTGTTCTCCTTAGCTATATTTACATTTTCCATAAGATTTAAAATACCATTTCCGTTGTTTTATTATTACGGAAGCCATATTGATTTGGAGATAATAAATTGTAGGATTCTAAATATCGCTGCATTCTACTTTTTACAATTTTTTCAAAAACTTTGCTGAACACAGATAATGAACACACCGGCCTGTAATTTGTTGCTAGTGTAGGATCACCCCCTTTAATAAGGGGTGTTATACAACCAGTTTTTAGCATTGATGGGAATATTCCTTTGGAAATACTTTGATTGATAATTTTAGCCAAAGTTACAGATATCTTATCTTTAACAAGTTTCAATATAGTACAGGAATGTTATTTTTTGTATTTTCAGAAGAGCAGTGTCCGTTATAATAATGATAGTAAAGAGAGAGCGAGGCAACATTGCGGCGAAGAAAGATGGATTGAAGACAGTCATAAGAGGCGGGGAATTGATGAGGCGAAAAACCTTTGATTCCACCCGATCAAATAGGGCCGTGTGGGTTCAATACATGAACAGTATGCTCCATACATGGGCGGACAAGACCCCTGTACAGAAAAAGCAACTGAACGGGGGTGAAGGAACTGCGGAGGCGGTTCAGCACACCTAACCTCTTCGAAGCTGTTTTGAAAGAGAATATATGTGATCTATCCAGGAAAGAAATTTGTGGCTATTTTCAGATTACCATATATTTGAATAATGAACCATATTCTATTCTTGTTTACCTCGGGACATTAAAGTCATTGTGGGTGTTGATTTTTTAGTGGAACAATGTTAATTTGACTGGAAATAATGAGTGTCTTGATATTAGTATCAACGATAAAAATTTAAAATTAGTCATATACGCAGCAAGTATGAAAAAAGGTGTCAATGATTATTGTAGCAATGTGATTGCCAGAATAGAGAAAAATATACCTAAATTAAATGTTAAATTATTTAATGACGAAAATGAAAAACAAAAAGAAAATCTTGTCAATAAAATACCTGAACTAAAGAGAGATAAGGATGTTGAAGTAAGTAATGTTAATTATGAAGATAATAAAGAAAGTGGGAGTGAAACGTCGCATAAAAGAAAAAAAGGTTAGTTTTGAGAAATTAGAATTGAAGTTAATGAATAATTCGGTCAAAACAGCTCTTACAATGTATGCTAACGTTAGGTTTAAACTAGAAATAAATCTCACTGAAGGTATAACTTTAATAATTTCACTAAAAAATTTCTTTTCTACGAGTAGAGACACAATTGTCTTGTATAGATATAAATGTTAGTACTAATGTCTTTATAAAGAATGACTGAGAAAATCAAATTAAAGATGAAAGCGAAGGAAACGTTAATTAATGCTGAAGTGGTGTCTTATTGTAAATGTAATACTCTTATTAAAGTTGTGAGGAGGAAAATGAAACGAATAAATATTATGAAAATGTTATTATATGTGAATAGGTGATTGAAATTGATGCGCGTCATTGCGAAAAAGTTCGAAAGGATGTTGCCTCGAGTGTTTAATTAAAAAATAATGTATTAAAGGATATGTTTGCTCTTTGTGATGTAGCATTTGAAAACAGTAATTCGCAGGAAAGTACATCGGAAGCGCTGTATCGCGAGAATGCTTTCTGTTGCAGTGGGACTGCAAACGAAAAAAAAATCCTCTAGTACGTTCTGAAATCTTGCAAGGTCGTTCATACCTTGATAGAGTTTTAATTATTCCAAAGCCTTTCCATTTCTTTATAACTACAGCAAACATCGTAAATGGAATTTGAAGTTCTTCTATCTTCTTATAACTCTTTCCAGACTCATGGGCAGCAATAACAGATCCTTGTTTAACCTTGGTCTTGCTTCCGCCCGAATTGTTCATTATTTCGAAGGCAAACTTGTTACTCCACCTTAGACCTACAGTTTAACGTGGAATCCGAACCACAACCCACCACGGGCGATCAGAAATCCCAAAGTTCTCGCCTGGACTCGATCTCACGGCCTTCCGATCAGCAGGCCAGCGTCTTAACCAATACGCTACCAGGGTACCCATTTATCTACCAACCAATTTTCACTGTGTGGAACGATGAGCAACTGGGTTTTGGTGCGCGCTGCCTGCCGTCACCGGGTCTCGATCCCGGGTCAGGTGGATTCGTAGTCAGCGATGTTAACCACTACACCACCGAGATCTCTTAAGTCTGTAGACACTTTCTTACCACGACGATCCAGTGCTTACTAATAGCTTGTACAGTCATCCGTCTTCCATGATGATTCACAGAGAGAATTCTAGAATTGAGAATTGCCAACAGCCTCTAATGAATAAACAACCAACTAGTAATGAAAACTTTAAATTCTTCAAGCTTGAGGTGGACAAACAAAGTTTGAAATAATTTTGTAAATAAATATACCAAAACGTTTGCATTTCTTTTTTTTTTATTTTCCTCAAACTCTGATGTTTTACATTATATGTTGGAGCTAAACTTTTTTTTTTATTTGTTTCATTTTTCCCAACGAACGACAAACTTTTTATAACTATCCTATGCAGGGTACTAAAGATAGGGACAAATATAACTGAAATATTTCTCTGTACGAATACTTATGAGCGCCACTGAACAAAGAAACCCCTATATCTATAATAATGAATGGATTGTGTAAAAAAATTATGTGCTAGCAGCTTTATAATAATTATTATTATATTATTATTTTTTAATTATTCCTTAGTGCTTTATTATATTTACAGCCAATTTCCATATGTGATGCAATATATTGAGTTTGAGTGAAACATGAGTAAAATATGTTATCGTATTTACCGTTGTTTTCAATATCTGAATTACATAGTAGTGATTATGATACTCTATGAAATGTACGCGGCAAAAATTACAAGTTAGTGAGAGATAGTAATCATAATTGAGCAGTTATATATATTTTACTTGGGTAGTGTCTTTAATGGCCTGTCAGGCTGTGGCCGGCCTTGCTGTATACTGTATATCAAATTTGAAAGGTTTCAGGAAACTCTATGGGTTGCTTTTAATGAATCTTGCACCAGGATTAACAAAAATATTCCGGATCTTTTCCTTTATAACCCCAAATTTCTGTATGCCCTTGACGATTGATTAGGTTAAGTCGTGATATTTCCGTTAGTTTTAACCAGTGTTGGGCACTAAAGCGTTAATCCGATAACAGTTAATTAACGAAGTTAACTTTTTTTAACGGACTATTAACGGGTTAATTTCCATTTATCGTTATCGGACCAGTTAACTTCCGATAACTCGATATTTAGTCTGTTAAAGTCCGTTAACACGTTAACTGCGAGGAGTCATTCACGGAAGATCACCGCTCCGCGAATGAATTCAAACCGCCATAACTTCAGTCTGCCAATTCCGTCCTCTGCCGCAGTGGAACGGCTCTTCTCTCTCGGCAAGGACATCCTGAGGCCCAAGAGGTCAAGACTGGCAGTTGGGCCTAACTTTGAGAAGTTGGTCTTTCTGAAGGGCAACCAGCAGATTGTGTCATAGTCTTTAATAAATGTGCCTAAAATTTAATTTTACCTTTCAGTTCCCGCCATAATAATTCTCTGGTAAATTAAAATTTAGTTAATGGTTAGTGGTTACAAGGGTTTCAAAACATGTAATCAGTACATTTTTTATTAACAATAAAAAAAAAATTATTAAGCAAAAAAGTTGCAAAACTTGATAAAAATACAGTTAAATACCTATTTATTGATGGATTTTGCATAAATAAACATTTTCTATGGGTTTTAAAGCTTTTTTCCTTGATTTTTTTAAATGTTAGTAAAGAAATAGTTATCGTTAACGGATTATCGTTAACTTCCGTTAACTTTGTAGTAAAATTATCGGATTATCGTTATCGGAGTTAAAAATTGGGGTTAACGGATTATCGTTATCGAAGTTAACTTTTTGGTTAACGGTGCCCACCACTGGTTTTAACGAAAATATAACAATGGGGGTGCTATAAAAGAACACAGTAAAATAGCAATAAAAATACTCGCCATTGTTATATTTTCGTTAAAACTAACGAAAATATCACGACTTAACCTAACCAATCGTCAAGGGCGTACATAAATTAGGGGCACTACTAGGAGCACTCATTATACTTTGATCCACCCTTTTTTCTTAGCTAAATAATAGGCCATGGGGCTGAAATGTCTTGTGGGTCGTAAGTTTGAACTTTCTGCGCTTCACATAACCGGATTTTTTTCAGTTTGAACCTCCCCTCCTTGTATAAAACCGCTTTCAAACACCCATATATAAAACCGATGGTTAACGCAGTTTCGAAAATGGCGTCTGACAGTGATGTGCGTCGTAAACAGAGAGCTGTTATCGAGTTTTTAACTGCAGAGAACGAAACAGTTGGAAATATTCACAAACGTCTACAAAACGTTTACGGAGATGCTGTTGTTGATCAAAGCACAGTTGGACACTGGTCTAAACGTGTGAGATCAACGGAGAAAGGGAGAGCCAGCCTCGACGATGAGCCACGCAGCGGTCGGCCGGCATCAGCTGTGACATTTCACACTGTGCAACGTGCTAACAGCATTATTCGATCAAATCGGCGCGTCACATACAAGGAGCTATCACTGGAGCTAGGAATTAGTAAAGGAAGTGTGAATACGATAATTCAGCAACTGGGATACTCAAAAGTGTGTTCATGGTTTGTTCCTCTCGAACTGACTGAAGATCACAAAGCCCAAAGAGAAGAAATTGCTTCTGAGTCGTTGGTTCGATACGAGACAGAAGGAGATGACTTCCTTTCACGAATTGTGACTGGGGATGAGACTTGGGTACACCACTTTGAACCTGAAACAAAATGCCAATCCATGGAGTGGCATCACGCAGACTCCCCATGCAAGAAAAAGTTCAAAATGGCTCCCTCTGCAGGAAAGGTTACGGCCGCCATCTTCTGGGACATGAAAGAGGTGATTCTGGTGGACATTATGAAGAAAGGACAAACAATCAACTCAGAGGCATATATTGCTACTGTACAGAGACTCCAGAGACGTATAAAGCGAGTTCGACCAGAGAGAAAACTGGAAGACGTCCTTCTTTTGCACGATAACGCAAGACCACACAACAGTTTGCAAACAAGAGAGGCCATCACCAAAATGCGCTTGAGTGTGTTATCCCACCCTCGATACAGCCCGGATCTGGCACCTTCAGACCTCCATTCATTTGGGCCAATGAAGGGTGCTATTCGTGGAAGAAAGTTTCAGAGTGACGATGAGGTTGTTGGGGCGGTTAAGAGGTGGCTCGAGCGGAACCCAGCGGACTTTTACCAACAAAAATAAAGGCCCTTGTTTCGAGGTGGAGGAAAGCCGTAGAAAAGGATGGAGACTGTGTGGAAAAAAAAAACTTGTAAAAAAGGTATGTAACTACTTGTGTACAAAATTTTTGGAACTTACAAGGAAACTTGGAAAGAGAAAAAAAGGTGGGGCAAAATATATTGAGTGACCCTCGTATAAAGGAAAAGATCCAATATTCCTACTCTGTAATTACTGTTAGGCGTAACTTCTGCATAACATAGCCATAATTTTTTTATCAGTAACTTCTATCAGTTACTTAATTAATGTAGCTTTTCCACGTAAACTTGCCATCATTTTTTTGTCAGTAATTTTAATGCAACTTTTTGCACGTGTAACTTTCTTGTAAAAAACATGTACTTCGAATAAAGTTATTTTCGAATGAAAACTGAAACACAAATCGGTAAAGAAAATATTTATTTTATGATAATAAAAGCCCACTCTAATAGGCAGTTTATTTTATGTGGAAATAAACTCTATCTATTAGAGTGGGTTTTTATTATCATATTTTGACCTCCACGTAGAAAAGTGAAGTTTTTTGCATTTAAAATATTTATTATATAAATATAAACGAAAAATACTAAAAAATAAATTAAAATAATAATTTAAACAAAACTATAATAAAAACAAAAGAAAATTATATATTGTAAAAATAGCACTCTTAGTTAAAACATTTCCAGGCATGTTTTGTTCCCACTTTTTTAAACACGTTCAAGAGAGCTCCATTGGGACCGCTCCAGCACTGTGAGGCTAAGAGACATTATTAGCTCCGTTCAGTCGTCGGATGGGTGATGTAACAACTCTTGGTTTGGAACCTACACAAATTTGTAGGCCTCATAGTAGCATGTTATGGTGTTATTAACGCGTTCAAGACTACATATGTTTCTCATGCGATTTATTTCTGAACATTTTTAAAGATGTAACAAGTTAAATATAATGTTGCACTCTATATACTGTGCAACTGTACATATAGCTGAATGTGACTGAAAAAATACACATTCTACTGCAAAAAATTCTTGACAGGATCCAGGCTGTAAGAAAAGAATTGCAAGCCTCACCAATAAAGTCGACACGCATGCTTTATCAGTTGGCGATAACATCACATACTACCATGAGAAAAGTCATATGCCAAGCTTTGCAAATGTATCCATACAAGATACAAACGTTGCAACGTCAAAGTGACAGAAATAAAAGAGGAAGGCGTGAATTTTGTGTCAGCGTTACTCAGTAGATTGAAAATGAACTGGAGCTTCTGGGCAAAGTTTTCTTCAGTGACGAGGCTTACTTTCAACATAGCATAGACTATTTTAGCGTGTATTAATACAAGAAATCAATGGGTCAATGGGTGGCGGCTTCGCACCTAGGACTGCATTCGGACCGAGTCATGTCAGTACTTCGTGGGATACGTGTGTGTGTATGTGTTTTCTGTACTCTGTGATATCTGTGGGGCGTGGTATGGAATGGAGAATTTGGTTAAAATGTTTCTCTGGTGTTACCTTAATGGTGCGAGGTGTTGGTGCATGATTTTACATGTAGTGGCAAGGGTGTTGTGGGTTAGTTGTCGCTGCTGCCATGAATTGTGTTCCCCTCATGTTTAAATGCTCCTTAATTTTCACTATTTTTTTTTCTGTGTGCAGGTGTTCTATTGGTGTTGTTTGAGTACATCCTGTAATGATACGAAGTGCGTTTTTTCGTATTGTCTGTAAGGTGTTTATGTGTGTGTTTCAGATAATGGGTGCCCAGCATGGGCTAGCGTAGTCCATAACTGAGCAAATATATTGTTTGTATATGAGTGATGTTGTTTCCTGCTGGTGTCCAAAGTTTGTGCCTGTTAGTACCTTAAGCGTGTTAAGTCTTGACGTACATTTGTTTTTAATGTCCTGAATGTGGTTTGCAAAAGGTAATGATGTGTTGTATGTCATCCCAAGTATTTTGGTCCTGTGAGTGTGTGGAATGTTGGTATTGCTTAGTGTAAGCTGTGAAGTTTTCTGGTGTTCTTTTGTGTTACTTGTTAACAAGGTGATGGTTGATTTTGTTGGCGTTACTTTGAGTCGATTGTGTGTGAGCCAGTCTTGTATACTGTTTAAGTATGTTTGTAAGTTATTTGTAGGGTATCGATGTTGTTGTGGGTGGATGTTAGAGTGATGTCATCTGCATATGATGATAAGGTAAGCTTGTTTTCTATGGGTGTTGGAATGTCATGTATGTATAAGTTGAACAATGTTGGTGAGAGAACACAGCCTTGAGGGACCCCATTCGGAAAAAGTTTGTTTTTTGGATGACTTGCCATTAAATGTGACATGTGAGTATCTTCCTGAAAGATAATTACTCAGTCACCTTTTGGTATTATTGTGCATGTTTGTGTTGAGTATTTTGTTTATGAAAGGGAAGCGTGGGATAACATCAAATGCTTTACTAATGTCTATTGTTGTTAATAGTGTACGTTGAGCTGGTCGTCTGGAGTTGATGCCATCCATGATGTGTTGTGTGAGGTTAGTGAGTAAAGTCCTGGTTGAGTGGTGAGATCTGAATCCATGTTGAGTAGGCGATAGTGGTATGTGTGGGTTGGTGATTTGTAAGATTAGTCTTTCTGTTACTTTGGAAGGTGTGCATAGTAAAGTAATGGGTCTATAGAAAGCTGGTTCTGTTGGATTTTTGTTTGGTTTAAGTAGTGTAATAATTTTACTTTGTTTCCATATGTCAGGAATAATACAGTGTTGGTATGAATATGTGCTGATGTTTGTGAGAGCTAGTATTCCCTGTGGGCCCAAGTGTTTAAGGTATATATTAGACATGTTGTCTTGTCCAGTAGCCTTCGAATTCTTAATGGTTTTGATGATCTTGGTGGTCTGGTCTGTTATGAAGGGTGTAATAGTCGTGTCGAGTCTGTAGGTTTTCTTGTGTCTGGCTGTTTGTCTGCCTGCGTGTTTCTGGTTGTTGTCTCTGTTTAAGTGACTTATCTTTACGTAGTGATTAACTAGAATGTTAGCTTGTTGTGTATATGTTGGGATATTATTTTGGCTGCGACAGATAGCCGCGTGTGAGGTGTGAATGCCGCTGTTAGAGTGGGTAATGCTGTTTATAGTCTTGTATAGCCTGGATGTATCTATGGAGTGGTTTAGTGTTGTTATGAATTCCCTAAATATTTCTGTTTGATTTTCTTTAAGTTTGTTGTTTATTTCCGTGTTGAGCTGTTGTATCTGCTGTTTTATGGCTTCTGTGTGTGGTGTTTGTGTGTTATGTTTGAGGTTGTTACGTTGCCTTATGAGGTGGGCTATTTCTCTAGTGTAATTTGGGTTGTATTTCCTAATATTGCCCTTGGGTATGTATTTGTTTGCATTACTGATGATCTGATTAAATGTCTTGAGTGTTGTATTGGTGCGTATGATGGGTGTCCTGTTTAATGTGGTGAATTGTTCCTCAGTCTGTATTTTGAAATGTTCCCAATCAACTTTCTTGTAATTTCTGTAAGTGTGCCTAAGGCTGTTGGGACAGAGTGTAGAACGTGTTGTAATGATGATGGGCAGGTGATCTGATGACAGTTGTGTTTCTGTTCTCCAATGTGTATGTGTTGCTAGTGAGGGGGAACAGAACGTTATGTCTGGGGAGGAGTTTGAGTATCCTGCTTGGTGTGGTATGTGTGTATGTTCTTCTGTGTTGTTAAGAATGAAGAGGCTGTTTAGATGTGTGGCTATGTTGGCGCCTCTAGTGTTGTTTTGGTTGTGCAGGTACCAACTAGTGTCTTTAGCGTTGAAGTCCCGTCCTAAGATGACATTAGTGAGAGAGGCCAGATTGTGTAACTGTGGATTGTAATTGGCTGGCACCTGAGGTGAACTATCTTGTGGGATGTAAGTGTTGATGAGTGTGGTGTTGTGTTTTCGCGTGTTTTAATGTTAATTGCCTGTATTTCTATCGTGCTATCTTCTTCGATTGTGTTTGTAATGTTTTGGGTGGCATCAGTGTAGCTAATGCTTTTACGTGTATAAGTGATGAGTCCATCCCCGTGACCCCCAGTACGATCTTGACGGATCTTGCTGATTCAGTTGGCTATAGATGCTTACATGTTTAATCATACAAAAATAAAGAGTTACTAAAGCAAATTCTCTCTTTGAAAAACAGAAATAATACAAATAGAAATATAAAATTAAATCTGAATTTGTCAATAGGGTACGCCCCCCCAAAAAATAATATAAATAGTACAAAGAAATTCTTAAAGAAATCTGAAAAAAAACTGGAATCGAAATTTAAATTGAATCGAACCAAAAATATAAAACTTGAATCGAAAAATAAATTCAAATCGAAAAAAAATTAAAAACTTAAATCGAAACTGAAATCGATATTTTTGCAAATTTAAACCGAAATCGAAAACTGGACTTAAAAATTTATCAGTTTCCCATCCCTGAGTAAAATATATAATGCGTAAACCTTATCAACTGTGCGCTCAACTCATCAGATTCACTACATTTCAAAAACGATATTTACGTAGTGACAACTCAATCAATCTATTTTCTATTTTATAATGATAAAATATATTTCAGTCTTATCCTCCGCGTATCAGGGCCACAAGGCCTATTTTTTCAAAAGCCTACTGAATAGTTTCTACCCAGTCAACAATTATCGTAGGCTAGGCCTTAGGGTTATAGTCGATTTTTTAAAATTATAGTAGGATATCACTGGCATATTGTATGAAACCGACGGTGACGAAGATAAGTCAATGCCGACTATAGCAGTTCTCAGTGCATGTCCGGCTTCTACGATAATGCTTGCAAAACCTATTATATTCCGACGCCAGGACGCCAGGTATTAGGTATTGAGTTGGAGTACACTAATATGAGGATATAAATATGTAACTAATAAAATAACATAGAATATCAAAGTACATTTATTTTTCCTAAATATTTATAAAATTTGGTATAAATATCAATATGGCACTTTCCTGTTATCCCGGACCCCAGACTTTTTGCCAGATTCGGACGCCACTTGCCAGATTGCCAAATTTCCTTGCCAAATTTTTTTTTTAAATGTTAAGTAAAATTCAATAAAATAAAATATAATCAAAATAACATTAGATGAAAGTGCCTTTCATTTAAGTATGATTATGATTTCTCCCTACGATCTTTAGCATTTGCCCATTCCAAATAAACTATGAAGATTAATACATCCGTCATCATTCAGGTAACTTTTAATTCGCATGAGCATGTCCAAATGATTTTCTTTCAAGCGGTTTCTTAATTTGTTCTTTATAGAATTCATTAAACTGAAGCCACGCTCACAGTCCACACTAGATGCTAGGAAAGTTCCCCAATATCCATCAACTTAGCAAGGTCACAAAATTGTTCATTCTGGAGGACGAATGTCACCATATCATCAGAGTTTTTAACCAGCTTACTTTTTATTTTCTCGCATACAACAAATTTAAAATCATTGTACTGTTCGATTATGGTAGAACTTTCACCAAGAAAATCTGCATATTTTGCACATGAAGCTTTAACATACTCAATGCCAAAATCAAAGACTTTCTGTGAAATAGCCGAACAATCAAAGGCAGACCATTCTTTTACTTCATTTTCAAGAAACTATAGAGTATGTTGATGCAAATGGTCAGACCTTGTGTGACGGTATATTTTTGAAATTACTTCATTTACTGTCGTGACTCATGATACGCTTGAGCCTGTGCGCATTTTATTTTGCTCTGTGCGCGCGCACACGCACACACCTTAGAGGGAACATTGTGCAGCCAGTTGTGTCACACTCACTTTGACCCAAGAAGTGCAGTGTTGCTATGGTTGAATGACAAAGTAAGAAGAGATGTGGAACCAACAAAGCACAAGACTCAACGATGGTATGGGTCAATGTTTTTAGAAGCGTCAGATATTGAAAAAACTGTTACCAGTACTAAAGAAAATATGTTCTAATTTTGAATATACTACTAATTTTGAAAGTCTGACTCGTTCTTTTTGTACTTTGTCACAGGTGTGTATTTTTAAAATTTCCTTAGAATAGCATATGCATCATAAGCGATGTCAACAAGGAGAACATGCGATTTTGGGCAGTCTAGCAACCACATGAACATGTAGCACCACTATTTACCGTTGAAAAGGTGACTGTTTGGTGTGCCATAGAACTTAATAGTATCATTGGACCATTCTTCTTCGAATGAAACGGAATAAAATGTCACTGTCAACACAAAGATAAGTGAACATGTTGAGAAGGAAATTTCTTTCGGCACTGAGGAGGAAGCGAGGTGTCGTTGTTCACCAAGATAGTACACCCCTTCGCACATCAAACGTTGCTTTGAAATTCATGAGACAACACCTCCCAGGAGCTCGACTCCATGGTCACCAAACTCGCCTAATTTGTCATCCTCCTCTTTCTCTGGCGATACCTCAAAGCGAAACTCTACGAGAACAAACCTCATATACTCAACGAGCTGAAGATCAACATCAGAAGGGAGATAAGACGCATCACAGCAGAGATTCTTTCATTGGAAAGAAAACAGTGACCCTTTCTCTTTTATTTAACCCAAGAATGAACGGAATCGACCTAAAAATAAAAAATCTGTATCCAAATTAAAAGTTGTACATCATTTTGGCAGACCTAATTAGATTCTTAAAGGTTTGAATACTAACATGTTAAAATGTGAAAGTTTTTACAGCTTAACAGGGTAATCGTTTTATGTTTTAATAAAAATAATGTAAGTTCGAACGAACTTCCAAAAAATTACGGAAAATATTGGAAACGATTTCAGTATAAGTTTGTTTTTCATGCCTACAATTAACTGCCCATGCACATGCATACTACTTCCTTTTATGTGTGTGTGTGTGTGTGTGTGTGTGTGTGAGAGATAGAGAGAGAGAGAGAAAACAGCAAGGGAAAAACTCATCAGTGATGAATAAATAAAAAAACCAATTTCATAAAAACAACGATTTATTGATACTGTAAATTGCAAATTTCGTTCAAATGATTGCCAAAAATATTAACCCTTTCTGTCCCAAATTACTGTTTTGAGCTAAAAAAAATTATTAACTCTTAAAAATGTTAAAAATAGGTATGGAAACAAACGAAACTTCTATTTAGAAATTTATTTAATTAATTACACTAGAAATTATATGATTCCATTGGCACTATCAAGTAATAAGAGAAACTAACATAACTTTGGTACTTTGAATGAAACAAATAAAAGCAACTTTTGTCCTTTGCTAAATACACTGGTAGACCATACTACTTTGAAAGGAATGCATTAAAGGTTTTTGTCCTTTCTTAAACATAATGGTACATCACACAGTCACACTTTCGACATTTTAGACGAGAGTAACCCTTCATACAGTTCCTGCATCTCTTTTTGGGTTCTAAATGCTCAGGCCAATGTAAAAAAAACTGCCAGATGTTGCTATACAGTTAATTGTTACATTCAAATACCATAAGGCAGTGGTTTCCAAACTGTGGAGCGCGTACTGTTGGCTAGGGAAGCGCAGCCTCATGGGATACTTACGTCAACGCCGCGTGAGAGTGTCTGAACGCAGTCAACTGTTTAAAAAGCTAAGGCTGACTTTGAACTGACAACTTCTGAGAAAGAACAACTCATAGATTTATCAAGTGATGGTTTGCTAAGACAAGCATTTGATCCAGGAAATCTGGCTATGTTTTGGTTGAATATAAAAAAAGAATACCCAGTCTTGTCAGACAAGGCTATGAACACTCTTCTCTCTTTTGTTATATCCTACTTATGTGAAACGGGATTTTCCGCTGTTGCTGTCATGAAAACAAAGTACCGATCTCGGTTAATTATTGAAAAAGAACTAAGAATCGCTATTTCATCAATGACTCCACGATTCTGAAAACTTTGTGCGGAGAAACAAGCTCACACATAACATTGATGACAGTAAATGTTTTGTTTAACAATATTATGTTCATTTGCTTTAAACATATACTTTTTTTGGTTACCTCCAAAGATCTGATTAATAATACAAGTACGAATAGTTGTACATGCCATTTTAGTTAGTTGAATCATTGATAATTAATGGGGGAGGGCGCAACCATAATTTTGGGGAGTTAGGGGGTCGTGGTAACATAAAGTTTGGAAAATACTGCCTTACAATAATAGCAGTAATCTAAATGAATACATCGATTTTTTATATACAACTGAGTCACTTTCAGATAAACCACAATATTCGCAGTGCGTAATAATGGGAACTTTAATGGCGATATGGAATCAGAATTTTTTGTATAATTGAGTACCATGTGCGAGTCTGCTAAATTAAAGTTTAAGTGATGTAGAATTTTAGGTACAAATAGCAAAACTTTCACGTATGTTAGCGATATGAATGGAGGTACAAGATGGATTGATCACTGTCTCATTAATAATAATTAAAAGAACGGATTGTCAATGTTCATATTTTGCATGATTTCCTTCTCTCAGATTATAGATCATTGAAACTAGTAATTAATTATACCAACTTGAATAAAACACGACATAATAACTCTTCAGGCAGAAATGAACGTGTCGACTGGGCTAAGGTTAATATGCAACAGAAAACAGCATATAAAGAGAGGATAGAGCATCTTTTTAACAATTTAGAATTATTGCGCCTTGACTGTAGTAATTCCTGTTCAAATGATTCTCACTTTAAATTGGTTGATAGATATTGTAATGATTAGAGCCGGGATGTTTAAGCACTAAAAACTCTTAAAAGATGCAGGCAAATAGGAAAAATGAACATTCAAAATAGACAGTAAAATCCCCCAAAAAGGCATTTATAAATTTGCTTTCAAAAAACGTTTAATCTAAAATACCTTTAAATACATATAATACATATTACAACGCCCTCAGCGAACAAAACAGTAAGTAATGCCAATATTAGTTACGCATAATAACAATGATTTCATTTCAAAAAATAAAGTTTAATATACAGGGTGTCCCAAAAGTCTCCATACATAGGGAAAATTAGCACTTTTTAGCAAAATGTAACTTTATTTACAAAACATTCTCTACATGATTGCCATTTCTTTGTAAACACACACGGATGCGTCTCTCCCACTCATGGTGAACTCGTATTAACACATTTGGTGTTATGGACGTAATTGCACTTCGAATGCGTTCCTTTAGGCGATCCGTGTTCTGTATCTTTTCCTGGTACACCATGGCCCCGTGGAGTGGCCTCCGAGGTTCCCAGATCTCAGTCCACTTGATTTTTACCTGTGGGGGCACTTGAAGGCCATGGTGTACCAGGAAAAGATACAGAACATGGATCACCTAAAGGAACGCATTCGAAGTGCAATTACGTCCAAAACACCAAATGTGTTAACACGAGTTCACCATGAGTGGGAGAGACGCATCCGTGTATGTTTACAAAGAAATGGCAATCATGTAGAGAATGTTTTGTAAATAAAGTTACATTTTGCTAAAAAGTGTTAATTTTCCCTATGTATGGAGACTTTTGGGACACCCTGTAGAATAATACCATTATACACATATAAATAAAAATAGTACATATTACAACGCCATTATAGTGAACAAAACAGTAGGTATTGAAAATGTTGTTTACACAATAATGACAAGGATTTAAATTTTTAAAAATGTTTCATATAAAATAATAATACTATGCACGCTCAGTTTCTGTTATACATATATACAGGGCGTCCCAAAAAAATGTATACACACTTTAAATAATTATAAAGGCAGTGTTTATTAAAATACATTTCATTTTCAAAATGTAATAGAATCTACAGACATTATTTAATTGTTTTGTCAACGCCTGTTTTCAAACTGACGTCCGTTCTGGTCCAGGCACTGCTGATAACGCGAAGCAATGGAATCGCAAACATCACGAAACATTTCGTTTGGTATTTGTGTGCATTCTCGTTCAATGGCTGCTCTCAATTCAGCGACTGTTGCAGGTTTTATAGCGTAGACTTTGTCTTTTAAGTATCCCCATAAAAAAGTATAGTGGTGTGAGGTCTGGTGAACGCGGAGGGTATTCTACGAAACCCCTTCGTCCAATCCACATCCACATCGTGCCAAGTACCACTCGCAATACTCCACTCTTCGGTCCGGATCATCTTCATTAATAGCATGGACTAATCTTGGAATGTAACTTTTCCATTGACAGCGCTTCAAAATGCGTTGGACAGACGATTCTGAAATTCCTACCTCACGACTCGCTTGCCGCACAGATTTTCTTGGACTTTGGTGATACGTTTCCAGTACTCTTTCTTGCTTTGTGGGGCTTGTCGATGTCCGTGGTCTTCCGGAACGCTTCTTGTGGACATTCTGAACAGTTCCATCGGCTTCAAACTTATCTCTAATTCGAGTGATGGTAAGTCGCGTTGGTGGATCTGTTTGAAACTCCCTCCTAAACTGTCTTTGCACTTCAACTGCGTTTTCACACTTCCAGTAGCATTTTAGAATGAATTTCCTTTGTTCAAAGCTTAGTCTGACTGCCATTATTAATTCTAATGGGTTTAACTTGGAAATAAAGAAACATCAATTGAGCTATCAGCTGTTAAAGTGTGTATACATTTTTTTGGGACGCCCTATATATATATATATATATATATATATATATATATAATCATGCGGGTTGCTTCTACAGAGCTTCAATTTAATATTTAGGAGAAATCCAATGACAAGGAGAAATGTAAATGCCATGAAAAGTCTTCTTTAATGCGCAACGTTTCGAGCAATACGCTCATCTTCACGCTGTATAATAACAATGTGAAATTAAAATTTAACCCTCTTTTTCAGTCTTTTAAAATTTGCCTTTATGAATAGGTTATAGAAATTTTCTTTGTCTTGTTTTTCATTCAATTATTGATTTTAATTTCACATTGTTATTATACAGCCTGAAGATGAGCGTATTGCTCGAAACGTTGCGCATTAAAGAAGACTTTTCATGGCATTTACATTTTCCTTGTCATTGGATTTCTCCTAAATATATATATATATATATATATATATATATATATATGATGATGCAAATAACCACGAAGGAAAAAGGAAGCACAGAATGGTGCGCAAGGGCTTTCGTCTAATGACAGCCTTTTGGAACTCATTAAACTTTGCATCAAAGACTGTAAATTCACTTTCAATAGCGAGTATTATCAACAAATTCCTAGACTACTACTTCTACTACTTCTTTCACCACCTTTCTCTACAAAAAAAAAAAAAAATGGTGTCAATAATCCAGCAGGGTTGAAAGCACCTTAAACAGAAAAAACAAACAAACAACAAACAAGTTTTTGGGATGGCTATGGGTATTCCCTTGTCGCCCCTCCTCTCCAATATTTATATGGAGTTCTTCGAAATTACTTAGATTCCGAGAATCCTGGGGGTTGGCATCCCATGGTTGCGGTACGTCGACGATATTTTGTGTATCTAGCCCAGGAAGCGTGACCAGGATGACTTTCTCCTTCAGTTAAATAATCAAGTTCTCTCCATTAAGTTTACTTTGGAAGTGGAAGAAAACAACTCAATCCCGTTTTTGGACGTGCGTGTACATAGGGAAAGCCCAGGCTTTAAGTTTAGTATTTATCGGAAAAAACCGAACAATTTGTCCTACGTACACTTTTACTCCGGACATGATACTCCCATCAAGAAAGCCATATTTTCTTCAATGTTTCTCCGCGCTCTTAGGATCGCCAGTCCGGAATACATGGATCCCGAATTAGAAAAAAACAACAGTATTGGAAGTGATTTGTGTTACCTACTTTTTTGGAATCTTGTCTTAACAAGGTAAAACGAACTTTCTATCGTGTGAATAATAACCCACGCACTTTGTCGAACAATATTTTAGTACTTTCATTTTTCCCAGGCTTCTTAGGCATTGCTAATGTACTTAAACTTTTGAATATTAATGTAGTATTTTCATATGACAATATTGCGAAAAATATCATAGTAAAAAATAGCCCTACCAATAATTCAGGCATTATCTATAAAATTGGTTGTAAACAATATGATTCCTTTTACAATGGAGAGACAAGAAAGGATTTGCACACGCGTGTAAAACAGCATCAATATTCTGTTAGAACGGAACAGTCGTCCAGTGCCCTTTTTGTCCATTCATCAGAGTTATCCCACTGTATTGATTGGAATAATGCTTCAATTTTGTTTCACTCAAGCAACATTGTTAATAGAAATATTCTTGAGTCTGCCATTATTCAACTTACAAATAATTTTAACATTAGCCAGGGCCTTTTTTCGCTTGATCCTGTTTTGAATTCATTCAGAAAGGATTTAATGACAAGAGGGGCAAAGTGCTAAAACTCTGGTAGTTTTTCTTTATAAATTTGTATGCCCCACCTACAATTTTTATTTTCCTATTTTATTTTTTTTGTGACCTATATATAGTCTCGAACTTGTTATTTATTTCAGTGTTCCTGAGGAGTGAGGATGTCATTAGACGAAAACGCTTGAGCACCATTCTGTGTTTCCTTTTTCCTTTGTGGTTATTTTCATCATAAATATTATTCACGTGTTACTTTCGTGAAATAATTTTCATATATATATATATATATATATGAATAGAAACGACATAAGTATTAAGGAACGTTTCTGCACACTTATGTCGTTTCTATTCATTTATATACTGCGCGGTCATTGCAGTTATTTGCATATATATATATATATATACAGGGTCCGCAAAAAAAAAAGGAGCATGACGAAAATGTTTACTGTACATTTATTTTTACACATAATGACAAATAACTTATTTTAGGCAAATAAGCAACAAATAAACTAAGTTAGTACCAAATTTCATGTCAATACGTCAAAAATTAAAGAAAATATAAAAGTTTTACCACAACATGTCATATAATTTTACAATTTCCAAAGAAAACGAAATTATAAGACTAAAAAAATTGTTCGATATGTTTGCCAGAAATGTTTACTGTACATTTATTTTTACACATAATGACAAATAATTTATTTTAGGCAAATAAGCAACAAATAAACTAAGTTAGTACCAAATTTCATGTCAATACGTCAAAAATTAAAAAAAATATAAAAGTTTTACTACAACATGTCATATAATTTTACAATTTCCAAAGAAAACGAAATTATAAGACTAAAAAAATTGTTCGATATGTTTGCCAGAAACCTCTACAACCCTTCGTAATCGGGGCCTAAATTGATCTATAGCTTTATCTACTTGATCTTGGGTAATTTCTTTCCATTTTTGTACGATAACTTCTTTCAAATGTTCGACATTTCGGATCTTATGCTTGTACACTTTCTCAGCCAACATTTCCCATATTCCGTAGTCTACGGGATTCAAATCTGGACTATTAGAGGGCCAATCTTTTGGGTAAAGCAATTCAGGAACATTATTTTCTAAAAATTCAATAGTTGACTTAGCGGTATGCGCCCGAGCGCCATCCTGTTGGAATAAGAAGTAACCATTATTCGCCAATCGTCTCATTTCGGGCAGCATTTGTTCCAACAAAGTTTCAGTGTAATAGCGGGCGTCTACTTTGATGTTTGGCTCTACGAAAAAAACAGATGTCTTGCCTAGTTTAGACACACCGACCCATACCATTACGCTGACAGAAAAATGATTACGGGTAGCATAAAGTCTATCATCTGGTATTTCATTTTTACGATTAACTCTTGAATACACTCTGTCATTTTGGGAATTTCGCGGTGGTTCTACCGTAAACTTCTTTTCGTCAGTAAAAAAGCCGAGGTCTACTTTTTCGGGAGTGATATTTCTTAACATGCGTTCAGAACAAACAACTCTTTTCTGTTCGTTAATTTCAGTTAATTTCTGCCCGTGTATCCGTTTATAAGGTTTTAGTTCAAGGTCGTTTTTAATAATGTTTCTGACGCTACTTTCGGATATGCTCAACTCATTAGCAATTCTTGACGGTGTCACGTGAGTCCCTGGTCTGCCTTCTTGACTACAAATTCTTAGTTCCACATCTCTGATGTTTTCTTCGGTTCGAACTGATCTTGGCCTCCCGCTTCCTTGTTTCCTTTCAGTACTTTCAGTTTCGTCTATTTTTCTTAACAGCTTGTCCAAACCTCCTTTCGACCATGGTTTATTCGGAAACTCTTGTAATAATTTTATTGCGCCATAATTTTTATCAAGTCTATAATGTTTTATTAATATTTTATCTTCTTTAGAAAAGGGCATATTATCATTTTTATTGATTAAAATTATTTAGGCATCTGAAAAAAATAATTTAAAATGAGAAAAACTAAATTTTTACGCGGAAATTCATTTTTTTAGTCATTGCACGTTTGTGGCCATAAAATCTTTATTTTATGACCGATTTTGATGAAATGTGTTTTATACAACTCTGGGCTCTTTTATCTTTAGCCAGATATATAACATTTAAGGGTCCGGCAAAAAATGCGGGCGTGAGAGCAATTTTCGTCATGCTCCTTTTTTTTTGCGGACCCTGTATATATAAAACTGAAATATATAACAAACTCATAGGCCTATTTTTTGGACTTTAATGGAATAATACTAGAAAATAATGGAAAAAGGCAAATTAGGCACATTTTTCCTGTAAACGCAAAAATAGGCAAAAAATGGCTTTTATGACATTTTGCCTGAACATCCGGGCTCTAGTAATGATATAACATCCATACTAATGGAAACAGGAAGACCTTGGATTAAATCGTACAATTATCATACTAAAATTATTCCTGGATGGAATAATTTTAAAGCCCCCCCCCTGTAAAGGGAATCAAAGGATGGTTATGATATACTGTATGGTGTCTCCTTGGTCATCCGAGAATAGGGGCAGCTGATATGAATATGAGTAGAAAAAGGCTCACTATAAAGCAGCCATAAAACGATGTAAACAGGAACAAGACTCCATTCGAGCTTCAAAAGCTTGTGAGGCTAATTTAAAAGAAATAGCTAAGTTATGGAGAACGAAGTACTCAGACATCCTTAACAGCGTGGGGAAAGTTAATCTTAATGTAGGGCGCAATAAAACGACATTAGGTGGGGCCAGTTAAAATGCTGAGACTTCAGTGCTTGAAATTAAGAATCTGATTAAAGAGCTAAAGACAAGCGCTTCATCAGGGATAGATCACTTGTCGAATGAGCATTTAAAGTATGCTAATGATCTGATCAGTCTTCATATCTCATTACTGTTCACAGCCATGCTTGCTCACAGTTACTGTATATTCCTGCAGAGTTTATGAGGGTTTATATCACACCCCTTGTCAAAAATAAATATGGAGACATTCTATCGAGCGATAACTACAGGTCTACTGCTGTTGCCTCCTGCTTCTCAAAATTACTTGAGAAACTTTTGCTACGCCGACTAAATGATTAATTATTTATGGACGTGTATTTATATTTTGAAAGAGATTGTATTTAGATATACTGTCAGTAATACAACTATTTATAGTTGTTTTTTGGATATAAACAAATCATATGATAGAGTGAATCACAATATTCTATTTAAAAAATTAGAAGACAGTAATGTCTCACCTTATGTTTTGAATTTGTTGAAATTTTGGCACACACACACCCTTTTACTGTTAGATGGGGCAATGTATTGGCTGAATGTTTTGGTTCCTCATGCGGAGTTAGACAAGGCTCCGCTCTTCTGCTTTTTAATATGTATATAGATAGATTAATTGCTTCTCTTAATATTTATGGGCAGCAATCCTGGGTTAATTATAAAAAGGTTTCTGCAAAACCCTCAATTTACTTTACAATAGATCCTATAGATTGCGACATAAGCTACCTCCAAAATGTTCAGCCTCTTAAATGTTCGCTAACCCAACGTTCCGAGCTCCTCTAAGGTAATAAGGCACGCCCAATGCAGTCAAATGCGAAGAATTAAAAACTTAAGGTATTCATCAGTCCTGCTTTAGGATCTTCTAGACTGTGGACCTCTTGGTATGAAAATTTGTCTATCGCGCCACTTAACTCCTGCATTAGCTATCCCATTCACGTACTCTTTATTTTTATGAAGCTGTTATTACTAATTTTTATTATTTCTCGTCTCCTTACGTGTATTATTGTTATTTCTTTATTACCGTAGTCCTTTTTGGGTTTTGGGTCTTTAAATTTATTGTTTAATAATTAATTAGGTGTATCGTTGATTACGTTGACGGATACTGTACTTTTTTTATAGGTATGGAGAACTCCCTCCTCCCAATAAATATTATTATTGTCATGATCATTATCATCAGTTTGCAGTGGGTAGTTTTTATTACTACTTGTTTTAGTGTGTCTTATTTTTATTCCTATTTTCGTCATAATTTTTAGTTTTTTAAATTTATTGTTTGATTTATCTTATCGTTTATTACCGTCAAGAATATTGTACTATTTTATGGGATTAATATCCTGCCAATAAAGCTTATCATTACCAGACACACACCACACACACACACACACACACACACATACAGGGCCGGATTTTCCAATAGGCAACATAGGCCATTGGCCTAGGGCCCACCAGTAACTGGGGGCCCACTGGGGACCTCCTACAATCCCTTGACACAAACAGTATCATTGACAAATTTGCCATAGAAAAAAGCAGGAAAAAGTCATTTTGAACTTCACATAGTTGTGCTTGCAAAATTTATTATGCTTCAGTTTCATTGTATTTTTCCATTATTCCTATGTGTAAGATGTACATGATATGGAACTTGATTTACTTTGATGTACTTGATATGGAACTAATTTGATTAAAAATTATTAATGTGTAATGTATTACATTATGTTGTAATTCTTATTGCAAAATTTATTATGCTTCAATTTGACTGTATTTTTTTCCATTATTCCTTTGTGTAAGAATAAGTTGTACATGATATAAAACTAATTTGAATAAAATTATTGATGTGTTACATTATGTTGTAATTCTTTTTTTTTTTACATTACAATATTACGATATATATATATATATATATATATAATATTTTTTTTGGGGGGGCACTGATAAGGTTTGGCCTAGGGCCCACAAGCAAGTAAATCCGGCCCTGCACACACATATATATATATATATATATATATATATATATATATATATATATATATATTATATATATATGGGATGAATTCCCTGACGAGGTGTACTTCTGAATACACGAAAGATCTTGGAATCATTTTTCTTTTCCCTGTGGTTTGCATCATATATATATATATAAATATAAATAATATTCATTCCTCCAATGGTGGCACGCACTTTTATAACCTTAATAAGGGGCTCTGTACAGTATACATCTGATATTAAATTACTTATTAATGTTAATATAAGAGCAGTAAATTCATTTAACAAATTTATTAACATAAAGTTTGTTAATTAATTAAAGAGAAATTGTGTATAGGGGTACAAAGTTTATCATAGCTACAATATTTATACTGCTGATTAATATTGCAAATCCTCTCCAAAAATTCATAATCCATAAAAATAAAAATATTTTTCAATTCCGATAAGCGAAGACAAGCTATGCAAAATGCCGACCTGAACATCCTCTTCTGGTTCTCGAATCGAGGAAGCTTCAAGGGAAGAGATGTTTAGGTAGCCTTCGAAAGGCCTCCCTCGCATACAAGAAAACAGGGAAGAAGAGGGAACCTAATCCATTAGTTATATATTATGAAATCTTCTTAAGACTCGTGCGCAAATATTTTTATACCATTTTCCATTACCTCATAAGTGTTACCTCAAGCATTTGTTTCAATATTGGTTTTCTTACGATTTTATATCTTCCGCGTTCATCTATTCGATATATATATGGATGTTGGCAGAATGTTTTTCAAACACTTGCAAACATCTTATATATATGCGAGTATATATATATATATGTATATGAAAATTATTTCACGAAAGTAACACGTGAAAAATATTTATGATGAATAAAACCACGAATGAAAGGAAACACAGAATGGTGCTCAAGCGCTTTCGTCTAATGACATCCTCACGAACACTGAAGTACATAGAGAGTTACAGCCTATATATAGGTTACAGAAAAAAAGATATATATATATATATATATATATATATATATGTGTGTGTGTGTGTATATATACAATAAACGGAGAGATAAAAAAAAAAATTAAACATTAAAGGATTGTTTACAAAAGTACCGATTGACGATATGCTTGACTTTCTCTCCCGAGAATTACATAAGTATGACCTGCCACTACCTTCACACATTGTTTTGGAACTTAAGCTTTGCATCAAAGACTGTAAATTCACTTTCAATAACGAGTATTATCAACAAGTTTTTGGGATGGCCATGGGCAACCCCTTGTCGCCCCTCCTCTCCAATATTTATATGGAGTTTTTCGAAATTACTTACATCCCGAGAATCCTGGGGGTTGGCATCCCATGGTTGCGGTACGTCGACGATATTTTGTGTATCTGGCCCATGAATCGTGACCTGGATAACTTCCTCCTTTAGTTAAATGATCAAGTCCCCTCCATTAAGTTTACTTTAGAAATGGAACAAGACAACTCAATCCCGTTTTTGGATGTGCGTGTATATAGGGAAAGCCCAGGTTTTAAGTTTAGTATCTATCGGAAAAAAGGAAAAAACAAACAATTTGTCCTACGTACACTTTTACTCGGAACATGACACCCCCACTAAGAAGGCCATTTTTTCTTCAATGTTTCTCAGCGCCCTTAGGATCGCCAGTCCGGAATACATCGATGCCGAATTGGAAAAAAATCAACGGTATTGGAAGTGATCTGTGTTATCCATCTGCGTTTATGGAATCTTGTCTCAAGGCAAAACGAACTTTCTATCGTGTGAATAATAACACTCGGACTTTGTCAAAAAATATTTTAGTACTTCCATTTTTCCCGGGCTTTTTAAAAGGCATTGCTAATGTACTTAAACTTTTGGATATTAATGTAGTATTTTCATATAACAATATTGTGAAAAATATCATAGTAAAAAATAGCCCTACCAATAATTCAGGCATTATCTATAAAATTGGTTGTAAACAATGTGATTCCTTTTACATAGGTCAGACGGGAAAGGATTTGCACACACGTATAAAACAGCATCAATATTCCGTTAGAACAGGACAGTCGTCCAGTGCCCTTTTTGTCCATTTGTCAGAGTTATCCCACTGTATTGATTGGAATAATGCTTCAGTTTTGTTTCACTCTAGCAACATTGTTAGTAGAAATATTCTTGAGTCTGCCATTATCCAACTTACAAATAACTTCAACGTAAGCAAAGGCCTTTTTCAACTCGATCCTGTTGTTTTTTCCTTCAGAACAGATTTAGATAAGAAGGGTAGAACGCTAAATCTTTGGTAAACTTGTATGCTACTCTAATAACTTTTATTTTTCAATTTATTTTCATAGACATCGAACTTTAACAAGAAGGGCAGAGTGCCAAAACCCGGGCAGATTTCCAGTATAAATTTGTATTTTTATTTTTTTAATTACACTGGGGAACAAATTTTAACTTTTTTTGGCTTCTTGGACGTGAACAGGTCGGTCTTATAGGATATTTTCCGCTGATTCCGAATATAGCCGGAGAATTTCTCTATCACCCAAGGTTACTGAGAAATTTGTATTTTAATATTTATTCAAAAAGTGTATAGAAGTTAGTAAAAATACTTCATAAAAATTATATTAGTGGCAGATTGGCATTTAAAATATTCTTCTTAAAACTTCTTCGTCACTGATTTTCTCTTGTAGTTTTCATTAGGAGCTTCTCGCATCAATGTCCAGCAGTAATCAGCTAACATTGCCGGATCCCACCTCCCTTGGTAGCGTTTCTCCATAGTAGCTATATCTTGGTGGAACCTTTCTCCATGCTCATCGCTTACGTCGCCGAGGTTTTCAGGGAAGAAATCTAAATGGGAGTGCAAGAAATGGATTTTTAGGGACATATTACATCCCAATAACCTATATGCTTCAATCATGTCCTGCACTATTTTTTCATAGTTAGAGGCTTTGATGTTCCCTAGAAAATTTGTGACAACATTCTTCATGGCCTCCCATGCCACTTTTTCTTTTCCTCTCAAGGCATCATCAAACTTTTGATCTTTCATGAGCTCTCTGATTTGGGGACCAACAAAGATCCCTTCTTTTATCTTTGCATCGCTAAGTCGTGAAAACTTTTTCTTCAAATATTTGAATGCCTCATCTTCCTTGTTCATTGCTTTGACAAAATTTTTCATGATGCCAAGTTTGATGTGAAGTGGCGGTAAGTATATTTTCTTGGGGTCAACTAAGGGTTCATGAGACACATTCTTCAGTCCTGGGATACATTTTTGACGAAGTGGCCAATCCTTTACAAAATAATGCGAATCTCTGGCTCTGCTGTCCCATTCACAAAGGAAGCAGCAGAACTTCGTATAACCGAGCTGCATTCCCAGAAGAAGCGCGACGACTTTTAAATCCCTACATATATACCAACGAAACTGGTCATAATTAATCTGCTGAAGGATGAGTTTCATATTTTCGTAAGATTCCTTCATGTGGACAGCGTGCCCTACAGGAATGGAAGGGTATTTATTTCCATTGTGAAGTAGTACAACCTTGAGGCTTAGCTTCGAAGAGTCAATAAATAAACGCCAATCGTCAGATTTGTGCTCATGACCGAGAGCTAACAGCAGTCCATTTACATTATTACAGTAGCATAAACCACCTGACGAGGAGAAATACTGCATCAGATCTTTTTGGCGAGTGCGGAACGCCGATATGCTTGTATCTTTTGCCAGCAAATTCCATTCACGTAACCTGGAGCCCAATAATTCCGCTTTCTTTTTCGGAAGGTCCAAATCTCTCACGAGATCATTCAGCATAACCTGCGTTATCATACGTGGTTTATTTGATTCAGGTTGCTGAAAGTCTGTATCTTTAGTGTCATCAATTTCCATTGGTTCAACTTCAGACTCTTCATCCAGTGTCCATGACTTTGGGGGAGTTGGAATTGGGTTATCATCGTCATGTAGTACTGGTCTCATGGCAGATGCAAGATTTGGGTATTGAATTTTATGTTTATTTTTGGCAGAGAATCCTGAAACGTTAGTCATACAAAAATAGCAATCCGTTAGGTGATCCTTGGGCTCTCTCCAAATCATTGGTATGGCAAATGGCATAGATTTGCGGGTACCTTTAATCCAACCCCTAAGAGTGACGGCACAGGAAATGCATGAGATATGAGGTGCCCAGGATTTGTCTTGGTCGCCTACCTTACATCCAAAATAAAGTTCGTAAGCCTTCTTCACGAGTGCGGTCATCGTCTTCCTCTGTGCCATTATGGTCAGTTCTCCACATACGTAGCAAAATGTATCTCTGGGATTAATACAGTTTCGATTCATGCTGGCGGAAAATTATTGAAATCACGGAAAACTTTTTGGAATGAAAAACCAATTTTTTCTACTATGAAAAATTTTAAAATTTAAGCAAAACTTGAAAAAAAATTCTTTCTTTTTATTAAAAATCTGTTTGTTTAAATAGCTATATTTTTTTAATGCAAAAAATACTATTAAATATAGTTAACCTGGAAAAAAAGAAAGTAAAATTAAATTATTACATATAATTTTAACTAATATTTTGGGAAAACTCTGAGTAAATGGAAATATTATTTTCTCGAAAACTATGGGTGATAGAAAAATTCTGAAACCATATTTGGAATCAGCATCAAACGTTCTATAAGAAACACCAAATAGTTTTCAAGAAACAAAAATGTTGTTCCCTAGTGTTATCTATAACTTTGGTTGGAAACAATTCATTTGATCTTGTGCGAAAAATTGGTAGTTTTCCTTACAAATTTGTATGTTCCTCCCACAATCCTTTAATGTTTAATTTTTTTTTATCTCTCCGTTTATTGTATATATATATATATATATATATATATATATATATATATATATATATATATATATATATATTTCTGTAACCTATATATAGGCTGTAACTCTTTATGTACTTCAGTGTTCCTGAGGATGTCATTAGACGAAAGCGCTTGAGCACCATTCTGTGTTTCCTTTCCGTCGTGGTTTTATTCATCATATATATATATATATAAAACTTACATGCATTCTTATTCATTGTTCCTTAAATAAAAATTGCAAACACCTTGAAGACATCATCGCAAATTTGGTTATGACTTCAATAAATAAATGATTGCGTTTTGTAACTTTTATGCACACTCATCATACATACCCAATGCAGTACTGAACGATCGTTCTACCGTACATGTAGTGGCCAGAAGAGTTAGTCCTATCTCCAGTTTTACTACAGCTCGGAAGAATTACTTAGAATGCTGCGAAAATCAATGAAGGCAATTTTAATTATATCGCTTCTCATGTTTGATTTGCACATATTTCGTATCATAATTTGGCTTCTTTGAAATTATCTATTTCATAAAAATTGTATATATGGGTTGATAATTAATAATTTGGCAAAATCAGTGGAACGCATCTTTTTCATATTCTTTGGATGTAACTGCAGTTGAGCAAAACTACAAGGGCCACTCAATATATTTTGCCCACCTTTTTTTTTCTTTCCAAGTTTCGTTGTAAGTTCCAGAAATTTTGTACACAAGTAGTTCCATACCTTTTTTACAAGTTTTTATTTTTCCACATAGTCTCCATCCTTTTCTACGGCTTCCCTCCACCTCGAAACAAGAGCCTTTATTCCTTGCTGATAAAAGTCCGCTGGGTTCCGCTGGAGCTACCTCTTAACCTCGTCAACAACCTCAGCGTCACTCTGAAACTTTCTTCCACGAATAGCATCCTTCATTGGCCCAAACAAATGATCTGGGCTGTATGGAGAGTGGGGTAACACACTCAAGCGCATTTTTGTGATGGCCTCTCTTGTTTGCAAACTGTTGCGTGGTCTTGCGTTATCGTGTAAAAGAAGGACGTCTTCCAGTTTTCTCTCCGGTCGAACTCGATTTATACGTCTCTGTACAGTTGCAATATATGCCTCGGAGTTGATTGTTTTTCCTTTCTTCAAAATGTCCACTAGAATCACCCCTTTTATGTCCCAGAAGATGGCGGCCATAACCTTTCCTGCAGAGGGAGCCATTTTGAACTTTTTCTTGCGTGGGGAGTCTGCGTGATGCCACTCCATGGATTGACATTTTGTTTCAGGTTCAAAGTGGTGTACCCAAGTCTCATCCCCAGTCACAATTCGTGAAAGGAAATCACCCCCTTCTGTCTCGTATCGAACCAACGACTCAGAAGCAATTTCTTTTCTTTGAGCTTTGTGATCTTCAGTCAGTTGGCGAGGAACGAACCGTGAACACACGTTTGAGTATCCCAGTTGCTGAATTATCGTATTCACACTTCCTTCACTAATTCCTAGCTCCAGTGATAGCTCCTTGTATGTGACGCGCCGATTTGATCGAATGATGCTGTTAGCACTTTGCACAGTGTGAGATATCACAGCCGATGCCAGCCGACCGCTGCGTGGATCATCATCGAGGCTGGCTCTCCCTCTCTCCGATGATCTCACACGTTCAGACCAGCGTCCAACTGTGCTTCGATCAACAACAGCATCTCCGTAAACGTTTTGTAGACGTTTGTGAATATTTCCAACTGTTTCCTTCTCTGCGGTTAAGAACTCGATAACAGCTCTCTGTTTACGACGCACATCACTGTCAGACTCCATTTTTTAAACTGCGTTAACCATCGGTTTTATACAAGTGCGTTTGAAAGCGGTTTTATACAAGGAGGGGAGGTTCAACCTGGAAAAATCTGGTTATGTGAAGCGCAGAAAGTTCAAACTTACGACCCAAAAGGCATTTCAGCTCGTGGCCTATTATTTAGCTAAGAAAAAAGGGTGGGGCAAAATATATTGAGTTCCCCTAGTAGTTTTCTTTTGTCCTGAAAACCATTGCGACAGAGAGGTAATTAATTAGTCCAAGTAGGGACTGGAAACCTCGGGGCGATAATATTCCTAGGTGGTCTGAATTCGGTAGTGTGGTCTATAAGTTTGTCGAGGAGCTCGACGTGGAACTGTTATTTCTACTCGTAATTGTGAAGCAGTTTCGCTTGCAGCGTCTGAGAATTCTTTGAACTGAGAAGTTGCATCCAACCTGTGATCATTAAATAATGCGCAAAGTTCTTTTATGTGCTTGTGAACTGAGTGCAATTCTATTGTGACTCCTTGCAAAATATTAGTTACTGGCTCTTGAAATGCGCTATATTTGGCAATAATTTTGAGGCAAATAATAAATAGGGATGTGAACACAGCAGAGTATAACTGAAAAGACAGTTGTCTTGTCTTAACATTTGTGGATGAAGTGAGAATCTCTAGGGCTTCTATTATAAAAACATAGTTCATGGAAAAATTACGCACGCTTTTATACTTTGCTGACCATCTTGTCTCACAAAACAAAAATATATTTGGTACAAGCTTACGTCTGAGTACACTTTCACGAAAAAGTAATTATCTGCTTAACTGTGTCTGAATTTTGATTGAATTTCAGGAAATTCGTTTAAATTATTCACAACAAGATTTAAATTATGACCAGCACAATGATAAAACAAAGCTTTAGGATACTGACCTCGAATACATTTATTTACACCACCATTTTTGTCTGTCATTGTTAGTGCAACCGTCATAACCAATTTTGTAACATTAAGATCAGCTTCTCTTAAAAGTGGCAATATTTTTTCAGCAATTGCTTTTGCATTTAATTCTTCAAGAGAAGAAGAGCCGAAAAATTCTTCACGAACACAGGACTCATTACTTTTTGTGTCAACAAAGCGAATACCAAAAAATGACAGCGACCTGCAATATACTGTAGCCCGTTTCATCTTCTAATACTAAAAATGCATGTGCTTCATTAACTTTTTCTACTACTTCCTTCCTTAATAATTGATCACAAACCCGTATGATTTCGTTCTGAGTTTGACAGGCGATGTACTTAGCGTTTATACAGGTGGAGAGTGTAAATGTTCTGGTAACACAAAATTGCCGGATTCAACACAAAAATGAAGATCACTGAAGAGCCCAGAGTCTAAAGACTTCCTCGGAGAAGCAAGTCATAATTTGCACAGAAGACAATTGTTAACACACCTACGAAAAGTTTTTACGGTTAGATTCATTTTTTGTAAAGAACGATATTATTTTTCTTAAGCAGGAAGGGGGGAGGGCAATGGCGACTGCCCGTAAAAACGCCCCACCCCCAATAGAAGAAAGCGAAGATCAAAGTCCAAAGTTTTAGAGGTACCTGGACACGGTTCGTTTGAAAAATTGGAGGTCATAGACAGGGGGAAAGATGATTGAAGAAAGTTGTTCTAGAGTTCACCGGTTGAGTAGATGAAAGATTGAGAATACCGATTAACCCTTGTATTAGAGACATAGGCGGATTCACGTATAGGCACCTGCCTAGGGTGGTAAATTTTGAAGGGCGACAAATTTTGTCGTATTTCAACATACTGTAAATAGGGCAAAGAAAACAAACAGAAAATAAAGAACTTATAAACACTAACAAATTAAATTGATTCACAGGTAAGTTTTAAAATAAAAAAGAACAGCAGCCTCTAATAGCAAACTAGCGATATCAAATGGTACAACTATAAGGCATTTTAATCCCTACCTTGGAGCGGCAAAATGCTAAGTACGCCTTTGATTAGAGAGTTGGACAGAAAAGGAATGAGAATGTGTCGAAAGTCTGGTATTGCATACCTTACAGGAGGAGGCATGCAGTTAGAGAGTTCGGAAGAGCAGTGTCCGTTATAATAGCGATAGTAAAGAGAGAGAGTGAGGTAACATTGGGCGATGAGAGAGGGATTGAAGACACTCAGTAAGAGGAGGAAAAATGATGAGACGAAAAGACTTTGATTCCATCCGGTCACGTACAGCTGTATGGGTTGAGCCACCCCACACATGAGAAGCGTAATCCATACAACAGCAGACAAGACCTGTACAAAGACAGCAGCTGAGTTGGGTTGAAGTCACTGCGGAGCCGGTGCAACACATCTAACCTCTTAGAAGCTGTTTTAGAAAGAGAGTATATGTGATCTTTTCAGGAAAGATTACGAGAAAAAGAAACACCAAGAATGTAAAAAGAAGAGGAAGTTTGAGTTGCGTATTGTTGAAGTTGAGGACAAATTCGTGTGGAAGATTGTGACGAGTAGATAAATAAAGGAACTAGGTTTTTGAGGCATTGAAAACTCAGAGATTTTCTCTGATCCAGTGGGAAACAGTAGAAAGATGAGAGGCCAGGTGCGCCATAGCCTTCTCCAGCGAAGCATGAAGTGACTTTTGACTTTGAGAGGGACGCTTTGTGAAGTGGGAGGAAAAGTGAATGGTGGATCATCGGCATAAGAGTGGATAGGACAGGAAGTGCGACTTAATAGATCATTCATAAATAAATGTAAGAGACTGTGAAACAGGACAGAGCCCTGAGGAACACCACTATTAATAGCTTTCGGAAAAGAACAGTGGTCATCTACAAATATTGTCGGAAGGCACTGATAGATGGGTAGAAACCGAAGGAGGGCAGTTTGAAAATTAAGAATTTGTGCCAGACACTATCGGGGTAACTATTGTATTTTTAGCCAAAAACCAAAACTTAAACCTCAACTGGCAAAATTGAGCGTCCACTTTTCAATGCGCATAACATGTCCGTTTCATGATGGGACTGAACTCAGAATGGTCCCCTGAGGATCTTTATGTGCCTTGAAAAGTGGACACAATTTTGCCAGTTGAGGTTTAAGTTTTGGTTTTTGGCTAAAAGTAGTTAGCCCTTAGCCCAATAGTTACCCTTTTTACTTTGATGTATTCAATCCGACGCGAATGCAGCTAGTCTTTTGCATATATTAAGGCCTGGATATAGTAGGCTAGGTGTAGCTGTAACCCCTAGATCCTGTCTCAAAGCTGGATCCTATCTGCTTTGCAGATAGCTGGTGAGGGAAGCTATATTTTTGGGGTCCTTGCGAGTGACCCTTGCCCACGTCGGGCTAACATCATGAAAAAGAAAAACTATAGTGTTTGTCATTTACCATTATTATTCGGACTATAGTGGATTTAATTTTCCCAGAAGAGTTCCTTGTTCCATGCACGGTCTGTGTATATTAGGGTGGGGTGAAAAATTTTCCAACTATTGCTTCACTGGTAATAAGGTGGATTGAAGGCCCGGATGAAGGGTGATAAAAAAGAATATGAGAATTAAAAAATTTTCAATTCATCCTAAGTACTCCATTTTTCTCCCGAAAAAAATGGCCGCCAGCAACTCATTATACGCTTCATAACTCGAAAAGTATTCTTTTTACAAAAACGTTTGCTGAAGCAAAAATTGTTTATTTCACATTTTCTACCTCATAAATGTTTCAGATGTTTAATAAAAATTTATATTTTTCAGGTTTTTGTTGGATTTGGAATTGGTAACTTCTGATAACACTGCCCAACAAAAAAAAATTAATTCTAAGACCTGTTTCTGGATAATATTGATGTGCTGATTTCAAAAATCACCTTAGATTTTGTCCATCACATCAGGTTTTCGTGCAATGCAATATGCCTATTTTGGGTGATCCATGAAGGGCGCTTATCAAAATTGATTTTTGAGACCCGTTAACAGCTGTTTTGCTGTTAAAATTTTATCTGTGGAATACTCAAATCTGTGCATTAAATCTAAAGGTCATGTACAACATATATTAAAATCTTGGGTATCTGTGATTTCCCCAGGTGTGAGCGTGACGTCATGATCATGGATTCATTTTTTGCTTATTTAAACACTTTTAATCACTTTATGTGTCAATATTACCATTGTATATTAAAGTTCACTCCCTGCACAATTGTCTACTTTTCGATGCTGATTCCGAGTATGTAAAAACTTATTTTTTGAAAAGAAAAAAATTGGGCATAACCCTGCCAAAATGCGATATCTCCAAAATATCCATATTTGATTGCTCGAAAACCTGACGTGATAGGCAAAAACTAAGGTGATTTTTTAAATCAGCAAACCAAAGTTACCTAAAAACAGGTGTTAGAATTAAATCAGCAAAATTGGTGTTGGGCAGTGTAATTAGTAACAAATATGGCTTCTGCTTCAAACATTAGAGTTAAAGGAGTCAATCAAAACCACATTTTATATTTGGAACCGCACAAGAGCTTCCTCTTACAACATTGCCAACAAATAAACAGGTGGGCCAATACCATGTTCTTTTAAAAGAAGCCACTTCAGTGACTTCACATAACTCATATACATTATATACATACATTATCAATTGAATAAGTGGTTTTCGTTGAGGTGTCTTTAAAAAAAATATTGTTTGGTGCATTCTTAACTAAATTCGTGTTACTAATCATTCATTAACGAATATATTTCATCTATTGACTTTATTCAGTACTATATTATTTGATCAAACGAAGGATAGTGCACGTGGCTTGCCTTGTTTGTTTTTCAAATCTATCAGAAAACGAGGAGTCATAAGGTTCATTTTCCCTTTCTTAGGGAGGTCAGGTAGAGTGTGGTCACACACCGTGGGAAGAAAAGGAAAAACGTCGGTCGAATCGCGGACAGATAAGTACTAATAATACTCTTTCTTTTACAGATCTTTTCGTCGGTAGCTTAATTATAAGCACACCGGACAAAAAATTAGTCACCCCTCTCAGAATGTACCTAATAACGTGTGACGGCGCCTCTGGCCTTGATAACCGCACGAATCCCGCGAGGCAGAGACTCTACGAGGTTGTGCATGTACTGAACATCGATTTGCTGTCACTCGTTCATCAGCCGGTCCCGAAGTTCCGCCAGAGTCCTGCGCTTCACTTTCTGTTTCCAGCCTGAACAACACCTTCGACGCATTCAGGATTAAAGGCTTCATTGGACCTGCGATGTACTCGTCGCCTCCCATCATTGGAGAACAAACAAAAACGGGACTCATCGGACCAAATTACACGTTTCCAATCTGCCGCAGTCCAGTTTTTGTGCCTCTGAGCCCATTTATAACGTGCCAATTTGTGACTTGCTGTTAACAGCGGCCTCTTCCGTGGTACCCTGCTCCAGATGTCCATCGCATGCAGTTCTCGTCGCAATGTCCGTTCGGAAATTGGTCTCTGGAGAACCTCATTGGTTTCTTGGAGCAATTGTTCTCTGGTTTGAAAACGATTTGCAGTTACTAGACGAGAAACATGGCGGCGGCCCCTATTGTCGAGAATTGTTTTCCGGCCACAGTTACGCCGTCGATTGTCAGTTGATTGCGAACTACACCACTCTTTGTAAACTCGCTGGACAGTACGCGTTGACACACCAACAAATTGGGCTACTTCAGACATTTTGTGTCCGTGGGCTCTGCCAAACACGATGGCTCCTTTTTGCCACTGAGTAACGTCTGCCTCACGATCCATTTTGCAGACTATATCCAACACACACTTTGTTCTTCACCACCTCACGAAACAGATCTGATCCTGTGTGCTACGTCACCGCTACTTGTCACTTACCAATGCTACATCAGCGCCCTCTGTGTGACCTTGAACTTCCTACTATCGGTGCTATTAGGGGTGACTAATTTTTTGTCCGGTGTGCTTATATTCATTTAGTATAAATTTGTGTTACAAGAATCTGTTTCTGCGTTTCAGGAACATTTTTGCGGGTTTGCTCAGGTGACGGCGCAATAAGCACAAGGTAGACCTACGTTGTAATTTATTAATTTCCAAGCGCTCGTTTTTTTGTTTTTTGTTTTTTAACTAATTAAGAACATGGCACCCTCGTCAAGTACTTGCAATCGCTGTGAACGGAAATTTGCCGCTTACGCGTTTACAATGGCTAATAATAATGAACAGTTAGTTTGCAGGTGGTGCTCAAGCATGGAAGTGCTGAGGAACGAGTTAGAACGTGAGAGGGAGGCCAGAGTTAGGCTTGAAGAAAGCGTGATGCTCCTGATGGCAAAATTAGAATCCCTTGAGACTCCAGTTACGACCCCTCCTGCCTCAGTTTCTACTAATAATATAAACAGTACTAATAGCCCTCTCTCTTCCCCTAGTTCCCAACCCTTCGTTCGAGTGCGTAATGGAGCCCCATTGAGAAAACCTAAGACTTGTCTACCAGAAATAACAAACAATAAGTTTTCTGTTTTAAGTTTCGAAGATGCTGATGAACCGGAAATACGACTCGTTGGCGATTCCATTGTTCGAAGGCAGCTCGAGGAATTCTGTGGGAGAAACCCTCGTCGTAGGCGCCGTTACTGCTACCCTGGTGCAAGGGTGGAGGATATAACTCATAGTGGTGACCATTTTACAGACGGTACCGCCGAGGACATAACGTATGTTATTCATGTCGGTACTAATAACGTTTTAAATTCTAGATCGGAAGAACTGCTGGCTAGGTACAGGGACTTACTAGAGCGATTAAAGGAAAAACTAATAAGATTGTTTTAACAGGTATACTTCCTCGAATTATCCAACGTAACGATTTCTACAGCAAGGCGACCTATATTAACAATAACCTAAAGTCTCTTTGCCAACAGGAAGGAGTGCATTTTGCGAATTTTTGGAACAATTTCTATGGCAGAAGGGACTTGTTCCTCGGAGATGGACTTCATCTTAATGACGTTGGAGCTGCGCGTTTAGGAAGACTATTTCATAATACTGTCTCTTCTCATCAGGCTGCAGTAACTCGAACGGTCCCAGGTAAATTCCACAAATTTCCTCTGCGCTCGCGAAGGTGTCGCAATTACAAACAATTTGAAGGTTCTATCCTTAAATGCTCGTAGCCTACGAAATAAAATAAACGATTTTTTTCTTTAATTGCTTGTAAAGACTATGATTTAATTGCGATAAATGAATCGTGCTTAGCACTGAAACACGTGACTTTGTAGGGGAGTATCAAATTAGGAGTTATAGACTTTTTGTTAAAAACAGAATAGGTAGGCGAGGAGGCGGTGTTATGTTGTATATCAAAGATAATATTGCGAACGTTATAGAAGTAAAGCGCACAATTCCAGAACCAATAGATTCGACTATAGCAGAACTTAAATTGAACGATTTCAAACTTCTTGTTGCGGTTATATATAGGCCCCCTAATCAAACAGCTGATACGGACGAAGCGTTATATCGTGAAGTAAAGCGAATAATAGGTAGTGAGCAGGCTTTAATTATGGGTGACTTTAATTGCGCCAACGTGAATTACGATACAATGCAGGGAGACGCGGAAGGTAATCGTTTAGTTAATTTTCTCGAGGAGAGCTTTCTTATTCAAGAGGTTGGGGAACCTACGAGGTTGGACAGTATTTTAGATTTAGTAATAACTACGGATGATTGGCTAATTACTGATCTTCAAGTAATAGAACCGTTAAGCAATAGCGATCACAATATGGTAGAGTTTGTCCTCTCAGTAAGTCACTCGAAACCAGCTAACTCGACTAAAATTCCTAACTTCCAGCACGCAGACTTTAGTAAATTTCGAAATAAATTGTCACACGTCAATTGGGAAAACGTAATGGGGAACTCCAACGCAAAACTAATGTGAGAATCGTTCGAAACAGTATTTAGGACTATAAATGAGGAATGTGTACCGTACAAATTTAAGCGTGCGAAAGTAAATAACAAGCCCTTGTGGTTTACTTCTAGAGTAGGAGACATTATAAAGAGTAGAGATAGGGCTTACAGGCTACATAAGTGCGATAATGAAAATTTGTGGTTATGAAACAACTACATATCTCTAAGGCGTGAAGCGAAAAGTGTGATAAAAAAGTCCAAGCGCGAATAAATCTCCGTAGCTCGTGACGGTAAAGAAAAGCCCAAGCGATTCTTTCAATACATCAACAATAGAAATTCAGTAAAAAGTGTCTTGGAGCCGTTGAAAAATGTTAACGGAGATCTAGTTTCTGAAAACAAGGAAATGGCTACCTTGCTAAACGAATTCTTTACGTCAGTTTTTACTATAGAAGATGTAACGAATATCCCTACGGTCATAAACATAATACCCTTTGATAATGGTAATATTTTGGATAATATTGTGGTTAGTGAAGGGGAAGTAATGCGCTATATTGATAAAATGAAAACGCATAAATCACCGGGGCCGGATTCCATATATCCCATACAACTAAAAGAATTAAAAGATAACATTGTTGTGCCGCTAACAAAGATTTTTAATGCGTCTATTTCTGAGGGGTGCGTACCAGATAATTTCAAGTTAGCAAACGAAACACCTATCTTTAAGAAAGGCGATAAAGGTGCGGCGGGAATCGCTACTGGAATCAACAACACTGGGGAACAAATTTCAAATTTTTGTCTATTGAATTAGATTTGACAGTTACTTCTACGTAATTTGGGTGCGCTGAGCACGAATTTTTACTCGGTTTTGCTCTATCAGGTCCTGATTTTGCTCAACACCCCTCCTCTTTCGTCGTATTCCTAAAATTGTTTTTTTCTCAATACTCGCTGTCTTTTTGCAGTTACACATTATGGAACTAGGTTTTTATCTAGGTATTTGTACCTATTGTTATGGTATTGTTGTATTATGTATATTTTTATATGTAACACCCTAAAAATATTTTTAATTTTGTCATTTTTAACCCATTTTAATATTAGTAAATTAAGCTAAAAATATCATAGAATTCTAAAATTTTCTCGAGCGTTCCTGTTCTCTGTAGAGTATTCTAGAGGGGCAACTAAAATATATAAAAGCGACTCGTTTCCAGAGTTAATCAGTCAATTCAATCAGTCAGTCAGTCAGTCAGTCAGTTGAGTTAGTTAATTAAGTTTGGGCATTAACATAATTTTGAATTGGCATATGATTTAGTGAGTAATTTTGTCATCGTGATTTAATATAGTTGATTTAATTAGACGTAATTTATATTGTACCTACTCATCCGTGTTTCTAGTTTAATTTCATAGATTGTAAGTACCTATTTCATAATAAGTACCTATTTAAACTAATTTTTGTGTTTATATTTCAGATTTTCTTAAATTTATATGAATTAAGGGCTTTAAATACCTTTACAAATTGGCAGAACACTCAAGCAATATGTCATCAAGCACTAGAAAGTTCAAATGCAAAAACAACCCTGATTCCTTCTGTTATATATGTGGAAATTTTACACTTCCACATCAACGAGCAAATATAACTGACTTCGTAAAAAGAGCTTACTTAGCTTATTTTGGCATAAAACTGGGGGACCAAGATAAATCGTGGGCTCCACATAAAGCCTGCACTATATGCATTGAAAGACTGCGACATTGGACGAAGGGTTCGGATTCAAAAATACCTTTTAGAGTTCCGATGGTAAGTTTATGATTTCATAAAACTACGTAATTTAATCACTAGTATACTGTAATTTACCTAAATGTAATTGTAACTTAGGTACATAAACAAAAATTTACAGAAAATGTTTATAAGAATCTCAAATATTGCATAAGGTTGAAACACATAGAAATGTTAAATGTTTGGGTGATAACTTTTGATAAAATTCATAAAAACAATCTCTCGTCGCTTTTGTTAACGCTTTACAATTTTTTTTCCATATCAGGTGTGGCGAGAGCCTACTAACCACGAGACCGATTGCTACCTTTGCTTTGTCAAGACTTCGGGCTTCACTAAGAAAAATAAACATTGTATCGAGTACCCAAATTTCGACACCGCGATACGACCTGTGCTACATTCAAATGAGATCCCCATTCCAAAATTTAAGGGTCTGCCAACTCAAGAATTAGTTGAAGATGTTCCTGAAAATATTGTTATGCACTTTGAGGAGTCAGACACCGATTTTGACCCCAGCGTATTTGAAAGTCAAAACGATCCGCAAAAGTTTAACCAGGCCGAGTTGAATGATCTTGTAAGGGATCTAAATTTGCCAAAAAAGGCTGCGGAAATTTTAGCTTCAAGACTTAAAGAGAAAAACTTGCTTACTTCAAACACATACATTTCATTTTACAGAAAAAGAGAAGAAGAACTTGTTAAATATTTTAGAACAGAGGATAGTTTAGTATATTGCTGCGACATAGTTGGTTTGTTAAAGATGGGGGTTGAGTCTTACGATGCAAATGATTGGCGCTTGTTTTTAGACAGTTCGAAAAGAAGTCTTAAGTGTGTGTTGTTGCATAATGGCAATCTATACGGCTCGATACCGATTGGGCACTCAACAAAATTAAAAGAAAAGTATGAACATATAGAAAAGGCTTTAAATCTTATCAAATATAGGGAGCACGAGTGGATCATATGTGTTGACTTAAAAATGGTTAATTTTCTGCTAGGACAACAAGGAGGGTATACTAAATATCCCTGCTTCCTTTGCTTATGGGACAGCAGAGCCAAGGAAGAACATTATTTCAAACAAATCTGGCCAGCACGAACATCACTTACTGTCGGAGAAAAAAACGTAATTAATCCACCTTTAGTGAGCAGAGATAAAATCATATTTCCTCCTCTGCATATAAAACTAGGCCTCATTAAACAATATGTAAAAGCTTTAGATACGAACGGCGAGTGTTTCAAATACATAACTTCAAAATTTCCAAGTTTAAGTTATGAAAAAATCAAGGCAGGAATTTTCGACGGTCCACAAATAAGAACAATGATTAAAGACCAATTTTCCTAATGTCATGAATGAACGCGAAAAAAATGGCTGGTTCTCATTCGTGGACTTGATAGAAAACTTTTTAGGCAATTATAGGGCAGATAACTACGAAGAAATCGTAAAAAAACTTTTAAGGGACTACAAAGAGTTAGGTTGCAATATGAGCATAAAAATGCATTTTTTGAATAGCCATCTTGACCAATTCCAAGTAATTTAGGTGATGTAAGTGACGAACAAGGGGAGAGATTCCACCAAGATATCAAAATTATGGAGGAACGGTACCAAGGCCGCTGGGATTCCCACATGATGGCTGATTACTGCTGGTGCTTGAAAAGAGACCTGCCATCAACAAGCAAATACGCTAGAAAGTCTTACAAAAGAAAATTTTTGCCACAGTGAAAGCTTCATATCTGTTTGTTTTTTTATTTTAAGTCATTTCTATCGTTATAATGTAATTTTACTGTAGTTTGAACTGCTTGTATTCATGAAACTTGAAAAAAAAAATTAACACGACTTAATTTTTTAGTCCTAATTTGAAAAATCTGGAAAATGGCACATAGGCTGTCGACAAGAATCAGGACCTGATAGAGCCAAACCGAGTTGAAATTCGTATTCAGCGCACCCAAATTACCTAGAATCAAGTGTCAGATATCATTCAATAAAATACGTGTTGCCCAGTGTAATTAGGGATCGTATAGTCGAACACTTAGAATTGCGCAATTTAGTTAGAAATACGCAGCACGGTTTTAGCGGAACAAATCTTGCTTAACTAATCTTTCAGAATTTTTTCAAAGCGTGGTTGACGTTTACGATAGTCATCGGGCGGTTGATGTAGTGTATTTAGATTTTCAAAACGCGTTTGACACCGTACCGCACAAAAGACTCATTGAGAAAACTAAGGCTCATGGAATCAGGGGTGTAGTAATAAATTGGATAGAAGAGTGGTTGCGAATAAGAAAACAGAGGGTGGTCGTTGATGGAGCTGAGTCGTGTTGGGCTAATGTAGCGAGTGGCGTTCCTCAGGGTTCTGTATTGGGCCCCTTGCTTTTTCTTATATATATATTAACGATTTAGATGTCGGCCTAGTCAGTACAGTTTCAAAGTTTGCGGATGACACGAAGCTGGGTGGTAGGGCGATTAATGACGAAGATAGAGGTAAAATCCAGAATGATCTGAATAAAATCGTTGATTGGTCAGTCACATGGCAAGTGAGATTTAATGTCGATAAGTGCAAAATTTTACATATAGGTTCGCGAAACGGTAATTTTGCGTATAGTATGTCAGGGAAAGAGTTAATAAGCGTAGAGCAGGAAAAAGATTTAGGAGTTATAGTCACTGGTGATTTAAAAGTAGCGAAACAAAGTACAGCAGCGGTCAATAAAGCGAACAAAGTGTTAGGTTTTATAGCTCGGAATTTTGAGTACAAATCGCGCGATATTATAGTTCCTCTTTATAAATCATTAGTTAGACCCCATTTGGAGTACGCGATCCAATTTCGGAATCAACATATGCGCAAAGATATAGACAAAATCGAAAGAGTTCAAAGACGAGCAACTAAGATGATTCCGTCGCTTAGGTCAAAGTCGTACGAGGATAGGCTTAAAGAGTTAAAATTGACTACACTCGAGACTAGGAGGCTAAGGGGTGATCTAATCTAGGTTTTCAAAATTATGAATGAGTTCGATAACGTAAACAGAGATAGCTTTTTCGAAATATCTCAATATAATAGGACTAGAAATAACGGGTGTAAGTTGACAAATAGAAGGTTCGAGACAGCAGTTGCCAAAAACTTTTTTACGCATAGAATAGTAAATAAGTGGAATAGTTTGCCGGTAGAAGTAATTAGTAGCACGTCTATAAACATGTTTAAAAATCGATTAGACGCATATGTTGATAGATTGGGTATAGTTTAAGGTAGTAAAATTAAGGGTTGGATAAGATAGATTTTGATTCTCTTTTCATTAAAGATCACAATAACCAGACTAGAGGTCATAGTATGAAGTTATTTAAGCCAAGATGTAGAACAAATTTAAGAAAACATAGTTTTACAAGTGTTGTGGGATATAGGGAGGCAGCATCTTGGGTTAGGGGATACTCTCTGTCCTTACACACCCCATTTAAAGAGATTCTTCTGCCGAGCGGTGCCCCCCATAGTACTGTAAGGTATTGAAAAACTCATGATCTTCACTTGCCCCAGAAACACCTTTAAATGGGAGACCCATAATAGGTGCACACACACATTTCTACATTACTGTACAGTCTTTACAGCCACACCTACACTTTTCCTCCTAAGTATATATATTGTAATGTATAAGGTTGTAAATTGTGACTTGGTCCGCAATTGATATGGACCGTGACTTATTTTTGGTTGGCAAGGTACTGGTATTGATGGATACCGTAATGAAATTGACTGGATTCTTTGGATCTGATATATTTGCATGTCGGTTATAAATAAATATAGAGTGTAACATATTTGTGGATAGTAGTCTATTCTGACTTGATCCTCTTGATCCAGAGATTCTATCTTTAGTTTTAAATTGATAATTAATTAGTTTTAAATTGATAATTATTTAGTTTTGTAAAAATTGGTTGTTGCCAATGTACAGGCAGTTTTTACATAGTGGAGCCACCTCGATGGGCCGAAGTGGCCCCTAGTGTGCCCACTATAAAAATTTCATATGTTCTTATGTTCTTTGTGGTTCGGAACCCACGTAAAATTGTAGGTCACCTCCGCCACCACGGAGGACATGCACAATACACAATAAGGTGGCCCACTTTTCAATTTTTTTTTAAAAGTATAGGTTATCGTAGTTTTTCCTATTATTTGGCACTATACTAGCACATTGGTACCATTTTTACAAAAATTTATCAATATTTAGGGGTCTCGCATCGACCTTGAAATTACGAGTTTTTTTTTTTAAATGCGTACTTTTTAACTTTTTACTGAATCAAGATAACTCATTAAGTAGGGATGTTTTCTGAATCCTCTTGATGAGAGAAGTCGTTTGGTGTGCCTTCGAATGCCATACGACTAACGGTTTAAAAGTTGTGCCTGTATACAGGTAATACCAATGTGCTAGTATAGTGCCAAATAATGGGAAAAACCACGATCACCTATACTTTTAAAAAAAATCAGCAAATAGCAGACAAATAAGGAAGAAAGAAACAATAACTTAAACAATCACTTTTGCATTGTATTGACCACTATCACACGTCACTGGCTGCAACGTTGTCCCTCTGTGCTATGTCATCGTGGCGAGTGATGACTTCTTAAAGTCGCCGAGCTGTTTCCGGTTCTTTTCCACCACTTGCAGAAGATCCTGCAGCTGTGCCTCGTCCTTTGTGACCGTGTTCGCATAGTCTTGTATCAGTTGGACTCCTCTTTCAGCTATGAAAACTTAATCAACTGACCTTGACCATTTTGCCATCCCAGTGGACAACAGTGTGCCTCGGTGGCGTGAAGGAGTCCTTCACAGCCGTCGCCACTTCACGGCGATGTGACACTCTTCCCCGGCGAGCCGTTTCTTTCGAGATGCTGAACTGATTGAGGTCTGCTGGTGGATCCGCCGAACGTGTGATAGCAGCCACAATGCTTACTACCTATGTAGAGAATGGAAAGTGGAAAGGAAACTGTCAAGAATACATGTGGGTTACGGGACACTTTAAAACTGACGCTATCGATGAATACTATACACAATACGCACCAGATTATTGGACATGCGGAAACGATCAGCCACTTCCATGACAGCAGGTGCATTAAGGATGCGGCGAGGAAGATTGACAGACACACTTGGCTCTTTCGGCAGGGGGAACGCTAGTTCTGTCTCCGACTCTCCTGACATGCCAGTATCATCATTCTCCATGGCCTCATCTCCGGTTTCGTATGCACACTTTGAGGTTTGCGGCTCCTGGCGAGGACGTTTTCTTCCTTCCTGTAGCTTTCTTTTTACAGCGAAAACTTTATCGTTCCCGCTCATCGTTGCCACCCGAGGACCACGTTGATCGAGGTAGAAGTCAATGTCTTCTTTCTTGTCCTTGTCGGACAGCAGTCGATTCTTCTTTATATCTTCGACAGCGTCAGATGCTCCGATATCCCACAGCTTGTCCACACTGTCCGAAAACTTCTGCCGTTTTCCTCCGGCGTCAGTTTCTCGTTTTCTGCTCTTTTGGAGTAAGTGCCACTCTTTCCACAATGCCTCTAGCTTCCGTTCGCAGTTGAGCTTTGTGATTGTTTTAATGCGGGCCATGTTCCAAAACTTTAAGACGTTGTTTACGGTTTCTTTGAATGCGTCTTTCCTGTTAGCAGTGTACTGGATAACACTGAAGAAGTATTGCAAAACCTGCCGTGTTGTTGGCAATTTGCCACCACTGATGGAGGACGACGGTTGGCCAACTAAAAAAATTTCCGAGGCCGATCTTAGAGAAGGTAGTGATGTTATTTTCGCCTTTCCTTTTGATGACTCTCTATTTGTAGCTTCAAGAGTTCTTCCAGTTATGGTTGCCATCGATTTGTCCATGACAAAGGATGAGGAACTCAGACAGAATTTCAAAATGTTATGATCTGCAAAAAAAGTAATAGGTTAGGTACCTGGCACAGGCATAGTGCATTTTCTAATTACCTATATACATTATACATTCCGCCCGGGTATGGTAACTCATTTTTTTGAAAAGTATAGGTGATCGTGGTTTTTCCCATTATTTGGCACTATACTAGCACATTGGTATTACCTGTATACAGGCACAACCTTTAAACCGTTAGTCGTATGACATTGGCAGGCACACCAAACGACTTCGCTCATTAAGAAGATTCAGTAAAAAGTTAAAAAGTACGCATTTTTTTAAAAAAACTAGTAATTTCAAGGTCGATGCGAGACCCCTAAATATTGATCAATTTTTGTAAAAATGGTACCAATGTGCTAGTATAGTGCCAAATAATGGGAAAAACCACGATAACCTATACTTTTTAAAAAAATTTAAAAGTGGGCCACCCTAATACACAATTACGAACACAGTTAGGTAGACCAGCCATGAGTGGATCCTAGAGTCTTTGTTGGTCTGAAACATTATTATAACTCTGATATTTTCAATAAAATTACTGAAGATATACTCTGTATTTGAAGAAAAGCTTCAATTCCTGCAATAGTTGACAAATCAGTTTATATCAAATTAAAGTGGTTCGTCGAGAAAGCAAACGATCTTAGTAGATCAAAAAGTAGTGTCAAAATGAGAGAAAATTTTAATGACACCTTGGAAGAATTATTCGATATCAGTGCTTGTAAATGCCCTTTTATCTCCCATCAAATCTTTGGCTGTCCTGAGAGCTGCGAAGATGTTCACATAAGATGCACCTGTCGAAGAGAACTGAAGGTACCAAAAGAAGAGCTTCTGTTTTTACAGGATCAGCGATCGACGCGTACAATGAAAATAGGGGGCGTTGATAAAGTCATGACAAAACGAATTCAAAAAATGCAGTCTGGGAAATTGCGGACAGAAGAAGGAATGGCTAAAAGAAGAAGAGAAATGAAGGACATATTTTAACCGAAATAGAGTGTTTTTCAGATGTAGAGAGTACTTCCACACAATATGAATTAGACCCACATGAGAGTGAATCAGACTATGAGTCACTTGCCACACAAGGTCAAATGAGACTTCCATTGCCTACTGTAGCGATGGAAGCCGATAGATTTGGAATTTCAGATCGAGCAGCAGCTGCTTTGGCTTCAGCTGCTTTAGTTGATTATGGAGCAATCACTAAAGAAGATAGTACATTTTTGATTGAAAAGAACAAAATCCGAAGGGGAAGGGAGAAAATGAGAAAAAGTTTGGTGATGGAGAGTAAAGCTAATCCTGCTGTCATATCTGCTATATTTTTTGACGGAAGAAAGGACAAAACTTTGGTGAAGGTGAAGAAAGAAAACAAATGGTACGGAGACTCCATTAGAGAGGAACACTATGTTTTGGTGTTTGAGCCAGGAAATGAATATTTAACCCATGTAGTTCCTTCTACTGGTAAAACTCAAGATATATCTGATAGTTTGGTCTCCTTCTTTCAAGAGTCAGCTATTAATGAGAGCATTCGTCTCATTGGATGTGACAGTACAAATACCAACACAGGTGCCAAGGGTGAGATCATCCACCTCATAGAAGAAAAACCAAAGAAACCGTTACAATGGAGCATTTGTATGCGGCATACAAATGAACTTCCCCTTCGACACTTATTTGAACATTTTGATGGTAAAACAAAAGGTCCAACATGTTTCACTGGAAAAATCAGAGTAGCACTGAAAGAATGTGGAAAAATGCCTGCAGTCAATTTCAAACCAATTACAGAAGGCATTGATTTAACACACATATCAGAAGAGGTTATCGATGATCTTAGCCAAGATCAACAGTATTTGTACCAAATTATTGTGGCTATAAGAAGTTGGAATGTCCCAAAAGATTTGGAAAATACAAAACCCGGACCACTGAACCATTCTCGATGGCTGACATCAGCAAATCGTGTCTGCCGCCTATACATTGCAGAGAAAACTCCTTCAGTGGCTCTTTATTCAATAATTTTCTACATTGTTACAAATTATGGACCAAGCTGGTTCGATATCAAGAGTAGACCATATATATGGAATGGACCACATCACATATTTGGAGCAGCATATTTTGCTCATTGCGAAAATGTTCTGATAGCAATGTTATCAGATACATCAGAACAAAAACGAAACAGAGCAGTTGATTTCATCATGAACATTAGAACAAAGACGGAAATTGCGTCCAAAATCAGAGAATTTAAGGTTCCTGAGATAAATTTCAACGCAAGCGCATGGGATGATATTATTTACTGGTGAAAAGAAATGCTGACTGAACCTCCTATCACTATGGCGCTCACAAATATTGAACTCAATGCAATTAGGGTTAAAAAACTGTGCTTACCAAATTATCCACTTCATTCACAAAGTGTCGAGAGGGCAATAAAATTTGTCACCGATGGGGCCTCATCTGTATATTCCCAAGAATCCCGTGATCAATTTATAAGAGCAAGAATTAGGTCTCGTTCACTGCTGCCATGTATGGAAACCAAGAAAGAAATGACTTCACTTTTTGACAATTAGCTTTTAATTAGAGACTGAAATAATTCACCAAAATTTCATAAAAGCAAACACTTCACGATTTTTGAAAAGGGATCTTTTTGGAAGTGTATTGATTATATGTTTCTGCAATTGTGGTAATAAAATGTCAATAATTTCTCTCGTTGATTAGTGTTGTTGTAGATTATAGTTTGAATATTCAAAATTATATAAGGTTATTAACTATTATCAAAGTAATATACTTTGGTCATTAAAGAATTTTTCATTTATTTAGAAAAAGTGATTTATTTGTGATATTTACCGAGATAAATTTTGATAAAATTTAAAATTGAGAAAATAATTTATAAAAGGGCACTTTCTAATGTACTTTTTATTTTGAATCATTTTTATTTTATAGTGTCTTTTAATTGGATGCGTATTTTTCAAGTTATAAGCATTTATATGTTTGACTAGCGGCCATTTTGTTTTTCTCAAAAATGCGCGAGTAGGGCAAAATTGATTTTTCTTTTATATCACTTTATGTCATCTATAGAACACAATACAGCAAATTATAGGTGAAGCAAATAAATATGCCAAACAGAATTGCGTTTCACCCCACCCTAGTATATATATATATATATATAATATATGCGCATCGGTGGTGTAGTGGTTAACGTCGCTGACTACGAATTTATCGGCCCCGGGTTCGAGACCCTACAGCAGCCGGCGCGCAGCAAAACCCAGCTGTTCATCCTTCCACACAATATAGAAAGTGGTTGGTAGATAAATGGGTACCCTAGGTGGCCTAGTGGTTAAGACGCTGGGCTGCTGATGGGACGTGGTTTGGATTCCACGTTAAACTGTAGGTCTAAGGTGGAGTGAAAAGCTTGACCTCCGTCAAAATGAACAATTCGGGCGGAAGCTAACCAAAGGTACCAAAGGTTTAAAGAAATTAAAGAAATTTATTTATATATACGGTATATATATATATATGTATATGATGAATAAAACCACGAAGGAAAGAAAAACAGAATGGTGCTCAAGCGCCTTCGTCTAATGACGTCCTCAGGAACACTGAAGTAAATAGAGTTCGAGACTATATATAGGTCACCAAAATTTTTTTTATATATAATAAATATAGAAATAAAAATTGTGGGAGGAGCATACAAATTTGTAAGGAAAAACTACCAATTTTAGCACTTTGCCATTCGTGTCCAAATCCGTTCTGAACTAATTAAAAACAAGATCAAATGGATTGTTTACAACCAATTTTATAGATAATGCCTGAATTATATATAGGTCACAAAAAAAAAAAAAATAAGTTGAAAAGTAAAAATTGTAAGAGGAGCATACAAATTCATGATGGAAAACTACCAAAGTTTTAGCACTCTGCCCTTCTTGTCTAAATCCGTTCTGAACGAATTCAAAACAACAGGATTAAGTGGAAAAAGACCTTGGCTGATGTTAAAGTTTAGTATCTATCGGAAAAAACAAACAATTTGTCCCACGTACACTTTTACGCTGGACACGACACCTCCATTAAGAAAGCCATATTTTCTTCAATGTTTCTCCGCGCTCTTAGAATCGCCAGTCCAGAATACATTGATGCCGAATTGGAAAAAATCAACGGTATTGGAAGTGATCTGTGCTACCCACCTGCGTTTATGGAATCTTGTTTTAACAAGGCAAAACGAACCTTCTATCGTGTGAATAATAACACACACTTAGTCAAAGAATATTTTAGTACTTCCATTTTTCCCAGGCTTTTTAGGCATTGCTCATGTACTTAACCTTTTGAATATTATTGTAGTATTTTCATATAACAATATTGTGAAAAATATCATTGTAAAAAACAGCCCTACCAATAATTCAGGCATTATCTATAAAACTGGTTGTAAACAAAGTGATTCCTTTTACATTGGCCCGACGGGAAAGGATTTGCACACGCGTGTAAAACAGCATCAATATTCCGTTAGAACAGGACAGTCGTCCAGTGCCCTTTTTGTTCATTTGTTAGAGTTATCCCACTGTATTGATTGGAATAATGCTTCAGTTTTGTTTCACTCTAGCAACATTGTTAATAGAAATATTCTTGAGTCTGCTATTATCCAACTTACAAATAACTTTAACATGAGCCAAGGTCTTTTTCCACTTGATCGTGTTGTTTTGGGTTCGTTCAGAACGGATTTAGACAAGAAGGGCAGAGTGCTAAAACTTTGGTAGTTTTCCCTTATAAATTTGTATGCTCCTCTTACAATTTTTATTTTTAAATTTATTTTTATATATTTTTTTTTATGGCCAATATATTATTCAGGCATTATCTATAAAATTGGTTGTAGATAATCCATTTGATCCTGATGTTTTGAATTCGTTTAGAACGGATTTAGAGAAGAAGGGCAAAGTGCTAAAATTGGTAGTTTTCCTTACAAATTTGTATGCTCCTCCCACAATTTTTAGTTCTATATTTATTATATATATATATTTTTTTTTGTGTATATATAGTCTCGAACTCTTTATTTACTTCAGTGTTCCTGAGGATGTCATTAGACGAAAGCGCTTGAGTACCATTCTGTGTTTCCTTTCCTTCGTAGTTTTTTCATCATAAATATTTTTCACGTGTTACTTTCGTGAAATAATTTTCATATATATAATTTAGGCCAGTGCGATTAATCGAAAATGTCGATTCGGGTCGATTCAGTAAAAGAATCGAATCCCGACCCGACTTAGAGCTAAACAATTTCGATTCTTCGATTCGCTAACTGTAACCTGTCGAGACGATAAACTGGCACTACCCTAAAACCATGGAATGTCGAAACCGTGGAATAGCAATTGAAAAAATATAAATAAATATATATATATATATATATATATATATATATATATATATATATACACACACACATTATATTCTTACCTTTCTTACCAGGCGCCTGGTAGACCGAAAGCGGTCGATCAGTTGGGAGCCCTCGGACGAGACCCCTCCATGCCTTACGATCTCCACACATCAAGTTCGCCCGTTGGAGACTGATTCCACACTTCTCGACAGCACTCTTGATGTTATCCATCAATCGAATCTTGGGTCTTCCAACTGGTCTTCTGTTTTGAGGGGCTCATTCCAGCATTCTTCTTGCTGTCCTTTCCATCGGCATTCGTTGGACATGCCCGTACCATCTCTGTTGATTCCTCTCAATATTCTCATTAACCGAAGTTACACCCAATCGCCTTCTTATTTCAGTGTTCCTTATTTTATCCAATCTACTTACTCCTTCTATCAATCTCAGGACCCTCATTTCAGCTGCTTGCAGTTTTCCCCTCGTCCTTGTGGTTAGGGATGTTTTGGTCTTTCAATAGGGGGTACAGGAAGGAAACATTTCTGCTATATTTAGCAATTCTTTCATTCACCTCTACATCCATACCCGCATCATTTGCTATCACACTACCAAGGTATTTAAATGTGTCCGTCTTTTTCATTTCCCTTCCCCCAACAAAGATTCCATCCTCGTTCGCTCCCCTTGTTACCACCATATATTCAGTTTTATCATAATTCAGTTTCAGTCCATACTCCCTCAATCTCTCATCCCACCTCTGCATAATTCTCTCCAGGGATTGTGCTGTGTTAGTCCCAACAGCCACATCATCAGCATATCCAAAAATTTCTATTTCCTCTTCAATTTCCTCATTTATGTGTTCCATAACCCTGTTGATGTAGGTAATAAATAAAATGGGTGACAGAACACTCCCTTGTTTAACTCCTGTACTTGCACCAAACCATTCCTCCGACCCCACCAACGTGCTCTGGAGACCCTATAGGTGCTCATTACTGCTCTCAGAAGTCTGGGTGGCGCTCTTTCACTCAGAACCACCCACAGCTTCTCCCTGGGCACACTATCAAATGCCTTCTCCAGATCCAAAAAACATATGAAGCGGTCCAAATTGAATCTCGGCTCTTCTCAAGATATTGTCTTATGGCTGAAATTTGATCTATAGTTACTCCGGCCTGCACGAAAGCCACATTGATACTCCAGTAACCCAGGTTCCAGTATGTTTCGTATTCTATGTTCCAAAATCCTTTCATATATTTTTTCCACATGACACATCAAAGATATGCCACGGTAGTTTTGACATTCCTGCTCACTTCCCTTCTTTTTATATATAGGACATATAATTGCTCCGCCCATTCTGCCGGTACAATTCCCTGCGACCACACCACCCGGAAAATGCTTAGCAGCCAGTCTACAGCAGGATCACCAGCTGCTTTTAGTGTTTCTGTGACAATTGCATCCGGTCCGAGAACTTTATTATTCTTCATCCTCTTTAGTGCTTGAATAACCTCCTCTCTAGCGATCTCTCTGTCCCTCTCATGCTCCTCATGATTTACCCGCTCCTCCCGCCTCACTTCATCATATTGGTTCTCGTTATTCAAAAGATGCATAAAGTATTCGTTCCAGCGTGCGGCCACCTCGCTTTTATCATGAGGACTTCACCATGTGCATTTTTAATCGCCACTGTTGTTTTCTTGCTTTCTCCACTTTTATACTTCTTAGTCATGCGATACAGTAACTTCTTCGAGCCTTGAAAATCCTCTTCTAAGTCTCTACCTATTTTCTCCCACACAGAGCGTTTCGCTCTTCTTTTAACCTCGTTGGTGTGGTTTCTCAATTGGACATATTCTTGCCTTGTTTGCTCATTTCTATCCTTAAGCCATCTCCTAAAAGCACGCACCTTATCTGCCACTGCCTCCTTTACCTCCTGGGTCCACCATGCCATCTTTTTCTTTTTTTGACCCTCCAACTGCCATTTCTCCAATCACCTCTCGCTGTATTCCCTCCATCGTTCTCCTAAACTCAACCTAAACCTCCTCCACTATTTCCGTAGCTACCCTTTGTCCGAAAGTCTCCTCAGTTCTAGTTCTAATCTCTTCCAGTTTTTCTGGTGTATTCACCGTGCACTCTCTTCTCCTTCTAGGCTTTTTTATATTTTGTGGTACTGGAAGCAAAATTTTGGCTTTAACAAGTCTATGATCCGAGTCAAAAGACACAGATGGTACTACTCTTACATCTTTCACCAATGACTTTTTAGCCACCACACTAAAGTCTATCTGAGACTTCTTATCATAATTTCCGGTTCTACTATTCCATTTATACCACGTATAGAGATGTGATTCCTTGTGCTTATTATATGTAATATAATAATATAATAACGTTATAAAATAGTTGGATATTTGAGAGATTACGCTTTTATAAAGAAATGAGTGCGCTCAATGTGCATGGTCAGCTTTTGATTTTGTGATGTCACAGAATCACGTGCGCGCGCCTTGCGGTGTGATAAGTTTGGACCGGTTCTTTGGGTTTAGTTGTTTATTACGCTTTTCAGTATGTTGTTGCTGGTGCATGTATGTTGTTCTGTCGGTGCTGATGCATGTAAATTGTAAAGTATAAGTGAGTGCAGTGCACAGTCGCAGATGAAGCGAATCGAATCGAGAATCGAATAAAAATAAAAATATCCGAATCGCACACCCTTAGATTATTATATATATATATATATATATATATATATATATATATTCTCCGCCACGGCTTTCCTACTTTGGTCTAGGTTAGGTTAGATTGGGATAAATTAAATTAATGACGAAACTTTTCTCAAATCTTGATTTCTTACTTTGTGCATTTTCACTTGCGGACAGTAAATGGGAAAGGGAATGGGAATGACACGAGTGGGAAATAATTTATGTGGACTTTGGTAAGGTAACAGTTGGATGTTACAAACGAGGATTAAAAAGTAGCTTTATACTTTTATTTCCTTGCTGGAGCAACAATGCAAAACTCTTTTTGGGGTCAACTGTACGTACCGTCAATTACAAAAAACCGGGATACATTGATGCGTAAAGTAGGAGGTGTGGCCCATTATATAGCAACTTTTCAAATAGACTGTATACTTCGATCAACCAAAAACCAAATTGTTGTATCATAATTTTGCTTCTTTTTAATCCTTTCAAACTGTTTCGCGAGTAATTTTTTAACGAAAAAAAAAGAGTTATTGATTCAGTCATTCATTTCCCGTTTTTGTTTCCCAATTCACCTCATATTAATGGCTTATTTTAAGAGAATAAACCCTCCATTATGCGCGTTTTAATGATTATTTTTTACGGCGAAAAGGGGAAAGGAAAAATATCCCCTTTTAAATTACAGTTTCGGTTCAGGGGTGTGTGAGTACGTTTCGTGTGAAACTATAAATCATTCAAATTTCCATTAACATAAAAGGATTTTTTTTTCCTGTGTAAAAAATATTAAAATTTTAAACTCTGAATGAGAGTACAGTATTCAGTTATCCGTGATTGAGGGGCAGTCCATGATTACGGATAACCCGATTTCACGGTTAACTCAGTATACCACGTCGGTGGGTGTGCGACGCAGCCACTGCTGCCCGCCAGACCGACTAATCTCCCACCACGTACACCACCAAACAAAGTATTATTTTATTACAGTATAATACACAATTAAGTAGTCTGTACTCACCACAAGACGTGAAATGAGAAGCCACAAGTGCATATATGTACTTTATGAAGCGCGGTGAGACACTGACTGAGGCACGTTGTGGTGGTCTGGCGGGAAGCGAGCCGCGAATGTAAACTCCGTGCCAAATCACGGTTAACTCTGCGTCATGATCACGGATAAGTGGATAATGGTCAGAATTAGTAAATCACAGTTAACTCGATTCACTGTTGAGTGAAGTACGGATAACTGCGTGAGTACTGTGTAAGTTATTCATAGTGAATGTTTAGTTACAATGAATCTGTTTTTTTTTAAATGGGTGCGGGTAACATCCACATAAGCCAGCGGCCGTATCTCAATGAACAACACCATTTCTGTTTAAGCGAAGTGAAGGCACTGATCTACAGATCTACAGAAGCTAAGGCTAACAAAGACCCTAAGATCCACTCTAAGGTTAGCCCGAGAGAAAAGGAAAGAGTAGGGGGTTAAGAGAAGAAAATAAGGGGTTAAGTAAGTAGCAACACGTATCACTCATGGGTTAACATTCATTCAGAAAAAGAGAAAAAAGACTCACCATCATCATCCGCCGGCCACTGCCGACAAGTCAGAAAAATAGTCGGAGAGAATAGGAAAGGGGTGAAAGATTAAAAGAAGTAAAATAAGAACACTTACAAACCATGCAAACACAGTCTTAACTCACAGTCATACCATGCAAACAGTCTTAACTCACAGTCATACCATGCAAACTACAGACATACAAGTAAGGAGAGGATAAGAAAAAATAAAAAGTAGGTAAAGTTAAACAAAAAGTGGGTTAGTTTACTCTACAAGCTACATCTACGTTATGTTAGTCTAATTTTTTTTTTTTAATTTTATTGCTGGCATCACACGCTGGCATGTCACAAGCTGGCATTAATCGTCAACAGACTCATCCTCGACCACCACTCCCAGAGCTCCTGTTACTAATTGTTTTTTATTTTAAACAACGTTAATATTTTTAAAATGCCTATCTAGACGGTTCTTAAACATATTAACGCTGGTAGAATAAACGACTGACGCGGGAAGATTATTCCATTTATCAATTACATTAAACGTAAAGAAGTCTTTAGCGATATTAGTAATGAAACGTCTGCCACGCAACTTAAATCCGTTATTACCAGTATTGCTATTATCGAAAGTGAACAGTTTGTCAAAATTTACGTTATCGATGTTATTAACGATTTTGAAAACTTCAATAAGCTCCCCCCTTAATCTCCTAGTTTCGAGTGAATATAGGTCTAACTCTTTAATCCTATCTTCATAAGGCTTGTTGCGCAATGCCGGAATTAGTTTCGTGGCACGACGCTGAACCCTTTCTAACCTATCAATATCCTCACGCAAGTACGGGCACCAAAACTGAACGGCATATTCTAAATGAGGCCTGACTAGGGACTTGTAAAGGAGCAATATAATATCCTTCGATTTAAATTCGAAATTACGCGCTATGAAGCCTAACATCCTATTAGCTTTAGCGCAAGACTCCAGGCACTGGTTCCTAACCTTTAAATCCTTAGATACGCGTACGCCTAAATCTACTTCCTCGTCAACGCTCGCCAACTCCCTATCATCCATCGTGTACGTGTAATTATTGTTACATATATGCAAAACTTTACATTTGTCTACGTTAAATTGCATCTGCCATTTATCCGTCCACTCCATAATCCTATTTACATCGTCTTGGAGCCTATTTCTATCGTCCTCGTTAACAACCTTACCGCCTATTTTAGTATCGTCCGCGAATTTTGAAACGTTACTAGTCAATCCTACATCTATGTCGTTAATGTAAATTACGAATAGCAATGTGCCTAACACTGAACCATGTGGGACACCGCTACCTACATCCAACCACCCCGATTCACTACCATTAACTACCACCCTCTGCCTCCTAGCACGAAGCCATTCTTCTAACCAGTTAGCTACCTGACCGCGTATACCGTGCGCTTTGACCTTCGCAATTAATCTCCTATGCGGAACTGTATCGAACGCCTTTTTAAAATCTAAATAAATAACGTCAGCCGCTCTATGCCTATCGTATTCGCGCAATATTTCGTTATAAAATTCTAACAAATTAGTTAAACAAGACCTATGGCGTCGAAACCCATGCTGACTACTATTAATCAAATCTCTACTTTCTAAGTGATCGATGATACGATCCCTCACTACGGATTCCAAAAGTTTACCGACAATTGACGTTAAGCTAATGGGCCTATAATTGCTAGCTACTGTGCGGTCGCCTTTTTAAAAAATAGGCGTGACGTTAGCTAATTTGAAGTCTTCAGGAATAATCCCCGTTTCGAGTGACTGATTACAAATCTTCGTTAAGGGGCCTACCATAACGTCTTTCAAATCTTTCAAATGTCTGGGATAAAAAGCGTCAGGGCCTGGAGCCTTGCTAACTTTTAGCCTATCGATATAATGCGCAATCTCACCCTCGTAAACAGTTATTTCATCCAAAATAGTCTCGCTACTAAATGGAACGATATCGTCCACGTCGGGAACATTATTTACGTCTTCTACGGTAAAAACTGTCGCAAAAAAGTTATTGAAAATATTCGCCATCGCCTGAGCGTCAGAAGCCAAAGCACCATTAACATCCACTAGAGGGCCTATGTTATCTTTTATCGGCTTACGATTATTAACGTATTCAAAAAACTTTTTTGGATTATGTTTACTATCCGCAGCTATAAGTATCTCTAAATTACGCTTAGCATTCCTAACTGATCTTTTAACCTGACGTCTAAGCCCGATATATCTATTAAAGTTAGCTGCCGTGCCATTGCGCTTATTAAGTCTATACGCTCTATTACGCTCGTTTATGAACTCGCCTATTTCCCTAGTCCACCACTTGGGCCTACCATGATTTCTAGCGCGCTTGGGCCTACAAGGAATAAACTCCCTTTCAATATTCCTAAAACTTTCTTTAAACGCCACCCAATGCAAATTTGTGTCATTACCCATAAATAAGTTATCCCAGTCCACTACTCTCATCCTATCCGCAAAACTATCAAAATTAGCCCTACGAAAATCAGGGACTTCTATTACGTTACTATCCTTAGTGTTTTCTATCAATAGCTTAAACCTAAGAATTTGATGATCACTACATCCTAAACTCTCGCCTACTTCTAAACTATCGACTATATTTTCGCCGTTCGTCATCACCAAATCTAAAATATTGTCACCGCGCGTTGGTTCGTTAACTATCTGTCGTAAAAAATTATCCTCCATGAACTCAATCAATCTCAAACCCTCCTCATTACCAATTATACTATGTCGGGGATTCGACTTCAGATGGTGCTGATTAATAATAATCCGGGCATTAACGCAATGGACCACGTTCGTCTGGCCTGAGTACATATTGTGACAGTGTCTGGGTCTCCTGATTCATTATTGTTAGGAACACCGACGTAAAGAATTTCGAAGTTTTGTTACGGACGTTACAACACAGAATTCGATGTTGCTACTAAAAAAATACTGACCCCCACCCACCCCCGACCCCTTAAAATGTTTGCAGTGTATGTTTTCGAAAAATGTTTTCAGTCCAACAATGAAGTTTTGTGAGAATGAAACAAAATTCTTTTTGAACTCTGTTTGAAACAGAAAACGAAGTATCATTATTTTATTAATGTTACGATATCAAAGGAAGTCTCAGTTTTAGTTTTTGGTTCTCTCTCTTTCTCTCTCTCTTTCTCTCGCTCTCAATTTACCTTCCTGTGTCGTGCTACTTATTCGAAATTCAAAGAAGGATCGACAAAGGGAGCGACCGGTATAAAATTTTCGCAACTTCAGTTCCGAGAAAAGGCAGCAAATTCGCTGTGATGTTGATAAGGCAACTGAATGAGCGCTGTGCCACGACATTTTAGTTTGATAAATAAATGTAAATGGAATCGAGAGATAAAGAAAAGGCCAAGTTTGTTTAGTGTAATATACTAACTTTACTTACTGAAGGAATGATTCGGTACTGTAAAATACGAAAGAGTACTATTAACTGCTCATATTGAGAGAAATAATCACGTAATAGAAATATATTCATACAAAAAATGAGTTCTAAACTAATTTCCTTAACACAAGTTTATGAAGAAAGCTAAAAACATATACATCATTTGACTCGCAAAGATTTGGGGAGATGTATTTAAATAGTGAACACATACTTTTATCTATCTGAGAGTCTTTTACGTAACTCAACAGTACTTCGAAGTTCGAATCCTGATGGCTAAGTCGTGTCCACGTCTAACGCAACTTTGTTAGATCAGCGAGATTAAACAACACCGGATTTGTTGAATAGTTGCATGGGTGACCATTCTCTACGTTCAGATGATATAGAAACCTGTAGTTCGGATTTTAAGTAAAGTTGTAAGTCCCCTCCGTCACGTGACCTATGCTGTTCAATTATTATTATTTCCATTACTGAATCTTTGGCGTGAATCTTTTGAAATGAATGCATCCGAGACCACGATGATCGTCAATTCCGATCATACCTCTTTTCGAAAAATCTCTCATACCTCTGGCAGCTCTAAAAAATCCTTGACTGAACTTGTCATAATCTTGACTATGCGTCATACAAAAACTCATTACCTGTTCTGCCAAGAAATGTTCTGGCCCTTCATATGGCCACATGGCCTGTACAAAAAATTTCTTTGTTAATTGACTCTGTTTGTCCAAATGTTAAATGCGTGTTATTTTTCTTATTGAAATTCACTTTCACGTGAAAGGGCTTTTTAGGTAGTAGGTCCCTTTGCGTTATAATTCGGAGCGATATACCCTCTACACGGGAAGGCTTTGAGCTTTTTTTTTTAACACTACTTCTGTATCAGTTCAAACATCAATAACTTCTACGTTATGAAGCCATTTCACATAGCGTAGAATTCAAGTTAGGTCAGATTATCTGTCTAGGTTTGGCTATATCGCAGTAGGACATATTCACTTTTAGCTTCTCTATTAGATTATACTGAGCTATACGTCGTATCCGCGTCGCAACCATCAATGAAGAGGTTAAGACTCAAACATTATTAGATTTATTACTTGAAGATACAATCGCCGAAAAATTTTGCAGATGAAATAAAATAAAAAATTATTCGTTGTAAAACAGTGTTATGCCAAAACTTCTGTTTATGATTGGTTACCACATGCACTTGCCGCCTTCCGAAACATGCCTCTTTCCACAAAAATACATAGATTAAAAAGGAGCTAATAGTAAGTAGGTCCCCAATTCTCCATTTAGAGTATTGAGAATAGTGGATATATATATATATATATATATATATATATATATATATATATATATATATATATATATATATATATATATATGTGTGTGTGTGTGTGTGTGTGTGTGTGTGTGATGAATTTCATAATTAGACACGTGAAATGAATGAATGATGCAAACTCACAAGGAAAAGGAAAAATTATTCTAAGGCCTTTCGTGTATTCAGAAGTACACTCGCCAATTCCCTGACGAGGTGTACTTCTGAATACACGAAAGACCTTGGAATCATTTTTCTCTTTACTTCTGGGTTTGCATCATATATATATATATATATATATATATATATATATACAGGGTGGGCCGTAAGTTTCCATACATAGGAAAAATTAAACGTTTGTTTTTATGTTTCAGATACTCTAAGAATATGCGTTTGACGTAAGATCTTGTTTACTGATGAAGCAAATTTTTACGTCAATGGAGAGGTTAATCGGCAAAACACGTTATTGGAGTAATGCTAACCCTAACTGGCTGAGTCCGACGAAGATGCAAGGTGCCGGTAAAGTGATGGTGTGGGCCGGGATATGGGGTGACAGAATTATTGGACCAATTTTTGTCAGTGGAAATCTTAATGCCGAAAGGTATCTTAACATGTTGCAAGAAGAGATTTTCCCATCCCTGCTAAACGAGGAAGGTAACTTCCCAGTTTACTTCCAGCAAGATGGAGCTCCACTCATTATGGTTTCACGTCGTCGGTATTTGGATCAGCAGTTTCTTGCTTGGCTTGGTCGGCGTGGTCCTGTGGAGTGGCCTCCCAGATCCCCAGATCTCACCCCCTTGATTTCTATCTTTGGGGGCACTTGAAGGCCATGGTGTATCAGGAAAAGATACGAGACATAAATCATCTAAAGGAACGTATCACCAACGCCATTACAAGCATAACGTCAACTGTGCTAATGCGTGTTCATCAACAGTGGGGAACACGTATTGAAATGTGTTTTCAAAACAATGGCAACCATGTAGAGCATATTATATAAATAAAAATGGTTGTCCATAAAAAAATGTTTATTTTTCCTATGTATGGAAACTTACGGCCCACCCTGTATATATATATATATATATATCCTCCTGAAGAATCATGCACTTGAACTGATAAATAATAACTACAGGTGTCTGCAATACAAACCGACAAAAATTGCATGAAAAAGGATACGGATTTAGAAATTCTTTGAAATGGAATAACATAGAACAGTGTTGCTTTCAGTGGTGATGAACTACGTACGGAAGCCTCATCAGCACATTGCCCCCCTGTTTACTTGGCAATGCTGCTGTGAGCTGATCGCATCCTGAAATGGGTGTATGGGCGGAATGGTGCTCTCTGTGAAAATGTTGAACTTTTAATCTCGCTTCCACTTAAGTTATAATTACGAATATCTTTATCACTGAGATTTATTCTCTACAACTTCCTCAGAGAACGACTACAGGTCGTCAAAATTCAAGGTATATCATCATCAGAATCGGAAGTACGCAGCTTAGTACCACAAGGGACAGTAATGGCCCCACTCCTGTTCATTATCATGCAAAACGAACATAGACAGCGGAGTAAACAGCAACAGTATAGTAACAGCCTTTGCAGACGATACAAAGATTAGCAGAAAAATCAGCGATGCCAATGTCGTAACAACGCTTCCCGGAGATCAGCGAAGTTAAGCGACATTGGGTCTGGGTAGTAGTTGGATGGGAGACCCGTCCTCCGCGCCCAGATTAAGTAGCGACCCGTGGTTCAGATCCCACGTAAAGCTGTAGGTCCCCTCCGTCATATGACCTTAGATGTTGCGAAGGAGGTTAAACAACCCCAATAAAAAAAAAAATAATATATATATATATATACACACATATATATATATATATATACACACACACACACAAATATATATATATACACACATACTGTGTGTGTATATATATACACTGTATATCAAGAAAAGGTGCCAATCATTCAGGCACTTTCATACAACTTCAGTAAAGAGACTTATAGAACAAACATAAAACTTTTATAGAAACCTTGAAAACAATTTATAACAATTTTTTCGACAACATGAGCTACTTCGTGGCTATGTTGTAACATCGCTTTCCTTTAGATCAGCAAGGTTAAGCAACGTTGGGCTTGTTCAGTAGATGGATGAGTGACCGTCCTCCGCTTTCAGGTCATGTAGAGACCGTTAGATGATTTGGATTTCACGTAAAGGCGTAGGTCCCCTTCACATGATCTTTAAGGTTACGAAGAAGATTAAACTACCCTACACTACTACGTTATGACCCATCCAATTACCAGACAACGCTCAGATTAAGTTTGGGTGCCAAATTGTACTGGATCAACTAAAGTCTGAAGACGGTACAAGAAAGGTTGATTCCGAGTTACAGATTAAGAGTTTTTATTCAGAAAACCGTGGCAAAATAAAAAGAAGTGAATTCAGCATTCAGATTTGCGGGATTGACACGGTCAGAGGACCGACCAGATAAGGGGGTTGGCAAGGTTATATTCATAGGGGAAAGCGTATAATTTACCACTATGAAACTAAGAATCTTTACAAAGCGAGGCGAATTTTCCTTCAGATGCAAATAAATCGCCTTAAACTGGATATCAACGCTCATCCAACCCAATATTTTATCATAGAGTAAACAAGAAACACATCTATCTATCTCTCTATCAATCTGTCTATCTATCTATGTCCTTCGCGGCTTCCAAGTGGCTACTATCTCGGGAAACTGAGTTGAAAAGGTGGGTTTGGTCCAGCCTTCACGCTTCGATTAAAAGAAGCCTCGCGTATGGCGCAGAGAAAATTGAAGGGAAGTCGCCGGGGAAGGGCCTGAACTCTGTTAACACAAAGCGGAGTCGTACTCACAACTTACGGTGTGGGCACCCACTGATCTTTATCTTGTTTCCATATATATATATATATATATATATATATATATACCTGACAAGGTGTACTGTTGAATACACGAAAGACCTTGGAATCGCTTTTCTTTTTTCCTTGTGGGTTTGCATCAGTTATTTATTTCACGTGCTTAATTGTGAAATTCATCCCATATATATATATATATATATATATAATATATATATATATATATATATATATATATATATATATATATATATATATATATATATATGTAGAGAGAGAGAGAGAGATAGATAGATAGATAGATATTCTATTGATACGTTGAATAACTTGAACTTGAAAAAAATATAAATGCAAAATTTATTCAAAGCACGAGTTGTAAAATCTTTTTCCGAAAACAGAAAAGGACTATTCCTTAATGGAATTGAAAGCACAAATCTTCTGTCCAGGAATCGTTTATTCTTTAAAGAACAAAAAATTAGGATTTTTATATTTTAAAAAACTATACCCCGTTAACCTCGTTGCAGTTCCGTGCGTTTGTCACTCTTCACACGAAGGTCAAGCTGGTGGACCCGCCTTTACGTCTGGCTTGGTGGAGGAGCGAGTTGCTCTCTTGCGCTCTCCACCGCACATAGCCAGGTACACCCGGCTCATCTGGTGCCGTCCTGAGCCAGGCATCTAGTCTTCTTTTTAAGACTTTAACTTTGACTCCCTGTAACGTTTCTGAGGTCCTTTGGAAGATGGTTAAAAAGTCTTGGCCCCCTGACACCCAAGCTATTTTCCTTCAGTGTTGAAGAAGTTCCTTGTCGGGTCTTTAATTTCAAAACACTACACATTCTGCCTTTCCTATTTTCTAGCGTTGTTTGGGTGGTAATTGAGTTTAGTTCGAGGTTTAGTACCAGTTTTTCGATCATTTTCCATATGTAGATTATGGTGTACCTCTCTTCTTCTTTCCAGGGAGTACAGATTTAGTTTACGTAGTCTTTCCCAGTAGTTGAGATCTTTGCAGCCATCAATCTTACCTGTGAAATGTCTCTGAATTTCTTCTAGTTTATTAATTTCTTCCTTTTTATAGGGACGTCAAAACTGAGCAGTAGTCAAGTTTTGGTATGATCAGTATTTTCAGCAGGGAAATCATTACTGTCTTGTCCCTTCTTTTGAACGTTCTTAGTACCTGTCCCGCGACTCTCTTTGCTTTGCTTATTGCTATCTGATTTTGTGCCTCGAATTTTGCAGCATCGGTCTATAATATTATAACCCTCAAATCGATCGCTTTCGTGCTTCTCTGAATTTCCTGTCTATCTGGAGTATAATATGCTGTCTAAGTTCCTCATTTTTACCATATCTCAAGAGCTGAAATTTCTCGGTGTTAAATATCATGTTGTTGTCTTCTGACTATTTGTATATTTTGTTCGTGTCCCTCTGCAATGCCTCCACATCTGCATCGCTGATTTTTCTGCTGATCTTTGTATCGTCTGCAAAGTATGTTACTATACTGTTGCTGTTTATTTCACTGTCAATGTCTGCTAGCATTATAATGAATAGGAGTGGGGCCAATACTGTATCTTGTGGTATTGAGCTGCGAACTTCCGATTCTGATGATGATATACCTTGAATTTTGATCACCTGTAGACGTTCTCTGAGGAAGTTGTAGATCCACTTTCCCACTTTGCCTGTTATTCCCATATGTTTCATTTTATGTACTATTATACCATGATCACATTTGTCGAAAGCTTTAGCAAAATCCGTGTATATGACATCATAGTTTTCATTGTCTTGCAGTATATCTAAGATATTGTTATAGTGCTCTATAAGTTGTGATAGGCATGACCTTCCTGATCGGAATCCATGCTGATTGTCGTTGAATCTTTCCAGTGTCTCGAAGAAGTCATGGATTTTCTCTCTAACTACTCTTTCAAAGACTTTGGTGAGGTGGGACGTCAATGACACTGGTCTATACTTCTTTCCTTGAGATCTATCTCCTCCTTTATATATTGGGACAATGTCTACTCTTTTCAAGAAGTTCGGTATTTTCCCAGTGTCTAGGGATCTTCTCCATATCCAATAAGGTGTCGCTATTTCATTTTTACAGTTTTTAATAAAAAATGCGTTCAATTTGTCTGAACCTGCAGCTGAATGTGATTTTAGTTGTCCTATACCTCTCGCTACATTTTCTGGGGTAAAATCAAAATCTGTTATACAATCTCCTTGCAATTTCTCTTCAAAGAATGCATCTATGTCAGGTATCGCTCTGTCATTTTTTGGGATACTGAAGACTGATTCATACTAAACTCTCAATGTTTCAGATATTTCTTCCATATTGCCAGTCAGTTCATTATTTCCTTTCCTTAAGGGCCCGATATATATATATATATATATTATGTGTGTGTGTGTGTGTGCACTGTATATCTGATATATAGAGGGTTGTCACCACGGTGATTGTCCTCAAGAACAAAAGGCAAAGCTCATTCATGGAATGCCAGAACGTTTGTCAGCTTTACATAATGTAAAGGGGAAAGCAAAACGATTCTAAATACGAGGGCCACTCAATATATTTTACTCAATCTTTTTTTTTCTTTCCAAGTTTCCTTATAAGTTCCAGAAGTTTTGTACACAAGTTGTTATATCCCTTTTTTACAAGTTTTTATTTTTCCACATAGTCTCCATTAGTGATGTAGCGGATGTCATTTTTTTCACATCCGCGGATGCGGATGCGGATGAGGATGTTTGATTTCAACATCCGCGGATGCGGATGCGGATGTCTACATTTTCGTTATTTTTTAGGATATATTCGAGATTTGTTGTGTTTAACGTATATAATAAGTTATTATATAGAGAGAGCTGTAGCTATAATGTAGTATAATTGATTAATTGTACAATAATTGCTGTACTTTTCTCTGAACATATAAAATAATATCAAGCATCTAACTAATATAGAAATCAATTAGTGAATTCGTCTGCAAATAAATTCGTTATATTTTGTTGAGTTTCAGCCACAATTAGAAACCATAATTGTGTTACCAGGATGCGGGACGTGAACCCAACTCAAATGCACCCCACCGACCTCTTTCCCCAACCTCCACCCTTATAGAAAGAGATCTTTAATTAGCTTGATAACTATTTATATTAAGTTTAAAGTTTTATTAGGCATATTTATAAATGAGTAATTAAAATAAAGTAAACTAAGATGTTCATCGTTTAATGTTCAAACTTAATTATAGGAAGGTTATGCTTAAGGAACATTAATTTTTCTGCCTTTTCTGCTGCCAGTCTGTTTCTCTTTTCATCATATATTAATCCAGCACTGCTAAATAATCTCTCGCTTGGTACGTTTGTTGGAGGTAGTGATGTAAAAAAAACGTTTTTTTTGTTTTTTGTTGTTTTTTTTGTTTTTTTTGTCGTTTTTTTTTGTTTTTTTTCTGTTTTTTTTGTTTTTTTTGTTTTTTTTAATAATTAATATAGATATTGGCAATTTAATTATAAGGTATACTTTTGCAATGATATATATTATAAAAATAAATAAATAAATAATAAAATAGGCCATATGGTACCAGTATAGAATGTCCTTTTCAGCCTATTTACAGAAAAAACTGGCCTCTTTCTTGCACTGAAAGTCTTGTATCTTGAGATCCATTAAACTTGCGAGAACACTGGCTGGGAGCTGACTGCCCATTGTCCAACCTTTCCAGGACTCTCCCATCCATTCCTCGGATTTTGAATCTCCCACTTAACTATCCTTTAGACCCGCGATGACATATTCCCCCCCCCCCATGAGACCATCCATATATATATACATACACATACACCCATATACATATATACCAATATATACATAAATACTTATATACACATTTATATCTATTGTATACCCCATACACATGCATACATCCAGAATTCCAGATACATACGCATGCATACTCACATATATACCTACACAAACTCATACACCTCTATTTCGCCCTTTCATTACCTCCGAGATCATTTAGCACATACAGTAATATCCATACAGCCAAAAGAAACCAATTAAGCACAGACAGAGCAGCAAAGCTAGTATTTATATCCCAAAATGCAAAATTCCAAGAAAGTGAAGTAAAACATGGTGCTACATTGGCTTTGTCAACATCCAAATCTGCAATAAATACCAGTACCTGTGATATTGAAACTATTTGCTTTAATCAATCTAGTGATAATGATTCTTCAATGGAAATAGAATCAGATAATGAAAGTTAAACAGCATTAGGTTAACACAAAGGTTAAAGAAAGAGATGAATATTTATATTTTTTTTATTTTTCTATTTGGAATATATATATATATATATATATATATATATATATATATATATATATATATATATATACACTGGTATTCTTGCCAATCACAATTATATCTATTGTTTTATACCAGTATTATGGATATTATACCAGTACCTGTGATATTGAAACTAGCATATATGCTCTACCCAATCTAGTGATGATTCTTCCATGGAAATGAAGGTTAACCAACATTAGGTTAACAAAAAGGTTAAAAAAAAGGTGAATATTTTTTTTTTTCGATCTGGAATATATATACTGGTACTCTTGCCAATCACAATTATGTATATTGTTTGAAATGAGGAAGAATGTTTTATGTTCTAGTTAAAAAATATAGGTATATACATATAAAAAATGAGGGTTTGTTTTTCCTTTCTATTATATACTTTTTGTGTGATTCAGTTTTTCTAAAAGATGACTATATACATATACTAGGTATAACCGTATAAGCATGGTAGTATAGTAAATTATAAGTAATACTAATATACTTATTAGATTAAAGGAAGAAAAATATGGAATAAGTTTAAAACAATAAAAAACAAAAAAAAACAAAAAAACAGACTATCTTCGTTTTAAACAAAAAAAACGACAAAAAAAACAAAAAAAAACGACACAATAAAAAACGACTCACATCACTAGTTGGAGGACAGGCTAAATGTTTCCTTGCAAGTTTACTCAAGTATGGATAGATATTCTGCGTATTTTTCCACCAACTAATAGGATTGTCACGTGCAGCCAGGCGTTTTTCTTGGTGATAGCTCTCGATCATTTTTACTACATCTTTTGACATCGCGTAGGTCTCGTCATTGCTGCTTGACTCAAGAAACTGAGAGAGAGATTCTGTGATAGATTTGCTTGTTGAAGGTGTTGGTTCTGTCACTGAAACTTTTATTCTTTTGGTGGGTGGCGAAGCGACAGATTCAAGAGATTGAAGCTCTTCAACTGCTTTGCCAAGTGATGATTTAACTCGTTCTAATGTACTAGGTGAAAATAACTTAGCTTTGTAACGTGGATCTAAGTAGGTTGCAAGAGAGTAACTTCATACAAGAACAGCCTCTCGTCTTGTCGCTTGCATCACTTTTCCGCACAATGAACTAGTTCTATTAATATAGTAGAATTTGATAATTTCCGCTTATTAATGACGTTTTATCTCAACGGTCCACATCCGCACGACATCCGCAGTCCAAAGTGCGGATGCGGATGCGAGAAAATGTGCGGATGTTCCACGGATGCGGATGTGACCTACATCACTAGTCTCCATCCTTTTCTACGGCTTCCCTCCACCTCGAAACAAGAGCCTTTATTCCTTGCTGGTAAAAGTCCGCTGAGTTCCGCTCGAGCCACCTCTTAACCTCCTCAACAACCTTATCGTCAATCTGAAACTTTCTTCCACGAATAGCATCCTTCATTGGACCAAACAAATGGAAGTCTGAAGGTGCCAGATCCGGGCTGTATGGAGGGTAGGGTAACACACTCAAGCGCATTTTGTGATGGACTCTCTTGTTTGCAAACTGCTGTGTGGTCTTGCGTTATCGTGCAAAAGAAGGACGTCTTCCGGTTTTCTCTCCGGTCAAGCTCGCTTTATACTCTCTGGAGTCTCTGTAGGGTAGCAATATATGCCACTGAGTTGATTGTTTGTTTTTCTTCATAATGCATAATGTCCACCAGAATCACCCCTTTCATGTCCTAAAAGATGGTGGCCATAACCTTTCCTGCAGAGGGAGCCATTTTGAACTTTTTCTTGCGTGGGGAGTCTGCATGATGCCACTCCATGGATTGGCGTTTCGTTTCAGATTCAAAGTGGTGTATTCAATTCTCATTCCCAGTCACAATTCGTGAAAGGAAGTCATCTCCTTCTGTCTTGTATCGAACCAACGACTCAGAAGCAATTTCTTTTCCTTGGGCTTCGTGATCTTCAGTCAGTTCGAGAGGAACAAACCGTGAACACACTTTTGAGTATTCCAGTTGCTGAATTATCGTATTCACACTTCCTTCACTAATTCCTAGCTCCAGTGATAGCTCCTTGTATGTGACACGCCGATTGATCGAATGATGCTGTTAGCACGTTGCACAGTGTGAGATGTCACAGCCGATGCCGGCCGACCGCTGCGTGGCTCATCATCGAGGCTCGCTCCCTCTCTCCGATAATCTCACACGTTTAGACCACCATTCAACTGTGCTTCGATCAACAACAGCCTCTCCGTAAACGTTTTGTAGACGTTTGTGAATATTTCCAACTGTTTCGTTCTCTGCAGTTAAGAACTCGATAACAGCTCTCTGTTTACGACGCACATCACTGTCAGACGCCATTTTCAAAACTACGTTAACCATCGGTTTTATACAAGGGCGTTCAAACTGGTAAAATCCGGTTTTATGAAGCGCAGAAAGTTTAAACTTACGGTCCAAAAGATATTTCAGCCCCATGGCCTATTATTAGCTAAGGAAAAAGGGTGGGGCAAAATATATTGATTGACCCTAGTATATTGACTCATAAACCTGTTATTATCTATTGACTTTTTATTATTAAATAAAAAAAATGGAAAAAAAAGAATGTCTGTTTACTTTTGTTTACTTTTGCCCCTACCCCTCACCCCCTTGAGGGATATAAGACATGGATGTTACCCTTTATACATGTATTTTTCTGTGGATGAAACATGTTTCTGGAAATCAATAAGATTATGGCTTTTTCTTTTTTTTTTAATGAAGATTGTTGAGAACCAAAAATGACCACAAAAATCATTGCCAAAGAGAAGGAGAAGAGAAAGGAGAGATCTTTGGATTCAAAGAGAAAAGCATAAATGTTAAATTGAAGACAAGACATATTAACAAGAGATTCATTTTAATTAAAGTAATTTATTTTCACTGGAATTATTACAAGAGTAATTTCATAAATAAGGAATATCAAAAAATCAGAAGACATTCAAAAGTCTCGTTTAAGTTACACATGTGATTAGATTAGTTTTAATGTTCTCTCTCTCTCTCTCTCTCTCTCTCTCTCTCTCTCTCTCTTCTATCTATCTATCTATCTATCTCTTTTCTTCTATTTACCTATCAGTTTGCCACCTTCTGTTCTTAAATATGTACTGTATATATAATGAAAGTAGAGTAACCGGAGTATGTTGTTCAAATAAAATATTCACCCCATTTTAAAATTAGAAGCGAAGGAATGACAAATGAGGTTTTCGATCCAAGTAATGGAAGCGGTTTTTCAGTTTGGTAAAAAGTTGAACAAGTTGGTTTGGAGCCGAAGTGAAAAAGAAAAAAATGCTATTCGGAATTCCTTTCCTTTTAATTTCGAATTGAGGGAGAATATTACACACACACACACACACACACACACACACACACACACACATTTCAAAGAATACTTTCTTCAGAGTTGACGTGAATATAATTTAAATCCATTATATATATTTCATAATTAAATATATACATTCCTGGAAGGAATTTATATACATAAACTTACTATTTTCAAACAATTACCGCCATTGCTCTTAAGAAGATTTATTTCCTTTTGGAAAATACCCTAAAATAAAATAGCAGAAAGGTATGGCAGGAATACATCAAAATAATTGGGGCAATTTATCACGCGTCATACGAGATAAAAGTTCAAAATTCTCATAGGACGAATTCAAAGTTTACGGAAATGTAACTTTTGCAATAATAATGCGATGACACGGTCATCGAATGTTGCATTAAATCAACTAATGTGGTAGTAAGTTGAAAAATAATTCACCCCATTTTAAAATTAAACATTTCTTCATACTTTGGTTCACTGTGTAACGTAAAATTTGTTTTTGAAACTTGAAATAGTTAAGCTGCGACATTTTTCCGAAGCAGATAACATCAGGAACACACTTTTTCCACACGGTGGAAGGTAGACCTGAAATTCTGAGAAAGTTACCTGAGCACGGAATTACGAATAGGTGGTCAGGAGGCGGTGCATGGGAGGCGAACCCATTCGCAGCCCGAGTTCAACCTTAAAACCAATTGAGCCCTAGGAACTCTTGAACTGTATATAATGCTTTTACTGACGACAATATTATAGCCGCGAAGGAAGATATTTTTATGATTTATTGATAATGGGTCAAATATAATAATCATATTAAAATATTATTCAAAAGTTAAATTTTTAAATATGAAAAAAGGCTGAAAGAAGTCTCTTTTGTATTTGGTTCGTTCTTTTAAGAGAAAAACTTTCCGAAAAAAAAATGTTTACCGTTTTTGGAGTTCGATTATTTGTTGAAAAATAGAGGAACGTCGTGACCACAAAACACCGCTTCTGGTTAGATCAGCGAAATTAAGCGGCATTCGGTTTATTCAATGATTTGATGGGTGACCTTCTGCGTTTGGATGATGTAGCGACTCTTAGATGGTTCAATCCCACGTAAAACTGTAGGTCCCCTCCGTTACATGACCTTTGCCGTTACGAAGGAGGTTAAATCATCCCAAAACGTTATTATTTTTCAAAACTGTCAAAAAAAAGCAGAAATTACTCCTCGCAGGACTTACTTCCAGAAATGGACCTAATTCGAGTGGATGAGATATAACAAGGTGTTATAAATTTGTCTAAATTTCCTTACCATGATAATAAATAGTACAGGGTACCCTAAATTCTACAGTACATTAATTAATTTAACTAATTAATTACATTATATTAACGTGCTTTGAACAAATGGGGAACATTTATGATATGGTTTCCGTATTTTAAATATATGTATTTCCCATCGGGTTATGAGTTTCAATGTATTCCCCGTTGGGTAGAGTTCTGGGACACCCTGTTACATGATATGCATAATTACAACATAAGATAACCTTTAATGGTAATAGTTGAATCAAACTCTTCAATCCTATTCCGACCAATGCAACTTTCTCTTAATTAAGTTTAGAGTTTAAAATTAAATTAGGTTTCATTAAACTTTCAAATAAACTCTCAAAAAACTCAAAAATGTCTGTTAAGAAATGAGCCTGCAAGAAATGAATGTGGAAAACTGGGATTATGACATCTGATCAGCTTTACATTCTATTAACAAGTATATTGTGGCTTAGGTTAGGTTAGGTTAGGTTAGCATAGGTTAGGCTATGCTAGTTTAGCGTTGGTTAAGTTAGGTTAAGTTTGTTTATTAGAGTGTTGATATTATGGTCTTCTTGATCCAATGGGTACAGGTCTTGAAAAACCAACTATGCGTTCATTTTAATACTTCACATTAATTGGGCAGTTTCGGGGGTAAAAATGTTCACTTAGAAACCCGAAATTTCTAACTATAAAGATATTACTAATGAGTAAAGATTGGTTTTGGTTTTTAAAATTTTATTACTATCATAAAAAGAATAAATATCCAGAGGAAAGAAAAATAATTTTATCAATTAGCATTTTTTTTATGCTTTTTAGAAATTTTGTTTCGAGGCAAACGTTTTTCTGAAACTATCAATACCTTTATGAAGTAATCCTATTTATAGGGAAGTGGCAAGACGTTCTTCGTTACCTCTTTAATGTTGAGGTACACTTATGGAGAGAGGTGTGTCAGTAACGTAATTCGATATTATTATATTTATGTATTCGTATTTCCTCGCTATGAATGCAGAAACACAAACGAGTTGGGAGACTTTCAATATAGGAAAAGGAAGAAAGCAATCGAGCGAGGGTTGGGAGGAAAATATCGTAATTGTAAATTAGCGAAGGAAATATTAAATAATGATATTTACATATTTACAATTATAAAAGAACACTAAAATCATTTACTGGAAAAACTTTCGCATCATCATGTAAACTCATTAAAGAAATAGAATAAATTTAAACTTACTGAAATCGGAAGGAGGAGGAAAAATATGTGAAGGAGTCTCAAACAAGTGAGAGAATAAATGTGGGCAGAAGAAGAATGTTCGGATTAGGGGTAGGGGAACTAATAAAATATGAGCAATATTAATATCCTGGAGGAAGCGAAGTTCTGCTCCATTAGAACCTGTAAATTTTGTAAACTTTCGTAAATTTTATAATGTATTTCTTAATATTATATAATCCTATACAGTATATGCGCCTCGGTGTTGTAGTGGTTAGCGTCGCTGACTACGAATCTATCGGCCCCGGGTTCGAGACCCGGTGACAGCAGCCGGCGCGCAGCAAGCCCCAGCTGTTCATCCTTCCACACAATAAAGAAAGTGGTTGGTAGATAAATGGGTACCCTGGGTGGCCTAGTGGTTAAGACGCTCGGCTGCTGGTGGGGCGTGGTTCGGATTCCACGTTAAACTGTAGGTCTAAGGTGGAGTGGAAAGCTTGACCTTCGTCAGAATGAACAATTCGGGCGGAAGCTAAAAAAATAAAAAATTATTTATATTATTATCATTATTATTTTTTGTTGTTTCTATTACTATTACGTGCCACTTTCACTATTTTTGTGTAATAAATAAACTAAATGCCATTAATTTTGACTAAAAAGCCTCCATGCTTTCAAGCGCATATTCAGTACTGTGAATATATTAATGTCATTTCAAATATCTAAAAATTGTAAAACTCTCTCACTTTTATTCTTTTCTGAATAAAGATTTTGAGTTTGAATTTGAAAGTAGTTATCTGAATGCAGAGGACGGTCACCCATCCAACTACTGAACAAACCTCAGCAGATTAACTTTCCTGATCTAACGAGAAGCGGTGTTGCGACATAGCCACAACGTAGCCCTCCTCTGCTTGTACAATACTACATTTTGGCTCTTCATGTACACACCGAAAATCGTAAGTAGACTATTCGGCCGTTTCATTGTTTGAATAGGTAATATTTACAAAAGATATGAGGGACTGTTAATTGCCATGAGGGGCTCAAATTCATTCCTTGAATAAGGAATGGCTCTCTTACCGAGCAATAAGTTCAGAATTGAGAGTATCAAAAACCATTGTTCAAAGGACCTTTGCTGGATCTACAGAACTTTGGTATTATGGCAGCCACAAAAGATCTGGGAGGCCCAGGAAAATCGATGAAAGAGCTGAGCGTGTCATTGCAAGGACTCAAATTTATCTCCGGAAGTACTCCAGCCAGTGTGCAAAGCTTGAGAAACACCACAGTATTTGCGTAACTTTGCTTCTTGAGAGACCCGTATTAGTGAAAACGAACATGCATGGTCGAATTGTGAGACATAAACCGGACATTTTAGAAAAAAACATGAAATACGGAACGAAGAAACTACACATTTGAGTAGTAGTCCAGATTTTTGTAAGCAGGTGAATCAAAGTTTAATATTTACACATTGGGAAACGATGGCAAAGTGTTTGTTCGCTGTCATCCAGGTGAAGAGTTCCACTCAGATTGTATTTTAAGACAGTAAAGGGCATACAGGGAAGCGTGGATTGCTTTAAATATACTGAGATTTATAAAGAACACATGCTCTCTGCTCTTCGTCATTTATTTGCCAGCTACTGGATTTCTAGATAGGATAACGACCATAAAAACACAATTCCTTGCATATAAAAATGAAGATTCGCAATAATGTTCCTGAAGTCCTACCGTGGCCTTTGCAACCCCCGGACTCGAGCCGTATAGAACATATATGAGAAAATGTTGATGTAGCCATCAAAGAACAAGTGCACTCAAATATCGAAAACCTCCGCGGCAAATATGCAAAAAAGCGTGGGAGTCATTTCCTGTCCAAAGATGGCGATCCTTTGGAATCTCTGTGGAACGGTTGTTATATTCATTCATATTTATTTTATTTATATGTCGTACTCTAAATGCAAAAATACAAACTACGGTTGATGTGGTATAATTATTTTTTCTATGACTATATTAGAGTGGTCCAAGATAGTATGATAAAACTTCAAACTTTAAAATGTCAATCTCCTCAAGGCTGCACTTGTTACACTATGCAAAAGTAACACTCACACAAATTTTGAGCAAATTGGAGTAGATTTAGAGGTCGCTACAAATTGAATATTTTTCATACTAGAATTACTGTATATTGGTTTGGGTAATTCCTTGTGTATTTGTGCATATGTGCGAGTGTATATATATATATATATATATATTATATATAATATATATATATATATATATATAGTGTGTGTGTATATATGTCCTCAGCTCAGTACCACAAGGAACAGTATTAGCTCCACTACTCTTCATAATCATGTACCTGACATAGATGAGGACGTTACCAGAGACAGCACAGTAACCTCCTTTGCCGATGACACAAAGATCAGTAGAAAAATAAGAAACCCAGAAGATATAGGATCTCTACAAACCGACATGAACAGAATCTGCAAGTGGACGGAAGACAACAATATGAAGTTTAACACTGAGAAATTTCAGCTGTTATGGTACGGAAAAGGAGAAGACCTAAAATCCATGAAATATTATACCCCAAATGGACAGGAAATTCAGAGAAATTCTAGAGCAAAAGATTTAGTGGTTGTAATGACTGATGATGCGAAATTTGAAACACAAAATAAGATAGCAGTAAACAGAGCAAAGAGAATAACTGGGCAGATACTGAGAACCGTTAAACGAAGGGATAGGAATATAATGATTCCTCTACTGAAAACACAGATCATACCCAAATTGGCATACTGCCGGTCCTAACATCCCCATATAAAAAAGAAGACAGTAGACAGTTAGAAGGGATTCAGAGAAGCTTCACAGCCAAGATCAATGGGTGCAAAGAACTAAATTACTGGGAAAGGTGACGCGAATTTAAACTATATTCACTGGAAAGGAGAAGAGAGAGATACACCATTATTTACACTTGGGAAAATAATCGAGAAACTAGCCCCTAATCTTATTTTGACCCCTATAACTCCCCAAACAACAGTGGAAAGTAGAAAACGAAGACTGTGTCGTGTTCCCAAATTAAAGGCGAGACAGGAAACATCCTTAATCCTGAAAGAAAATAGATTTGTTGTGAGAGGACCAAAACTGTTTAATCAGCTGCCCAAAGACCTAAGGAACACGAATGGTGTTGCAGTGGACATCTTCAAAAGAAGATTAGACGCCTGGCTCAGAACAATACCAGATGAGCAGGACGTACCTGGCTGTGTGAGGTGGAGAGAACAAGAAACCAACTCACTGCTTCACCAGGCCAACTCGAGAGGAGGGGCGACAAGCTTGACCTTCGTGAAATGAGGAATCATCGCACGGAACCTTTGAAAGGTTGAAAGGAAAGGTATATACAGGGCGTCCCAAAAAAATGTATACACACTTTAAATAATTATAAAGGCAGTGTTTATTAAAATACATTTCATTTTCAAAATGTAATAGAATCTACAGACATTATTTAATTGTTTTGTCAACGCCTGTTTTCAAACTGACGTCCGTTCTGGTCCAGGCACTGCTGATAACGCGAAGCAATGGAATCGCAAACATCACGAAACATTTCGTTTGGTATTTGTGTGCATTCTCGTTCAATGGCTGCTCTCAATTCAGCGACTGTTGCAGGTTTTATAGCGTAGACTTTGTCTTTTAAGTATCTCCATAAAAAAAAGTCTAGTGGTGTGAGGTCTGGTGAACGCGGAGGGTATTCTACGAAACCCCTTCGTCCAATCCACATCCACATCGTGCCAAGTACCACTCGCAATACTCCACTCTTCGGTCCGGATCATCTTCATTAATAGCATGGACTAATCTTGGAATGTAACTTTTCCATTGACAGCGCTTCAAAATGCGTTGGACAGACGATTCTGAAATTCCTACCTCACGACTCGCTTGCCGCACAGATTTTCTTGGACTTTGGTGATACGTTTCCAGTACTCTTTCTTGCTTTGTGGGGCTTGTCGATGTCCGTGGTCTTCCGGAACGCTTCTTGTGGACATTCTGAACAGTTCCATCGGCTTCAAACTTATCTCTAATTCGAGTGATGGTAAGTCACGTTGGTGGATCTGTTTGAAACTCCCTCCTAAACTGTCTTTGCACTTCAACTGCGTTTTCACACTTCCAGTAGCATTTTAGAATGAATTTCCTTTGTTCAAAGCTTAGTCTGACTGCCATTATTAATTCTAATGGGTTTAACTTGGAAAGAAAGAAACATCAATTGAGCTATCAGCTGTTAAAGTGTGTATACATTTTTTTGGGACGCCCTGTAAATAAATATATATATATATATATATATATATATATATAATATATATATATTACTCTAGGTTACGAGAGATAGCTCCAAAGGATACACAATATACAAAATTATACATGTACAAAACCCACATATTAATTCGTTTTGGGTTTAGTGACCTTGAATCAAGCACTGACTGGATTCACCCTGAGTTTGTAGATTTTGACAAGCAAAGGTTGGAAATGTGGGCCTCTTAATGCAGTGTTTAATAGGCAGTTGTATGATGTGGGTGAAACATTGATTTTATGATAAAGCAGAAATAAACATCGTATATTTTTGGTAGTAAAAGTCTCATTAAATATATAATATGTACATTATGTATTTAATGAATATATAATATATATATGAGTAATGTGTGTATATATATGAATGATTTTAGAATATTTAGGAGCTACAAAGCTGCTACATGCATAGATACTGAAATGTATATAAACTATAAATTAGTGTATATATTAACTATTCTTTGCATATAATTACATATGTATAAAATATATGCAGCATATCCATGTATAATATCCTCTTGTTATGTACATTATACAATAAATATACATATGAATGGCCGGAGCCGCGTTTAAAATACGCGATTTTAGATGAGGTTCTTTTCTTTTCATTTACATACTTCATTGTGGGAAAGAGACTGATAAATTATAAGTTATTTATTATATAGTTATAAATGTAAGTTATTAAAATATTGATTTGTTTTCTGTTTGTTACAGTCACTCATCGCCATGGTGGACGCCAAACGGCCGACCCGAAGTTCTGCCAGTACCTGGTTCATTGGAAAACCTACAAAAGATCTTCTAGACTCGCGATTACCTTCAAAGCGTGAAGTGTTAAGCAAGTTCTTATTTCATCACATCGAGGAAAAACGAACAGTCACTGCAAGTTTGAAAGAGACTGTCTCTGCTGTTCTTTATATCTGAGATAAAGCAAGGATTCCAACTCAAAGATCGGACAATGCTGAGAGGAAACTGAGAAAACTATTGGAACAATATTGCGTCCTGAAGAAAAATAGGAAGTCATCCTCAGAAAGCATACAAATGAATGTGGCAGTATTCAATGCTGATCTTGAAGACATTTTCGATGTCGCCAGAGCAGATGCCTTAAAGATAATACAAACAAAGAGGACAAAGAATTCCTTATCAAGCAGAGAGAAGATCGTTCCTGCGCCAGTTTTGGAGGCATTGATCGAGCCTTGGCTAAAAAGGAGGATCGGAAGAGGCAACGAGAAGAATCTGAATATAATAGAAAAAAGCGAAGCGACGATGAAAAACAAAAGAAATCTCAACTTGTGGCATCTGACAGTGATAACTGATGTGGATTCTTCCTCCTTGTCCACGGATTCTGATGCATCGTGTCGTCCTTCTACATCATCATCATCGAACTCTCCTTCCGAATGCAAGAAAACAGTAATCTCAGATGAGGTAGCCAAGGCATTCGACCATGTTAATCTAAGCGATCGCAATGCAGCCTTTGTTATTGCAGCATCAGCTAAGTCTCTTGGCCATGATCTGGTCTCAATGTCATTTTCTCGAAGCACTATTCGTCGATCTCGAATTAAAGTTTGTGAAACTATCGCAACTGCTGAAAAATCAAGCTTTTCTCCTGACACTCCGCTTCTGCTGCACTGGGATGGGAAAATGCTTCCTGATATAACAGGAGCACATGAAAATGTGGACCACATTGCAATCGTTGTTTCAGGAGGAGGAGAAGATAAACTACTTGGTGTTCCACTCATCCCTCATGGAACGGGACAAGCACAAGCTGATGTCTGCCTCAGGATATTGGATGAGTGGGGCTTGAGAAACCAGTTGCAGGGGCTTGTATTTGATAAAACAGCATCAAATACTGGGCTGATGTCTGGAGCTTGTACCCTGATAGAGAGAGCTGTAGGTCGCTCTCTGATGTAGATAGCATGTCGTCATCATGTGTATGAAGTCGTTTTGGCTAACGTATTTTCTAGTATTCTTGAACCTTCGAAAGGACCACAAGTCTCATTGTTTAAGCGATTCATGGTACAATGGCCAGTTATCAATAAAGAAAACTTTATATCAGCAGGATTGGAACTTTTTGAAGGAAACTTGTGGGAACTTTGTCAAGAGATGATACAGTACCTCTCCGACGCTCTTCAGAACAGCAGCTTCTCAAGAGATGACTACAGTGAATTCCTCCATCTTTCTATAATTTTCCTGGGAGGAAGTTTGCCTAAGAAGTACAACATCAGAGCTCCAGGAGCTCTTCATCAGGCTCACTTGATGGCAAAAGCTACCTATGCTTTAAAGATCTTTCTCTTCCAGGAGCAAATGAAACTTACTGCTCATGAAAAAAAGGGGTCTGAAAGATTTGGATCACTTGAAGATCAGGGCCCCCAGCTTTCTTTTGTTAGCTTTATAAGGCTAACTAACGAAAATATCACGATTTAACTTAACCAATCGTCAAGGGCGTACAGTTGACTTAACGATTGGCTAGGTTAGGGCTGGGGGCCCTGTTCTTCAGGTGATCCAAAGATTTTTGAATTCCTCCATCTTTCTATAATTTTCCTGGGAGGAAGTTTGCCTAAGAAGTACAACATCAGAGCTCCAGGAGCTCTTCATCAGGCTCGCTTGATGGCAAAAGCTACCTATGCTTTAAAGATCTTTCTCTTCCAGGAGCAAATGAAACACTGCTCATGAAAAAAAGGGGTCTGAAAGATTTGGATCACTTGAAGATCAGGGCCCCCAGCTTTCTTTTGTTAGCTTTATAAGGCTACCTAACGAAAATATCACGACTTAACCTAACCAATCGTCAAGGGCGTACAGTTGACTTAACGATTGGCTAGGTTAGGGCTGGGGGCCCTGTTCTTCAGGTGATCCAAAGATTTTTCTCTCTTTGTGGCACTTGTTTATAGTAAATATTGGCATGAAGCACCCTTGGCAGTGAGGGCCCCTAGAAACGACCAAGCTTTTCTAACAGTTATGGAGACTTATCCAAACAGGGTTTTGTCTGAAATTGCACTCAAGACATTTAAGAGACATCTCTGGTACTTCTCGAAAGAGCTGACTGGACTGTCACTTTTTGACGATGGGTTGGACAGCAAAGTAAAAGAAAATAGAATTAAAAAATTATCTCATCCTGCAAAAGCGAAAGGGCTTAAGCGCCTCGATTCAAAGCTGTTCAAAAGGAGCAAACCCATTGGAAACTTAGCTCAGCGAGAAGATGGCTCAACTCTTCCATGTACTGGGTAAAAACGGAAAGAAGATTGCTCAAGAGTTTCTTTCGAAACCACCAAGTGATTGGTCAAGTAACGACAACTACGAGTTGTTGAAAGAAAGAACATTGAAGATGAAGGTTGTCAATGACTCTGCAGAGAGAACGATTGCTCTTATTCAACGGTACAATACAGCGCTTAGCAAAGATGAGCAGCAAAAACAATTCCTTCTCCGCATTGTTGAAACCCATCGGCGAACGTTTCCGATCCCCTGTAAAGCGTCTTTACAGAATTAAAAGCCATTTGCATGTTCCTTTGTCAAATTTCGTTATTTTTTTTCAGTTAAGAGAAAATTATTCATTTTGTAGCGACCTCTAAATATAGTCGGAATGAGCTCATTTTTTGTAGCAATTATCCTTTTATGATTTCAAACAAGGGCAGCTTTGAGGAAGTACAAAAATGAAAATGTATTTCTTGGACCACCCTAGAATATATACTAGGGGCACTCAAAATATTTTTCCCCACCCTTTTTTCTAAGCTACATAATAGGCCATGGGGCTGAAATGTCTTTTGGGCCATAAGTTTGAACTTTCTGCGCTTCACATAACCGATTTTTTCCAGTTTGGACTTTCCCTCCTTGTATAAAACCGCTTTCAAACGCTCTTGTATAAAACCGATGGTTAATGCAGTTTCGAAAATGGCGCCTGACAGTGATGTGCGTCGTAAACAGAGAGCTGTTATCGAGTTCTTAACCGCACAGAAGGAAACAGTTGGAAATATTCAAAAACGTCTATAAAACGTTTACGGAGATGCTGTTGTTGATCGAAGAACAGTTGGACACTAAACGTGTGGGATCATAGGAGAGAGGGAGAGCCAGCCTCGATGATGAGCCACGCAGCGGTCGGCCGGCATCGACTGTGACATTTCACACTGTGCAACGTGCTAACAACATTATTCGATCAAATCAGCGCGTCACATAGAAGGAGCTATCACTGGAGCTAGGAATTGATGAAGGAAGTGTGAATACGATAATTCAGCAACTGGGATACTCAAAAGTGTGTTCACGGTTTGTTCCTCGCCAAATGACTGAAGATCACAAAGCCCAAAGAAAAGAAATTACTTCTGAGTCGTTGGTTCGATACGAGACAGAAGGGGATGACTTCCTTTCACGAACTCTGACTGCGGATGAGACTTGGGTACACCACTTTGAACCTGAAACAAAACGCCAATCCATGGAGTGGCATCACGCAGACTCCCCACGCAAGAAAAAGTTCAAAATGGCTCCCTCTGCAGGAAAGGGTATGGCCACCATCTTTCTTCTGGGACATGAAAGGGGTGATTCTGGTGGACATTATGAAGAAAGGACAAACAATCAACTCAGAGGCATATATTGCTACCCTACAGAGACTCCAGAGACGTATAAAGCGAGTTCGACCGGAGAGAAAACTGGAAGACGTCTTTCTTTTGCACGATAACGCAAGACCACACAACATTTTGCAAACAAGAGAGTCCATCACAAAAATGCGCTTGACTGTGTTACCCCACTCTCCATACAGCCCGGATCTGGCACCTTCAGACATGTATTTGTTTAGGCCAATGAAGGATGCTATTTGTGGAAGAAAGTTTCAAAGTGACGCTAAGGTTGTTGAGGAGGTTAAGAGGTGGCTCCAGCGGAACCCTGCGGACTTTTATCAGCAAGGAACAAAGGCCCTTGTTTCGAGGTGGAGGAAAGCCGTAGGAAAAGATGGAGACTATGTGGAAAAATAAAAACTTGTAAAAAAGGTATGTAACTACTTGTGTACAAAATTTTTGGAACTTGCAAGGAAACTTGGAAAGAAAAAAAAAAGGTGGGGGCAAAATATATTGTGGCCCTTGTATATATATATATATTACAGGCAAAGCATATAATCGAGGTATTATATACAATTCCTAGGCTTTGTGTAAAATGCCTACAAATTTTAGGCAAAGTATGAAATATAAAGATTTTTTATACTTTTACTCAGTATTATTCTATATAATTCCTTGGTAGTATGCCACTGCCAACGCTGTATTAAGCAAGCTGCTATTTACATATCTTCACGGAAAATAACTTTAATCTACTGTACACAGGGATATTAGAGATTGATATAAAGTATAAACAAACACTATATAAACACAATAGAAACACGACAGAAACACGGACAGCAACTCTGGGTGAATTATAAAAAAGGTCCTGAAAGAACCCTGAATTTTCTGTACAACAGGTCTTTTAGACTCCTACATAAATTACCCCCCAGATGCTCAGCTTCGCAAATGTTTGCTACCCGCATTGTCCTGAGCTTCCCGGAAGTAACAAGACGTGCTCAATACAGTCTAATGCAAAGAATTAAATTTCAACCAACCTGATTATCCAAGCTATCCATGAGTCCTGCCGTTTGTCTTTCAAGCTATGGAATTCATGGTACGAAAACGTCTGTCTGTAGCGCCACTTAACTTCGACATTACTGTATTTCTAATTAATTGTGTATATATATATATATGTGTATATAATATATATATTATATATATATATATATATAATATAATATATATAATATAATATATATTTCTATCCTTATTATGTGAATTGTCATTGTATTATTAATATTTGTTATATGGACTATAGTTTGCCAATAAACCTTTTCATATATATATATATATATATATATATATATATATATATATATATATATATGATGAATAAAACCACGAAGGAAAGTAAACAGAATGGTGCTCAAGCGTTTTCGTCTAATGACATCCTCAGGAACACTGAAGTAAATAAAGAGTTCAAGCCTATATACAGGTTACAAAAAAAAAATATATATATATATATTATATATAACTTATATATATATATATATAATAAATACAGAAATAAAAATTGTGGGAGGAGCATACAAATTTGTAAGAAAACTGCCAATTTTAGCACTTTGCCCGAATTCAACACAAGCTCAAATGGATTGTTTACAACCAATTTTATAGTTAATGCCTGAATGATATATACGTCACAAAAATATATATAAAAAAAAAATTTAAAAATGAAAATTGTAAGAGGAGCATACAAATTTATAATGGAAAACTACCCGAGTTTTAGCACTCTGCCTTTCTTGTCTAAATCCGTTCTGAATGAATTCAAAACAACGGGATCGAGTTGAAAAAGACCTTTGCTCATGTTAAAGTTATTTGTAAGTTGGATAATAGCAGACTCAAGAATATTTCTATTAACAATGTTGCTAGAGTGAAACAAAACTGAAGCATTATTCCAATCAATACAGTGGGATAACTCTGACAAATGGACAAAGAGGGCACTGGACGACTGTCCCGTTCTAACGGAATATTGATGCTGTTTTACACGCGTGTGCAAATCCTTTCCCGTCGGGCCAATGTAAAAGGAATCACATTGTTTACAACCAATTTTATAGATAATGCCTGAATTATTGGTAGGGCTGTTTTTTACAATGATATTTTTCACAATATTGTTATATGAAAATACTACATTAATATCCAAAAATTTAAGTACATTAGCAATGCCTAAAAAGCCGGGAAAAATGGAAGTACTAAAATATTCTTTGACAAAGTGCGAGTGTTATTCACACAATAGAAGGTTCGTTTTGCCTTGTTAAGACAAGATTCCATAAACGCAGGTGGGTAACACAGATCACTTCCAATACTGTTGATTTTTTCTAATTCGGCATCGATGTATTCCGGACTGGCGATCCTAAGAGCGCGGAGAAACATTGAAGAAAATATGGCCATCTTAATCGGGGTGTCATGTCCAGAGTAAAAGTGTACTATAAAATTGGTTGTAAACATTCCATTTGATCTTGTGTTGAATTCGGGCAAAGTGCTAAAATTGGTAGTTTTCCTTACAAATTTGTATGCTCCTCCCACAATTTTTAGTTCTATATTTATTATATATATATGATGAATAAAACCACGAAGGAAAGGAAACACAAAACGGTGCTCAAGCGCTTTCGTCTAATGACATCCTCAGGAACACTGAAATACATAAAAGGTTACGGCCTATATATAGGTTACAGAAAGAGAAAAAAAAATATAAATAAATAACATACATACACACAAACATATATACATATATATATATATATATATATATATATATATATATATATAATACACACACATATATATATATATGCAATAAATGGAGAAGTAAAAATAAAAATTAAAAATTAAGGATTAGAGGATTAACAAAGAGGCATATCAATTTTTAGCACATGATCAAATGAGTTATAAAAATAATACAAATTTATACTGGAGATACGCCGGGTTTAACACTTTGCCTTTTTAGAGTCAAGTTTCGATATATAAAAAATAAATTGAAGATTAAAAGTTAATAAAGTAGCTTACAAGTTTACCAAAGATTAAGTGTCCTACCCTTTTTATCTAGATTTGTTTTGAAGGAAATCAAAACAACAGGATCGAGTTGAAAAAGACCTTTGCTTATGTTGAAGTTATTTGAAAGTTGAATAATGGCAGACTCAAGAATATTTCTATTGGCAATGTTGCTCGAATGAAATAAAACTGAAGCATTATTCCAATCAATACAGTGGGATAACTCTGACAAATGGACAAAAAGAGCACTGGACAACTGTCCTGTTCTGACGGAATATTGATGCTGTTTTATACGTGTGTGCAAATCCTTTCCCGTCTGACCTATGTAAAAGAAATCACATTGTTTACACCCAATTTTATAGATAATGCCTGAATTATTGGTAGGGCTATTTTTTACTATGATATTTTTCACAATATTGTTATATGAAAATACTACATTAATATCCAAAAGTTTAAGTACATTAGCAATGCCTAAAAAGCCCGGGAAAAATGGAAGTACTAAAATATTTTTTGACAAAGTACGAGTGTTATTATTGACACGATAGAAAGTTCGTTTTGCCTTGTTGAGACATAGGGAAAGCTCAGGTTGAGACATAGGGAAAGCCCAGGTTTTAAGTTTAGTATCTATCGGAAAACAACAAACAACTTGTCCTACATACACTTTTACTCGGGACATGACACCCCCACTAAGAAGGCCATTTTTTTCATCAATCTTTCTCCGCGCCCTTAGGATCGCCAGTCCGGAATACATCGATGCCGAATTGGAAAAAATCAACGGTATTGGAAGTGATCTGTGTTACCCATCTGCGTTTATGGAATCTTGTCTCAACAAGGCAAAACGAACTTTCTATCGTGTCAATAATAACACTCGTACTTTGTCAAAAAATATTTTAATACTTCCATTTTTCCCGGGCTTTTTAGGCATTGCTAATGTACTTAAACTTTTGGATATTAATGTAGTATTTTCATATAACAATATTGTGAAAAATATCATAGTAAAAAATAGCCCTACCAATAATTCAGGCATTATCTATAAAATTGGGTGTAAACAATGTGATTTCTTTTACATAGGTCAGACGGGAAAGGATTTGCACACACGTATAAAACAGCATCAATATTCCGTCAGAACAGGACAGTTGTCCAGTGCTCTTTTTGTCCATTTGTCAGAGTTATCCCACTGTATTGATTGGAATAATGCTTCAGTTTTATTTCATTCGAGCAACATTGTCAATAGAAATATTCTTGAGTCTGCCATTATTCAACTTTCAAATAACTTCAACATAAGCAAAGGTCTTTTTCAACTCGATCCTGTTGTTTTGAATTCCTTCAAAACAAATCTAGATAAAAAGGGTAGGACACTTAATCTTTGGTAAACTTGTAAGCTACTTTATTAACTTTTAATCTTCAATTTATTTTTATATATATCGAAACTTGACTCTAAAAAGGCAAAGTGTTAAACCCGGGCGTATCTCCAGTATAAATTTGTATTATTTTTATAACTCATTTGATCTTGTGCTAAAAATCGATATGCCTCTTTGTTAATCCTCTAATCCTTAATTTTTAAGTTTTATTTTTACTTCTCCGTTTATTGCATATATATATATATATATATATATATATATATATATATATTATATATATATATATATATATTAATATATATGTGTGTGTATGTGTGTAGATATGTATGTATATATATATGTATATATGTTTGTGTGTATGTATGTTATTTATTTTTTTTTCTCTTTCTGTAACCTATATATAGGCCGTAACCCTTTATGTATTTCAGTGTTGCTGAGGATGTCATTAGACGAAAGCGCTTGAGCACCGTTTTGTGTTTCCTTTCCTTCGTGGTTTTATTCATCATAAATATTTTTCACGTGTTACTTTCGTGAAATAATTTTCATATATATATATATATATATATATATATATTTTGTAACCTGTATATAGGCTTGAACTCTTTATTTACTTCACTGTTCCTGAGGATGTCATTAGACGAAAGCGCTTGAGCACCATTCTGTTTCCTTTCCTTCGTGGTTTTATTCATCATAAATACAGTATTTTTCACGTGTTACTTTCGTGAAATAATTTTCATATATATATATATTATATATATACACACAGGGCGTCCCAAAAAAATGTATACACACTTTAAATAATTATAAAGGCAGTGTTTATTAAAATACATTTCATTTTCAAAATGTAATAGAATCTACAGACATTATTTAATTGTTTTGTCAACGCCTGTTTTCAAACTGACGTCCGTTCTGGTCCAGGCACTGCTGATAACGCGAAGCAATGGAATCGCAAACATCACGAAACATTTCGTTTGGTATTTGTGTGCATTCTCGTTCAATGGCTGCTCTCAATTCAGCGACTGTTGCAGGTTTTATAGCGTAGACTTTGTCTTTTAAGTATCCCATAAAAAAAGTCTAGTGGTGTGAGGTCTGGTGAACGCGGAGGGTATTCTACGAAACCCCTTCGTCCAATCCACATCCACATCGTGCCAAGTACCACTCGCAATACTCCACTCTTCGGTCCGGATCATCTTCATTAATAGCATGGACTAATCTTGGAATGTAACTTTTCCATTGACAGCGCTTCAAAATGCGTTGGACAGACGATTCTGAAATTCCTACCTCACGACTCGCTTGCCGCACAGATTTTCTTGGACTTTGGTGATACGTTTCCAGTACTCTTTCTTGCTTTGTGGGGCTTGTCGATGTCCGTGGTCTTCCGGAACGCTTCTTGTGGACATTCTGAACAGTTCAATCGGCTTCAAACGTATCTCTAATTCGAGTGATGGTAAGTCGCGTTGGTGGATCTGTTTGAAACTCCCTCCTAAACTGTCTTTGCACTTCAACTGTGTTTTCACACTTCCAGTAGCATTTTAGAATGAATTTCCTTTGTTCAAAGCTTAGTGTTGACTGCCATTATTAATTCTAATGGATTTAACTTGGAAAGAAAGAAACATCAATTGAGCTATCAGCTGTTAAAGTGTGTATACATTTTTTTGGGACGCCCTGTATATATATCAGGGGCTTATATTCAGGGTGTGCTAGGTGTGCGCCGCACACCCAATAGATTTTCTGTAAATTAATATTTAATTAACCCTTTGTCTCCCTCTCTCAACTTTAGTCGAGACGAAAAAGATGCCCTAGCCCTTAATTCCGCGCTCGACTGTTACACTAGTCGAGATAAGAAATGAGCTACTTCAATTCAGTTGTTCGGATTGTCTTCACAACCATTCGGTAAAATTTTGGTACTAAGCGATAGAAGCGTCCCTAGAGCTTGTTTGAGGCGCGAAATTTCAGTATTGCGGTGCGGCGATATATAATATATATATATATATATTCTTCTCCCCTACTATGGCAAAATAAATTTACGTTTACCCAATGCCAAATCAAATGGAAAAGGGAGCGAGCGAGGGATCAGGGCGGGAGAGTGTGAGGTCTGTGGACAGAACACCCTCCATATATGGTAAAGTGGGCGGGGCCCATGTTGCCATGGCCCGCGTCAGGTTCATATGCTTAACATATTAAACTGCTTATACATGTGAAGCAGAGAAGTTCCTTATAACGGTTATATGAGAACGTTATTGCTCACTATTTTTCTCCAAAAAGAAGACTTGAGTTTGTGTAAATAAGTTCGATGCTTAAAGGAGCCCGTAGGAAATTGGTGTTAGATTTTTTACAGTTCACCTAAATTCTCCAAGTGTTTAGTGTATGCAATATTGAGAACGTGGATTACGTATGCTTACCATAATACTATTAAGATTTATTAATGACTAAGTTAACATGAATTTCAGTTATTAATTTTACTCCACATGATATTCCGCACACCCAATTCACACAGTCACCATCCGCCACTGATATATATATATATATATATATATAATATATATAATGGTCATCTAATTATGGTACTGTACTAGCCCCAAGTCTATCGCTCCATTTCCAAGCAGTTTATCATTACATTTTGTACTTTTATATTTGTGGAAAATATCTCTCGGTTTTTATTCTGTGATACGCTTAAAATTCCTTTATAATGTAATAACAGTATAAAGTCGTTAGATACGAACGCACCTTAAACTGTTGAGCGCACCCCTGATTTGAGTTAAATCGGGAAGGTTGGTAGCTTCATGAAAATTATTTGGAAAGTTTAACGTACTGACGTTTTTTTCGTTTGTGATGGTAACAGATTATGTTATTCATATAAGCTCGGTTTATTTGGAATTGTAACTGTCTGTTTAAGTGTTACTGAACTGTCAACTGAAAATTGGATTACAATTAAGACCTGATTTTGGGAAATTTTGATAAAACAAAGGTTACAACAGTTGGCCAGGCAGTGTTTCACGCTATTTGATTTAGTATTTTGAAGCCTCTCGTAGTAGAGGTTTCATTTACGGGACCTGCTCTTGTAATTGTTCATCTTGTTTCTAGATTGGAAAGGAGCCGATATTTGTCTGTGACGTTTTGGACTAATACAGCAGTTTCGAATTGTAAGGATTACAGTTGGCTTAGTCGTTTGCTCCCTCTTATAGGTAGTGCAGCCCGGTTATTTGAATCTAATGTATATAATTCATAACTCATCAGCCTATTTATTTTGTAAATACATTTCCTTAAGTTTAGAGTTAAGTTGTTTCCTTCCCTCGTTTGATCTGACTATAGTAACGCAGTACAACCAATTGCACCCAGAGTAAAGAACCTGTGGTTTACTATAACTTCGTGCTGAGCTGACCTATCCCACTGATCCTTTCGGAGGCACGCAGTGGCGTACTAAGGGGGATGCGAGGGGGCGGTCCGCCCCGGGTGACAGCCAGGAGGTGGGTGCCATCGGGAGAGTTGAAATACCAGTACAAGTTTTCAAACCAAATGAAAAATTCGCCAAAATAAGAAAAAAAAATTAAAAATGTTCAAACTATTACAACAGCTTAATGTTAATTTCCACTATAAAATAAATTTTTATTTTTATTGGCAATACAAAATTTACAAACGAAAAATTAAATATTTGATAAAAATTACATCGAAAGGCGAACGTTTGTTGACGTTTTAGTCATCAGTTTGTTGAGCATAGCCAGCTGGCTGCAACTGACATTCCAAGTCTTGTTCACTTGACACTGTATGTTTCATTAAATAATTATGATAAAGCATAAAGTGCTGGTGTTTATAACAATATCATGATACTTATACCAGTGTCCAATAATTTTTGACAGTGTGGTATCATAGTGATGTTTAAGTGCTTATAAATGCATCGTCGTGATGTTATAATACCCGGTAAATGCATCGTCGTGATGTTATAGAAACTCATGTTTATGAATGGTGGTCCCTGTGACTACTGGTTATCAGTAAAAAGACACAGGAAAGTCACACTTTGCACTAAACTTTCGACTTTACTTTTTTCCTACAACCATGACTACTGAAGTAACGATGATGTGTATGACTGAGTGAGGTTTTTATGATGACTATTTGGTGATCTTACGATGGTGGCGGTGATATGACTGCATGATTTTTTTTAATGCAACTACATCGTGATGTTAAGACAGAGAGGGTGATGATGTGACGGCATGGAGATGTGTTAATGCTTACATGCTTAATATAGTAAACACCGTTTCAGATTTACATCAACAACTACAGTACTATTCTATATTGAATTAGTACTAATGCTTATTGGCTTAGTGAAGTTCAACAATTTTACAATGTCCAGTGTAGTATCATTGTATATTTAATATGTTGTTAATGCTTACTGTTTATTAAATAATGATACCAATTATAATAGCTAGCGTTATACCATACTATATTGAATTAGTGTTAATGCATTGGCATTGATAAATAATTAATTGTCTCTGCTTGTCTGGGTGGATAATCTGATAACTCAATGGGTATCTGGTTGGAAAAAGTTTGAGAACCACTTGTTTGAAGCTTTTCTGTTGTAATAAATTTTTTTTACTTCTTTATTTACTGGATATACTGTTAATTTTCATTTTGTCAGTGGTCTAGTTATTTGTGAGTAATGCTCATAGTTTTCTGCTTTTTTAGGAGTCGTGTTTGCACTTAAAAGTTACCCCCCCCCCCCCCCCCCCCCCCCGAAAAAAAATAAAAAATAATAATAATCACAGACAATTTGTTCAGTTAATGTATTTCAAGTCAATAGTTCATGCTTGTTATGCACGTTCATGCTTTATACCTTTTGATTTTAAAGTTTTGCAGAAAACATCCACTATGAAGCGAAATTGACCCAGTGGATTCCAACAAAGAAAAATGAAGAAGGCAAGAGAAGAGGTGGCTCAGGCAATGTCCATATCAATTTTGATGTGACGCCTTCAACATCAAGTGCAATAGGAGAAAGTCCTGAAGATATTCAACCTGGTGACTCTGAAGGGCAGATACAAAGAAGGTGAAGGCAAAGAAGGTGAATTTTGATGAGGTCATTGATCAATTTGCAGAAATTAAGGCTCGAAAGCAGAGACTGTGAATCCTCTTTATTTACCTTTGAAGAATAGGCTGAGCGTTGGGACTGGATTTCGTGTGTTCTTTGTATAAAATAAAATGTAGTATTACCTGCTCCCTGAATTTTTAATGTCCTGCATTTTTCTTATTTCCAATTTGCTTATGACAGTACTGTACTGTTTAAAAATCTACTTACAAACATAATATATTTTTTTGTGTGTTTAAATTTTAAAATTATTTAGGGGGGGTGCCAAACGAAGGATCCGCCCCGGGTGCCAAATACTTTAGGTACGCGTACGCCTCTGGAGGCACGAGGTACCCCTAATAATAGACATGCCCTATTATAATATGAAAACTAAATCACACACACGGGAGTTCCCTTCATCTAATTAAAAAACACTGCAGATATTATTATTATTATTATTACTATCATTATTATTATTATTAAACTCGTAAATATTTATAAAATTGAGCACCGTAATGGAATCTCATTATAGCTTGGCTTTAATTTACGTCTTTTACATTAAGATCAGCGAGACGTTGGTCTGTTCCAGTCGTAATATGTTGAATTTTTATACAAGATTTAATAATGATTATTTAAATGGAATTACGTGTCATGTGTTGAATTTTGATATGAAATTTAATATGGTTATTTCAAATGGAACAAAATTATTTAATGTAGTCCTGCTGTCAAGGGAAAGATTGATTAAGCAGAGAGAGTAATTCAAAGGCTGGATTTTTCAGCTTTGAGTCTAAGACATTTTTCAGTCTTCCACTGGTTTTTCTTAAGAGTGGATGTGTGTGTCAGCTTAGAATGTAGTTCCGTGGATAAAATTTTTTAGAAATTTAGTTTTAAGTGCCTCTCCTTATGATATACTATAAAAACATGGGTCCACGCTCGTTGCCTCCGTCATTGTTCTTGTTTAATTAAATAAACCCGTTAAACAGTCCAACCGTTGTCATTTCAAAATTCCACTCCATTCATACTGTCCCGCATCGCATGCCAGTGCTTCACGTCACTGCTACTGCTACCAAATGTACCAAATGCCATGAAATAGAACAAAGAAATCATTGTACAGTAGTAGAAAATAGTACAAATTGAGTAAAATAACGATGTTAAATAATATAGATAAATAAAATCAGAACACACTGGTTCACGGAAGATTTTTGTGTCACGTCGTTCAACATCCAGTTCCCCACCCCATTCCTCTACACCCACGCTTCTCAAACTAGGGGTTGCGACCCCTCAGGGGGTCGCGTAAATATTATTGGGGGTCGCAGAAACATTTGAAAATATTATTTTTTTCATAAATATACAGTGTTAGTACCTATTGCTTTTAAGACATTGAGTGAAGGGTCGCGAAAAAATTTGTCTGATCCAAAGGGGTCGCAAGTGAAAAAAGTTTGAGAAGCCCTGCTCTACACTACGTAACTTCAAAGCAGAGCCTATACAGTTTCCGTATGGAATGAATAAATACAGGGTGTTCAAAAGGAAACAACCCGAAACAGAAAGAAAAGGATTTGTTTACAATGATATATGCAAGTAGCATGGGCACAAAAGGAGAAAGTGCAATGCAATTGCAAATGTTGATGAATGGTGCATACGTTATGCAACAGGGGGTGTTGCAAAATGTTATGCAACAAAGGGGGAGATGGGAACGTTGCAAGATGTTATGCAACAAAGAGGAGAGGGGAATGTTGCAAGATGTTACGCAGCAAATGGGGAGAGGGGAGTGTTGAAGATGTTATGCAACAAAGGGGGTGAGGGGAGTGTTGCAATATGCTATGCAACAAACGGGGAAAGGAGACTGTTGCAAGAGCAACAAGGGGTTATGCAACTTGGAGGCGGGGTTATCCCACAAGAGAAAGAGAGAGGAGGAGGAGAGAGAGAGAGGAGGAAAGGTGTTCGCCTGGCATGAGCCAAGCGCATATTAAGACTTCAGCCACGCGGCCGTTGTCTTAATATGTTCCTAATCAGCCAGTTGGCTTATCTGTCTGTGTTGCCAGATTGCACTATTTATTTAATTAAAGCATATATTCTGGCTTAATCAGCCAGTTGGCTTAGAAGGATGGGTTGCCAGATTGCGCTATTTATTTAATTAAAACATATATTCTGGTTTAATCAGCCAGTTGGCTTAGAAGGCCTAGTTGCCAGTTTGCGCTATTTATTTAATTAAAGCATATATTCTGGCTTAATCCGCCAGTTGGCTTAGAAGGCTGAGTTGCCAGATTGCGCTATTTATTTAATTAAAGCATATATTCAGGCTCTCCGCCAGTTGGCATAATCCGTCAGCTGGCTTAACCCGCCAGTTGACTTAGAAGGCCTAACCAGCCATTTGGTATAATTAAATAATAACACTGCCCAACAAAAAACATTTTTCTTGCTGCTGATTTAATTCTAAGACCTGTTTCTGGATAATATTGATGTGCTGATTTCAGAAATCACCTTAGATTTTGTCCATCACATCAGGTTTTCGTGCAATGCAATATGCCTATTTTGGGTGATCCATGAAGGGCGCTTATCAAAATTGATGATTTTTGAGACCTGTTAACAGCTGTTTTGCTGTTAAAATTTTATCTGTGGAATACGCAAATCTGTGCATTAAATCTAAAGGTCATGTACAACATGTACGCAGTTCAGTAACTCAATGACCGAAACGGAGGCAAGAGCTAGGAATGCTTTTGTGGCAGTAGTTAAGAACTTCCTAGGAAACAAAAAGTCTGAAAATTATAAAGATCTTGTAAAGGATTTACTTGTAAACTTTCAGCAGTTGGGTTGCAACATGAGCATTAAAGTTCACTATCTCAACAGTCATCTGGATAAATTTCCAGAAAATTTTGGTGATATTAGTGAAGAGCAAGGTGAAAGGTTCCACCAAGATATCAAAGTGATGGAAGAACGATACCAAGGAAGATGGGATACCCATACGATGGCTGACTACTGCTGGAGCCTGCAAAGAGATTGTCTTGGCATCTCTCATTCTAGGAAGTCCTATAAGAGAAAATTTATCAGCACTGAAAAGTAAGAAAACAAGAAAAAGACAATGTTAAGAAAACTGGTCCCGTGCTTGCTTTAATATGGATTCATTTTTTGCTTATTTAAACACTTTTAATCACTTTATGTGTCAATATTACCATTGTATATTAAAGTTCACTCCCTGCACAATTGTTTACTTTTCCATGCTGATTCTGAGTATGTAAAAACTTATTTTTTGAAAAGAAAAAAAATTGGGCATAACCCTGCCAAAATGCGATATCTCCAAAATATCCGTATTTGATTGCTCGAAAACCTGACGTGATAGGCAAAAACTAAGGTGATTTTTGAAATCAGCACACCAACGTTACCTAAAAACAGGTGTTATAATTAAATCAGCAAAATTGGTGTTGGGCAGTGTAATAATAACGTTTATATATACAACCAAAAGAATTACATAAAACACCACCACACCACTCAGTTTATTTATACGAATTATTGCATTGGCATTATCCTAGGTGGAGGTGTACGTGCATTTGTGTGCGTTTGTCTCCGTCAGCTGACTTAAACCGCCAGTTGGCATAACCCGCCAGTTGACTTAGAAGGCCTAACCAGCCATTTGGTATAATTAAATAATAATAATAATGATAACGTTTATATATACATCCAAAAGAATTAAATAAAACACCATCACATCACTCTGTTTATTTAGACAAATTATTGGATCCAGTTTCACGAAATATATTGAAAATAAATATACATTCCTATACAAGCGAAGGAATATGTGCAATCAAAAATAATAATAGCATAAGACCTACGAACGAGGAGTATATATATATAATAAAAAAAAATATACAAACCCGGACTTATCCAAATTGTTCATTCTAACGAAGGTCAAGCGTGCCACTCCACCTTAGACCTACAGTTTAACGTTGAATCCGAACCACGTCTAAAATAAAATCTTAAAACACTCCTTAACACAATAAAATCTAATTTCAGAATAAAAAAATTTAAACAGCTAACCATACAAAATATCACTCGGGAGCGGAATAAGACGGTTTACCGAGAATAACAGAATCACCTTGTGAAAATAATATTTATCATTTACTACAGAAATGCTAATTCCGTCGAAGGTCAAGCTTTTCACCCCGTCCTAGACCTACAGTTTAACGGGGAATACTACTACAATAGATCTAGTTGGCCTGGTGAAGTAGTGAGTTGACTTCTTTTACTCTCCATCTCTCAGTACACCCGGATCATCGGGGATCTTTGTTTCTATTCCATGGAATTTTAGATCCTCCCCTTTTCCGTACTGTAACAGTTGAATTTTATCAGTGTTAAACTTCATATAAAAATATGCAACATCTCCTAAAACTTACCACATCATTACCCGTCCTTCATGCATCAAAAAAGTTCTACTTTATCGGCAACCTTTGTTTAGCATCCCCCCTGATTGTTCATCCCGGCGAAGGTCAAGCGTGTCACTCCACCTTAGACCTTCAGTTTAACGTTGAATCCGAACCTAGTCTAAAATAAAATGTTAAAACACTCCTTAACACAATAAAATCTAATTTCAGAATAATAAAAAAAAAATTTAAACAGCCTAACCATACAAAACATCACTCGGAATTGTCCTGAAAATGAAAGAAAGAAAAAATAAACAACAACAATTAGCCAACCTATAAAAATATAAAAATTTATGAATATATATATATATATATATATATATATATATATATATATATATATCAACTGAAAAGAACACGCAGTATAGTTAACGTAAAGAACGACGCTTGTAAAGGAGGTGTCCCCCTCGGGGCATTGGTTTCTGCGCGTATGTAGGAGAATTACGACTTCTGATCGAGTGAGGACCATGGTGTAGTGGCTATCATATCTGACCGGTAATCGGAAGATCCCGGGTTCGATTCCCGGGTGGTTACCTCATTTTTTCATTTGTTCATTCTCCCTCCTCATCTTGCGCGCAATGTTCTCCTATACAAGCGTCGTTCTTTACGTATATATATATATATATATATATATATAAAGTAAAAACAAATTAATTTATCAAAAGAATTTACGAAAACAATTTCTCTATTTCAATGAAACAAATTTTTATCTTTTTATAACAAATTTAGCCTTTTTTGAAGTCTCACACAATTTATATACGGCAAGCATGATAAATTTAAAGTCCGAATTTGACCCAGTATAAATTAGTGTCTTTAACGATTATTTTTCGACTTTAAACCTTTAAATTAACTTAAAATTATAAAGCGAACTAAAACTACAAAGCGATGCCTGTAAATCCATTATTTACATCCAGTCAAAAAATAATCTTAAAAACTCGACTAGATTCTGAAAAATTTTGCTACTTCTTTATTGAATCTCTTAGAATGCGTCACCATACGCTCAAACATTTTAAACCTTACCGTATAAAAATCAACGCAAAAAGGAAATAAACAACTCTCGAATTCCGACTCTAATTTTGACAAGACGATCAGAGAAATTTTGAGTCAAAGCGGTTTGGAAATCTAGACTCCAACGAGAAGAGAAATTTTTTTTTTTTCAACGCGAAAATTACGAAAATGCTCGCTATGAGAAGAAATTTTGAAAATAATGGGCGCCATCTTGAAAAACAGTTACAATGATTTGTTAAGGAATGAGAATCGAAATTTGCTTGCAAATGGGTTAACACAATGCATCTTGCTATTTAAATAATCGAACCAGAATATATATTAATGCTATAATACGGATAGCAACAATTTTGACCGAAATATAAGGCGACGTGGGAAAGCCCTTATATTTATATAAAGGAACACCGTGTAGCCACCAAAATGTTGTTTTTAATTTCTTTAAAGGCCCATTCCTTCATTATTATATTTCATTATTTACTCTACTTTCTATTCATTTTCTCTCTATCTTTCATTTATCGTTCTCTTTACTCTCGTTTCGGTGTGCTTTAAATATGGGTAGCACGTGACCGAGTTTGAGGCGCCATTATGATTCGAACAATGCAAAGGAGATCGGGGGATTAATTATACACTAATTACACTTTACTAACTTTTATTTATGCCGATACGCTTTTAGATAAGCGGGGTAATGCGAGGGGGGGGCGGAGTAACGTTAACATTTTAAGTCGGAGAGAGACAATACTATTCTAAATTTACAACTATATCGTAACACACAAAAACACCTGCTTAAGCCCAAGGCTGTCCGATGACTGAAGGGACATTTCTGACCAGCAAAGACAATCGTTTTCACTAGCTAAACACATTTTTATTCACACTCCGTCTAATTCTGCGTATTGTCAAAAACATTTAAAAACGTAGAAGATTGGGATCTATCCAACAATAAAGAATTATGAAATGCTTCGATATATATATAAAGATCTACTACGTCATTTTTCATCAGGTAGTTAAAAGAATGCATTCATTTTCACCTGTTCAGTCTCATTTGTTTAAGGTTCAAAATTGAGTGTCAAACGCGTTGCAAGAGAGCATTTCCCACCTCCACCTAGCGATCATGTGTGGCGGAGAGCGCAAGAGAGCAACTCGTTCCTCCACCAAGAGAGGTCTAGAGGCGGGGCCACCAGCTTGACCTCCGTGTGAAGAGAGGCCCAGCAGAGGGGGACACTAACAAATGGTCAGAAGACAGCAATAGGGCATTTAACACCAAGAAATTTCAACTCTGGAGATATGGTAGAAATGAAGAAATTAAACAGACTGCATATTAGGCCAGATGAACAGGGTGTAAAGGGTGTCAGGAAATGATTGCCCCCCCCCCTGTACAGAAGAAACTGAAAGGAATAGAAAAAACAGACAAAACCACGCGAAAGAGCGTTTAATTTTGAATAAAAAACACTTGTTTTAATATCGGGTGTTGCCCCCATTTGCAGCTCTGACGGCCATTAATCGACGGGGGTATGATCCCAGAAGTGTCTCAAAGAGATCGGTATCATGACTCATTTCTTCAAGGACTTCGTTGATCTTTGTAGTCATAATTTCTGTTGAATACCGATTCTGAATGGGTTGTTCCAGCATTAAGGAATCCACCCGATCCTTCATGATGGATCCGACATGTTCACAGACATTAAGATCGGGAGAATTGCCAGGCCATTCATTATTTCCGAAAAAATCAATGTTATTGTCCTTAAGCAGTTGTTGAGTCGCAAGTGCTTTCATACAGGGGGCTTTGTCGTGAAGAAAGGTTGCCTGTTCAACATCCAAAACACACTCGGGGTCTTTCAAAAACGGAATTACATGTTGGGCTAAAATTACATTTCGAAAATAAGGCCCATCCCAACTGGTTCCTCTTGGTTTGATAACCCAGATGAGCTTCCGAATAGAGAACATAATGAAAACACCCACACATGCTGGATTTTTACTATTTCTCGATACTTCTGGTCGTCTGGGACTTCATCAGGAGTTGTTGCCCAAACCCGATCATTCTGAAAATTTGGTTTTCTGGAGACATAAACGAAGAATTCATCGCTGACAACCAAGTGAAGGAAATCGTCTTCCGTCCATTCCTCAAGATAATCACAAAACCATAGCCGATCCTCAATATTAAGATCACTCTTCCGTGGCTTAGCTATTTCATGCCAAGCACTCAAGCCTTGGCGAACTCGAAGTTGATGCACAAGTTGCCGATTGACTATCTTACCACGACGGATAAGTATCTCTTTCGCTACCTCAGAGCAGCTCTTCTTTCGGCGCCGTGATGCAGCAAGCACAATGTCTCGATTCTTGAGATAATTTCTCCGGTCTTCCTCCTCGAAATTCTGTTTCACAATCTTCAGGATTCTTATTCCAATTCCTTTTGACAAAGTCTTCTGATCTTTTTAATCTCTCAGCCACCCAGTGTCGAGTTATGAAAGTTGCACCAGCTTCCTTTGCTTCACGAAATGTGACAGCTCGAATGCGGTCAAGAACTCGCTTTTTCTCTGAATCGTTCAAAATAGATGATGCCATGGTTTCTGTGGGGAAAAAAATGGTAAGAATTAAAATCACAGGAATAGAATATAATGGTTTTTATTCAGATTTTAACGCTCTTTCAAGTGGTCTCGCCTGTTTTTATCTATCTCTTCTAGTTTTTGCTCTACAGGGGGGGGCAATCATTTCCTGACACCCCTACATGACTATGTGCGGTGGAGAGCGCGAGAGAGCAACTCTCTCATCCACCAAGCGGTCATGTGTGGCGGAGAGCGCAAGAGAGCAACTCGCTCCTCCACCAAGACAGGTCTAGAGGTGGGACCACCAGCGTGACCTCCGTGTGAAGAGAGACTGGGCAGAGGTGGACACTAACAAATGGTCAGAAGACAACAATAGGGTATTTATCACCGAGAAATTTCAACTCTTGAGATATGGTAGAAATGAAGAAATTAGACTGCATATTAGGCCAGATGAGCTGGGTGTACATGGCTATGTGCGGTGGAGAGCGCAAGAGAGCTCCTCACTCCTTCACCAAGCCACTCCTAGAGGCAGGGACCACCAGCTTCGACCTTCGTGTGAAGAGAGAACGACACGCGGAAACGCATCGTGGTATACACACAGATTTTATTCATGCAGTTAAGCGTGATTCACTGTCGTCAATTGAGTTAACATGACCTACTAATTGTTACCATCATGCACTTATCCGTGATCGTGGCATGGAGTTAACCGCGACTTGGAGGTGTTTACATTCGAGGGTCCCTCCCGCCATACCGCCACAATGCGACTCAGTCAGTGTCTCTCAGCGCGATCAAAGGCAATATTACGAACGAAATTACCAAAGACGCAAAGAGAAAAATCGGCGAGTGGTACCAAACCTCAAACTAAACCCAATAACCATACACATTGACATCACCTAGTGACACGCGTTCATTAGTTGCGGGACTATTTACCGAACTTTTTTATCACACCTCGTATATATAAGATCTACTAAGTCCTTTTTCAACCGGTAGTTAAAAGAACACATTCATTTTCACCTGTTCAGTCTCAGTTGTTTATGGTTCAAAATTTGGTTGTATATATAAACATTATTATTATTATTATTTAATTATACCAAATGGCTGGTTAGGCCTTCTAATTCAACTGGCGGCTCCTGCCAGGCGATCACCTCTCCTCTCTCTCTCTCTCTCTCTCTCTCTCTCTCTCTCTCTCTCTCCTTTCTCTTTCTCTTGAGGGATAACTCCGGTTCCAAGTTGCATAACCCCTTGTTGCTCTTGCAACATTCCCTTCTCTCCGTTTGTTGAATAACATCTTGCAACATCCCCCCTCCCCTTTTGTTGCATAACATCTTGCAACATTCCACTCTCCCCCTTTGTTGCATAACGTATGCAACATTGAACAACATTTGCAATTTCATTGCACTCTCTCCTTTTGCACCCATACTACTTATGCATTCTCCAATGGGTTGCATTTCTTAGAATATTCTTCGTAGAATGGTAATTATGTCGCAAATGACATGGCCTGAAGTTGAAATCAAAAATACATTTTTCTAGTGTATTTTGGTGTGCTCTGTTCAAATATAACCTTCATTTCTTGTGTAAATGAACAGAAATACGTGTTTTGGCCATGCAATGACAACTGTATTTCTGTTCATTTGCACAAGAAATGAAGGTCATATTCGAACAAAGCACACCAAAATACACTTGAAAAATGTATTTTTGACACATTTTATATAATAAAGCATAATCTAACATGTTCATTAGGGTTATGACTTTTTAATTTTTTGTCATAAATATTGTTTCCTGTATCATCAATCGATGAACTTTTGCTTGAAAACAATAAAAAAGGGCCTAATTCTTTAGAATTAGTATATTCCGGAATATACCGAAAAGCACTAAATACTCTGGAAAATCACTGGAACAGAGACCCATCTGCAATAGCTATACCAAGGAGCAACCAATGTGCGGAACGTGCCATTAAGGTGATGCAAGAACTTTACATAAACCGTAAAAATAAAGACAACCTTAATCACAGGTTTATTTTAAGCAATAAGTAAAACAATTAAAACAATAATAGAGTAAATGTATAATATTGTATTTGTATAATTAATATGTATTGTATAGGTATAATGTTGTATAATATAATATATGTTTATGTATAATAATTGTGAAATAAACATGCAAATTTCTATTTATTATTTTAATTTTTTTTATTTTTTATTTTGGGGTGAAGTTTTTTCAAAATATATCGAAAAAACTGTTATTTTCATTGTCAGGGGGCAAAAGTTCATCGATTTATGATACAGGAACATGAGGTTTAAAAAAGTCATAACCCTAAATTGTTCATGTTACGAGATCTCGTAAACAACGCATTACCACAGGAAACGTGAAAAACACCTCAAATTTAACCAGAAAAGTTTGCTCTAGTCATTTTCGTTTAGACTAACGAAACTATTACGACTTAACCTAACAAATCACCAAGGGCGTACAGTTGACCTAACTGGGCATTCAATTAACCTAACCAGGCATTCAGTTGACCTAACCTGGCATTCAGTTGACCTAACCGGGCATTCAGTTGACCTAACTTGGCATTCAGTTGACCTAACCGGGCATTCAATTAACCTAACAGGTTAATATTGGTTATTTCACCTAAATATCTTCTGATCTTTTCGTATTAGGCATTCACTGTCACATTTCGGGCAAGTTAAGGATGAGAGAATAACGCCGTAATTCATAAAAACATCCAATGCTTTGTCTTCATCTAGTTCTAGGGCATATGACGAATCAAGTTCTCAAAGTCGAAACCACACGAACGGCACATCATAATTCTATCACAAACACGACCAAACTGAATCCAATTAAAAAAAAAAGCCAGAAGAGAAACCAACAAACTAATTAAATCGCAGATAGAACAGACAAACTGAGGCGTTTAAGGCTCATTTGCCAGACCAGTTCCTCCCCAGACTGTTGCGGGAGGTGCGCGATCAGGTGGCTCCCAACCTGACTACAGTCTTCAACAAATCGTTGGAGACGGGCCAGGCGCCTGGTGACTGGAGGGAAGCCAACGTGACCCCTATCTTTAAGAAAGGGGATCACGAAAGTCCAGGGAACTATCGCCCCATTAGTCTCACTTCAGTTGTAGGTAAATTATTAGAGGGGATAAGAGCGGATAGGATCGTTGAACATTTGGATTCCTACAAGCTGCTTTGGGACTCCCAACATGGGTTTGGGCGGCATAGGTCGTGTCTCACCAAGTTGCTCGAGTTTTTCCACGCCATATGGAATGAGAACGATAAGAGTCGGGCGATTGATATACTTTATCTTGACTTTCAGAAAGCTTTTGATAAGGTACTTCACCGCCGGCTAATGGCCAAAGTCCGCGCGCTGGGTATCGGTGGGGAAGTAGGTAGCTGGATTGGAAACTGGCTGAAGAATAGGCGGCAGAGGGTTGTAATTAAAGGGGCTACCTCGGGTTGGGCCTCGGTCATTAGCGGGGTTCCTCAGGGTTCCGTTTTGGGGCCACTGTTGTTTATTATTTACATAAGTGATATCGACGGTGGCATCGTCAGTCGTCGGATCGCCAAATTCGCTGATGACACCAAGCTTGGGGCCAATGTTGGGACGCCCGAAGCGATCGAGCAACTGCGTGCGGACCTACGTAGGATAGGAGAGTGGTCCGAAAAATGGCAAATGCCGTTTAACTTGGGTAAATGCAAGGTGATGCACATTGGCTACGCCAATCCCAAGTCGGACTACTCCATGTTGGGGAGTAATATCGAGGGCACTGATTTGGAAAAGGACTTGGGTGTGCTAATTAGCAGCGACCTTAAGTTTACGAAACAGTGCGTAGAGGTGGAAAAGAAAGCCCAGAAGTTGTTGGGTTATATGACGAGGCAATTTCGATTTTGGAACAAGGAGATTGTGCTCTCTTTGTACAATTCCCTGGTTCGGCCGCACCTGGAGTATGCTGTGCAGTTCTGGTCGCCCACCCTCAGGAAAGATATTGACAGGCTGGAGCGAATGCAGGCGAGGGCCACAAAGTTAATCCCTTCCGTTAGGCATATGAGCTACAATCGACGCTTACGCACCCTGAATTTGTTTTCGCTGGAAACTCGGAGACTGCGCGGTCAACTCATCGATGTTTTTCATGTTCTTACGCGGGTTCAACAATGTCGATTTTAGAAGCATGTTTAGTTTAAATGATGACCCAACTCGCAACAATGGTTGGAAGTTGGATTTGAAACGGTTTAGGATTAGTGTGTGTGGGAATTACTTTACCTATAAGATCTGTGACACGTGAAACAGGCTACCTTCAGAAGTTGTGAACAGTTCTTCTGTGGATCTGTTCAAGAAAAGGTTAGACCGAACCTTGCACACTATTTGAGGGTGTATGAATTTTTCCCTGGCACCCGTTGCCATTGGTACCTTCTCGGTATGGGCCGCAAGGCCTTTTGAGGTACTATTTTTCCTTGTAACTCCTTGTTACAAGGCGTTACGAAGACCGATTACTCTCTCTTGGGAAGGAACTTGACTGAGACCGATCTAGAGAAAGACTTTGGAGTCTATATCAGCAATGATCTGAAACCGTCGAAGCACTGTGCAGAAGTTGAAAAGAGGGCCTTAAAAATATTAGGTTATACTGTATTAAAAGAGAGTTCCAGTTTCGGAACAAAGAGACTGTAATGTCACTTTATAATTCACTAGTCAAACCTCAAGTGGAATACTGTGCGCAGTTTTGGTCTCCATCCCTCAGGAAGGATATAGAAAAGTTAGAAAGAGTACAAACAAGGGCTACAAAATTGATCTCTTCAATAAGAATGCAAAACTACCAACGGAGATTAGAGCGCCTAAATCTGTTTACCTTAGAAACGAGGAGGTTGCGCGGTCAGCTTATTCAAGTCTTCAAGATGCTTAATGGAATAGACAGGGTAGATTACAAAAACTTATTCTCACTTAATGCCAATCCGACAAGAAATAATGGGTTTAAACTGGAACTAAAGACATTTAGGTCCTCTGTCTGCGGCAATTTCTTTTACTATAAAATAGTTAATATCTGGAACCAATTTCCCTCAGAGGTTGTTTCCAGCTAAAGTGTAAATGTCTTTAAAAATAGGCTAGACAAAGTACTGAATACTCTCATGGTTTAAGACTAAAACATAATGTAACTCTGCAGGAGTTCGCTTGCACGGTCTCTGTGGGCATGCTAATTATAGAGCTTTTTTATATACATATATTCTCCACTTTCCTGTAAAATTTCCTTGGCTACTTTTCTAGGGTCAAGGTATTTTCTTCAACCTTTTTCCGTACCTGCCTCTGGCAGGGAGGGAGTGGAGGGTGGGGAGAGAGCCTTCTACTTTTCTATCCAGTTTTCTGCTACTGCTAGAATAGGTGAAAGAAAAATAAACTTGTTCAATAAAAGGAACCTCCCAGAGTGTCCCGGAAGGGCTTTGATGGTTCCTCTTGTCCTTGTAATTCCTTGTAACTATTTTTTTATACGCATGCATTTATTTTTCTGCCTCTCTCTCTCTCTCTCCATCTGTCTATCTATCTATTTATGCCCCTTTCTTGACTGTTCTCTTCCTTAGCTTTCGCTGTATGCTATAAACCTTTTATGGGTGTTTTAGGCCTTAACTGCAATGTGCACTTCCTCTGAGGCGATGAATCTATTTGCATATAACACCAGCACCGACATAATTCATCAAATTCATCATTTCTCCCAGTACACAAAGGAAAATTAGGATTGCAGTTTGTACATTAAACATGGCTATCTATCTATCTATCTATATATATATATATATATATATATATATATATATATACAGTATATATATATATATATATATATATATATCGGGTGGTCCGAAAAAAATGACGCATTTTTTAAAAATTAATATCTCAGTAACCCCCTTCCTTATCATGACAATTTTTATATGCAAGATACTTTCAAACTTCTTTTTTTGAATGCAAGAAACGGAATTCTGATATCTTTTATAGTTTTCTCGCAATTAACAAAAGTAACAACATGGGTCAAAAAAACGAATATCATGAGAAAGGAAAAATTTAATCAGAAATTTAACTAATTAATTTACAGTAAATGATCGATTGGACCACCACTCTGTTGACACACTAATCTAAGTCTTTTCTTCCACACAAAAATAATACTTCTTACTTCATTAATGCCAATTTCTTGCCAAGATTCAAGTATTTTACTTTTTAATTCTGATTCGGTGAATTTTTCTCGTCGACCTCGGTAAACCTTCTCTTTTAGTAACTCCCAAATTGAGTAGTCCATAGGATTACAATCTGGGCTTTGTGGTGGCCACTCATTTTTCGTTATTAATTTTGGTGTATTGCTAATCAGAAACGACTGTGTGGCGTAGCTTGTATGCGACGGTGCTCCATCTTGTTGAAATATGAAATCATTTTCTTGATACAGGCGACAACAATCCGGCAACAATTTTGTTCTTAAAAGTTCAATGTAATTTGCAGAATTCACCTTTGTCTTTTCAGTTTCAATAAAATGAACATCTGTCTTGCCATTCCAAGAGACCCCTGCAGATATCATAACCTTTTTGGAGAATCTTGACGTTTCATGATACAATCTGTTTATTGAAATGTCACACTTTTTACCACGCCCGTAGACAACATCATTTTGACGGTTTCGCGGAATTTCTAGAGTGAAATCTTTTTCATCCGTGAAGACTATCTTTTTAATATCAACGACAGAGAAATTATCAAGTAACTTTCTGCACCTTGTTTTTCTTTTATCCTTAACAGTATCACTTTTTCTAGAAGATACTATTCTTTTGAAGGCTTTTAGTTTTTGTGCTTTAATTATTCGGTGTACAGAAGTCTTTCCAATATTCAAATGTTTAGCATTTGTTCTTTGTGACAAATGACTTCCTGGTTTATCTTCTTGAGAGCAGATTTTATCGTTGATGTAATCCACATTTTCTGGAAACGAAGCTGTTTTAGGTCTACCGCTTCCTGGTTTTCTGGCAGTACTTCCCGATTCGCGAATCTTCTTTAAGAGTCTTTCCACTGCACGCCTTTTCCACTTTTTGCCGGGAAACTCTTGCAATAGCCTTCCAGTCTTCCATCCTTTTTCACAGTAACAATTTTTAATGAGAATACGATCTTCCTCTGACAACATCATTAAGGGTACTGACGAATTGTTAAAAAATAAAAATATCCACAATTTGACTTGTTCATTCCTGTAGAGTTTTGTAATAACTTGCAAAAATATCGCATGATATCGTATAAAAATGATATCGTATAAAAAACGGATATTATATTGCGATTTTTGTTTTTTTGACCCATGTTGTTACTTTTGTTAATTGCGAGAAAACTATAAAAGATATCAGAATTCCGTTTCTTGCATTCAAAAAAAGAAGTTTGAAAGTATCTTGCATATAAAAATTGTCATGATAAGGAAGGGGGTTACTGAGATATTAATTTTTAAAAAATGCGTCATTTTTTTCGGACCACCCGATATATATATATTAGGCCGGGTCGTTTTTGCTTGAAAAAAAAATTTTTGGAAGTTTAATTTACCTGTACGAAAGTTTGTGTACCTACATAGGAAGTATCGTGACAAAGTTTCAAGCTTTTATATAAATATTTTGAGGTTCCACAAGTCATTTAAAGTTTTGGTGATTTTTTCCGATACTCCGTATAGTAAACTACAGCTCTTTGGTGACTTGCCATGATAGTTTACAAGGGAAATCACCCAGAATTCATCACGAGGTCAAATTCCACAACATGCCCAGCCCAACCTCCCTTCCATTAGTTTTTGATGTAGTTTATTGACATTTGTATTCGCATTTTGACTCAAATGTTGGGATGTTTGATCTTGAAGCAATTCTTGCCTTTATAAAACCATCTCTATTTTCCTGGCCACAGACAGAAGCTGATGCTTCTGTTACAAGTTTGACATGTCTTTCCACAGCTTGTGAGTGACATGGGTACTTTTTCAATAGAGGGTTAGTTTCATCACCCCTTACGATAAGCTCTAACTGGGTGTTTGTCAAGCTTTTTGTCAGAGGTGGTTCATGTCTTGAGTAGTCTCCAAATCGAATTAAATCTGTGTAGTCTCTTGCCAAGAAATTAATTTTAGGCCGTCTAAATTCTCTAATGCCCGAGGACACACTTTCCCTGGCTAAGAGAATGCGCCGGAAAGCTAACTCTCTCATCACTTGCCTTTCATCAAATATCATCGAGACCAATAAAGTTTCTGGGTGAGCGAAATATGCCTCTCTTTCAATAACAGGATCAATGACTGCCTTAAGCTCATCAGATAGGTATCTTGAACTAGATATCATAAACCAGAGGTGCCTTGGTCCCTGGTAATAGTAAGGATTTCGCTTTATATTAAACCACGTTGGGGCATAAACGCGAACAATGAATTCGGTCAGAGTTTTCAAGTTTTATGACGGCTTTTTGGTCGCAACATAAAGTCTAACTATCCTGCTGGCTGCCGTAAGCCATCTGGCATGGTTCAAAGAACCTGGGTTGCGGTTTTCAAGGTTTTGGGAACATTGGCCTTCTATGACTGCATTACAAATTTCCATGAGATACTTTTGATCTTGGCTTAGATCGAGATCCCCCGGAATAGAAGGCATATTACTTGATTTGATTGCTTCAAACTTGACAACTGGCATCTTTTCGCACGCAGTAACACTTTTGCCAACATTTCCAGCAAGGGCTTTTGGTCCTTTGGTTTTACCATCCAAATAATTAAACAAATGGCGGAGAGGTAGCTCAATGGTATGCAGCAAACACACGAATCAATGAAAAGGAGTATTGTAGTGTACCTCTAGTTGCCTGATAACTCCATTATGTATGCCAGTGTTTACATTGGTTCCATCTCATCCAATGACCTTCAGAATGTCTAACTTAATATTGTTACTGTTAAGAAACTTTATCACTCCCTTAGAAATGTTAGTTGAATTTACAGTCACAGGAGTGAAGTGTCCAAGATTTTGATTCTGGTTCAGCTATAAGCGTGATGTGTTCTTCAGTAATTGTTGTAGTGTAGTACCTTCCATCCTTACAGAGATTTGCTTTAGTTAAGTCCTTTCTTCCATCAAAATATAATGTTTCTATACTTTCTTCACTTGATTTACTCAACTCTTCTCTGATCTTCTTTCTCTGCCGTCTCACCTTATTCTTATCCAAAACATTGTGATAATCTTCAGAGGTAATGAGACCAAAATCTTCCAGAACAGCAGAGGCAACGGCTGCACCAGCTCTGTCTGATATTCCGAATCGGTCACAAGTTTTTGCTAATGAAGGCAATTTGCGAGTGAGCTTATGTGCTTCACCTGATTTCTTTATACCTTCTTCAATGTGATCATCATCATCACGCTCTCGATCTGTATCTGTTGATGTGTCAGAATCAGGAATTGTATGAAAGTTATCCCAGTCCATTGGCTCTTTCCTGGAAGTGGATGGGTTATTGATATCTCCATCTTCAATGTTTTTAGAAAATCGTGCTCTTTCTTGTTCTTTACGCTCAGATCTTAACTTAATAGCAACAAAAATACAAAAAATACAAGAAAATCTTAATAAAAAATCATAATTGCCAAATAATTAATAAAGTTTACATATTTAAATTAAGTTTTAAAAGTTTTAAAGTTTTTGTAATGTTTTACGTTTTAATTGCAATCTTCAGAGGACTTGCGGAACATCTAAAACTTGATCAATTTAGTTTTTTTAATCATTGTTGAGCATTTATAGTGCATCACAAATTTCTTGGACACAGGCATGTGGAAATTCACAAATTTTATTTTTCGACCCGGCCTAAATTATAATATATATATATATATATATATATATATATATATATATATATATATATATATATACAGGGTGTTTATAAAGTCCCTATCTATTTCAGTGAAAACGTAGCAAAAAGGGTAAAATTCAATAACAATATAATAGAAGGCATACATTTAATGAATACTTAAGCATATGATTCTACATGAGCGCCATCAGTATCTCTACAGAGTTCGAATCTGTCACCAGCATTGCGGAGCACATTTTGGAGCATGAGCATGACGGGGTTTATTTTTATAACTGCTGTTACGATACGAGCACGTAAATTTTTCAGATCTGAAACCCTCGTTTGATAGACGTTTGATTTGATAAAGCCCCATGCAAAGAAATCCAAGGCCGTTAGGTCAGGAGATCGAACCGCCCAGGGCCTGTTGCCTCCACATCCGATCCACCGATTTGAAAATCGTTCATTTAGATACTCCCGAACAATGTTTGCATAATGACAACGTGCCCCATCTTGTTGAAAGACGACGGTGTTTGAAATGCCATCTGAATGAAGCAGGAACATTTACGTGCTCGTATCGTAACAGCAGTTACAAAACTAACTCGTCATGCTCCAAAATGTGTTCCGCAATGCTGCTGACAGATTCGAACTCTGTAGAGATACTGATGGTGCTCATGTAGAATCATATGCTAAAGTATTCATTAAATGTATGCCTTCTATTATATTGTTATTGAATTTTACCTTTTTTGCTACGTTTTCACTGAAATAGATAGGGACTTTATAAACACCCTGTGTGTGTATATATATATATATATATATATATATATATATATATATATATATTGTGCGCTGGAGATCCAAAAAAAGCAATTCGCTCCTCCATCAGGCCAGGCCTAGAGGTGGGGCCACCAGCTTAACCTTTGTGTGAAAAGAGACCGACGCTCGGAACTTTAACCAGGTTTACCAGTTTTATAATATCACAAATCTCGCTCTCATTATCCCTTTCGCTTTAAAGAACGCGAACATTGCCCTCTTATTCAGTGGAGGTAACAGAGCAATAGCTTAGAACTACGACTAGTAGCTATAACCTCTCGCCTTATAAAGTGCTCTGAACACATAATTAGAGTCAAAATTACTTACTACCTACAAAAAAGGGAATTTATTCAACCCAAACTGCATGGCTTCAAGGCTAGAAGATCATGCCAATCATATACCACCATTCGAAAACACTGGAAACATTGTGTTCGAGATCAAAATATAGATGTAATATACACCGATTTCGCTGAAGCCTTCGATAAATGTGATCATGGAATTATAGCACATAAATCTAATATTTAGGTTTAATTTTTTCATTTAAAAATTAGAAAGTGATAGTAAGTGGAATTAAATTTGAAATCTCAGAAGTCGTCAGCTCTGTCCCACAAGGTATGGTATTGGCTTCCTTACTGTTTATCATCATGATTGCAGACATTGATATAAATATTATTATGATGATCCGAGTTTCCCGGATGACACAAAGATGTGCAAGGAAATATGAAATGGAGGTAACACAGAAAACTTTTATAATGACACTGAAACATTATTCATGTGGGCGGAAGACATTAATATGAAGTTCGACGAAGAAAAATTCCAGCTGATAAGATTGGGTAACAAAATGGAGCTACAAAATAAAGGCCACTAAACACAACAAGACAAACAGATAACACCAAACTCATAAGTCAGACATCTTGGATTAACAAAGTCATCGGATGCAGAATTCAGAGAATACTACATTAAAATTACAAAAACTAGAAAAATAATGGGGATTATCGGGAAGAGCTACAGTAGCAGAAAAGAAACTATCATAGTAATATTATGGAAGAGTTTACTCCTGCCCATAACTGGGTATAGCTGTTTTTAAGCCCAGACAGAAAACTAGACATTGCAAACATAGAAGACATACAAAGGACTTTTACGTCAAAGATAGAGGAAACGAAAGATGAAGATTACTGGTCTCGACTACAAACTCTGAAACTCTACTCCCTGGAAAGAAGACGTGAGCGATACACACTAATATACATACGGAAAATACTCGAGAAATATGTCCCAAAATTTGAGATGAAAAAGAAACACACTGTAATGATAGAAAAAGCAGATTCTTTACTGTCCCAGCTGCGGTGGAACAGGGCTCATTGAAACGAAGATGAAAAATACATTCAATATATGTTGCCCAAAACGCTTTAACGTGCTACTGAAAGAACTGAGGAACTTCCAACACACTAACCTGAATAATTTCAAGAATCAACTCCACAGATTTTTGTGTAAAATCCTTGACCAGACATGCGTAGCTGGCTACGGGAGCAGAAAGGGAGTGAAAACCAATGCTCTCCTCCACCAAACCCCGGCAAATGAGACGGGATGCTGCAGAAGGATCGACCTATGGTCGATCCTGAACCGTCCTTCGAAGACATCAGTAGTATGGGAGTATCGAGGTAGAGTGGTGCAGTGCAATTGCACAGAATGTTGCAAAGGGGAGGTGGTAATGTTGCAAATATCGCAATTTGCAGGAAAAAAGATGCCATAGTATGTTGTCAGTTGGAATATCTTTATTCTTTTTTCATATATTACCAGGTATATCTATTTTACACGAATTTTCATTAATAGCTAATTTACCAGTTTTCTATTAATCTTAACTTTAATAATTAAAGATTGGAATACAGATGTAATTAAAGATCGGAATACAGGGAAAGATTAAAGGAAATGGGAATGCTTAGCTCTAGGAGATATTGTTTGAGGAAAGATATGATACAGATGTTCAAAATGTTTTCAGGTTTGGACAATTTAGGGTACATGTAAGTTTTCTTATTATAGTCTGATGGAAGAACTCAAGGGCATAATTAGGAAATTAGAACACAGATTTGTAGATTGGATCTACAAAAATACTATTTTAGTCATACAGTAGTGATGGAATAACTTGCCAGATGATGTGATAAATAGTATATAGCTCCTTAGTTTTAGAAAAAAAATAGACACATTTATGAATGAGACATAGTTTATAAATTGTGTAAATAGTATATACTGTAGTTTAGCTGGTTATGTAATGTGCAGATCTGAATTGTAATAAATTTAATAAGTGGCACTGAGAGAAATTCTGAAATAACATCTATGTTTATTGATATGACACCATACCATCTTCAGTTTTTCTATAATTCAGTATTTGGCATTGTTTAAACCAACACACTCAAAATAAAAGTTTATAGTTCAATCGGAGTTAGGGTTCAAGGTTTATGGCCCCTCCTATTTTTTATTTTTCCAGGGGGGGGGGTGTCCGCATACAACTAAATTTCAAATTGTCATATCTCAGTCCCTAATTCAGACAGAAGAATGATTCAAAGTGCAACTGAAAGGCAATTTCCCAAAGAATAAACCATTGTAGGCACAAGAAACACGTGACGGTCAATAAATAAAAAGTCAGATAATTTTTTAATTTTATGGGACCTCCGCATCTATACATACTCGTATGTTATCTCACAATACAAGTTATCAAAAATGTTAGATAAAATGATGTAGTAGTGGGTAGTAGTTGGATGGGAGACTGTCCTCCGCGTCCAGATTATGTAGCGACCCGTGGTTCGGATCCCACGTAAAGCTGTAAGTCCCCTCCGTCATATGACCTTAGATGTTGCGAAGGAGGTTAAACAACTCCAATACACACAGTTTGTCTAGGCAGGGTGTCAGTACAGAAGCACAGTTCTTGAGAACAGCAGGAGGGATACCATCAGGACCGTTTGCCTTCCTAGAGTTGAGCTCAGATAGGTTAGTAGAAACATTAATAAATGATAGGCCTAATTGCAATATAGGAGGCTTTTGTTAAATGCTTCAAAGAATTTGTGAAAAGCTTAAGACCAGCACCAGTACTCAGCTTGTAAGGCAAAGTTAATGAATTTTGCAAGATGAGATTGGTACTGTAGGCAGACATTTCGATCCATCTGATTTTCCAGTTGGTGTTAAGTCCATAATTTTATGGCTGCCAGCCCTTTTAACATCACCTAGCATTTTATTTGAGTTATTCTTAACCTCTAATTTTCATTTGTAAGCAAGTGGGAACTAGCCTAAACTATGAAGATCTTTTTATTCTATATTTACAACTGAATGAACCTAGGAAGCCTGCTTTTGTAACATACAGTATGCAAATTTTAAATATTTTACTTACCAGTCCTTGCTCATTTAATTATAAAATAAAGAATAATGAACCTAAGTTTCCATACATCTCATAACTAAAGTTTTTTAACTCTTTTAACAAAATGAATGACTAGGCAATTATTTTGAACTATGAACATCAACTGACATTTACTAATCTGGGGAAACTAGCCTAAACTATGAAAATAATTTTTCATTTTATAAGAATTTTCTATATTTGTAACTGAGAGCCTACTTTTGTAACATCTGCAAGTAAACACAGAGATGAAAAGTTTAAGTTGGGTGAAAATTCAGAAGAAATTAAACATTAGTATAGACTATAGAGAAATGGTTGAAAATTTTAGGATCTTTTCGGTTTGACGGACTGTAATATTTTTTTACATTACTTGTTTTTTATTGTCCAGTTTTAATCGAGGATTTCAAAAATAACATTCATGTTTTAGAGAAACAAATAGTGAGGCAGTTATATGCAATTTAACAAATTTAAAATATATAGGTACAGGGTGTCCGAGAATTATCTGTACAATTTTTGGCTGTTATTAAAAGTCAACCATGAAGTGTAGAAATTCCAGTTTGTTCCATTTTACAGAGAATCTCATTAAGTTTTTTCTAATACCAAGTTTTGACAAGTTTTTTAGAAATTCCAGTGTGTCCGAACATTATCTGTACAATTTCATCTTTTAATAAAATTCTTGATAACACACGTAAAATTCTTAAACAAGATTATTTAGAATCTGTATTTTCAAAAGTTTCTTTTATTAAAGTAACGTTGTTACAAACATTCGATATGTGCACCATTAGTGATTCGCAAAACATCCAATCGATACTCCAAATGTTGCCATGTACGCTGCAGCATATCCACATCAATTCGCTGAATAGCAGCTGTGATTCTTGCTTTTAAATCATCAATGTCTGTCACCCACGTACATTTCTAAAAGACTTGTCAAAACGTGGTATCAGAAAAACCTTAATGAGATTCTCTGTAAAATGGGACAACATTAGAATTTCTACACTTCATGGTTGACTTTTAATAACAGCCAAAATTTGTACAGATAATTCTCGGACACCCGGTATTTTTAAACCGTAGTGTTAGGATCTTTTTGGTTTGACGGTTGGCGGAAAAAAACGAGTCATGGCTACGGAACCGTCAAATTCTAGACTCTACCAACTGGTTAGGTTAACAGAATGCCCGGTTAGGTCAACTGTACGCCCTTGACGATTGGTTAGGTTAAGTCGTGATATTTTCTTTAGTTTACTGTCAAAACAAACGAAAATATCATGACTTAACCTAACCAATCGTCATGAGCGTACAGTTGACCTAAAACTTTCAGGGATTTTGGAATCTTAAAGCGTATATGATATTCTCTAAACTGAAATGTATAACTGCCTCACTATTTGTTTCTCTAAAACATGAATGTTATTTTTTAAATCCTCGATTAAAACTGGACAATAAAAAACAAGTAATGTTAAAAAATATTACAGGCCGTCAACCCGAAAAGATCCAAATTTTATAAAATAGATAAAATATAGAAGTTTACAAGTAAGATTTTGGTCTTAAATAATAAAATTAAGAAGTTTTTTAGCAAAGAGTTGAATTCATAGATTTGTGGATAGTTTTAATAAGAAAGAGTTGGGAACGTTCTTGAGAAAATAATAAGGAAAAGGCTCTCATACACTTAGATGAACACAGCCTAGTGTTTGATTCACAGCACCTGTTCTTTATAAATTGGGTAATATGAAGATTATCCAAGTCATAAACTATATTTTAGAATAAAAATTTGCAAAATATCATTTCAAGTTAGTTATAGTTACAAAGACAAATTCATGGACGTAGATCAAGAAACAGTTACAAACTAGTTTGGGTTCTATTCTTGAAGCAGAAAATCTGGAAAATATTGCAAATGTAATTAGGTAGAAACAAATGAGAAAAATGTAACGGGCCAGGATTTGCATATGTAAGTGATTGTTATGAGGAAATACTGCATTCAGTTACAGAGCCTCAGTCTACCTAGAAAAAGGGGGCATACAGAAAAATGGAGCTGTAGATATAATAAAACGTTCCACTAAACTTCTTGATTATGTTAGTTTGTCTCTTCTCAAAAGAGATGATAAGCCCATTATTATGGTAAAGAAATAAGGAATATTATAAGAGATTTAAGTAAATTAGCTTTGAACATTTCTCAGATTCCCCGTCATCCATAGAAAGTGAGGGTTTTCAGCATAGGGACGAAGTACCTGTGAGTTAACATAAACTGCCAATTTTTTCCCCAATTTGTGGACTTCGAAAGATTTTTTCTTCCCGCAAAAAAGCTACACTATAGGCTATATGCATTTGGTAGCTATAGTTTCTCAACTTTGGAGTCTGTTATATTAAAGTTTCTTTTTAGTTTAGGACCTTTTCCAGTTTGTGTACCGTTCTTCAGTTAGCCTTCTTCAGTTAGCTTTATAAGGCTAACTAACGAAAATATCACGACCTAACCTAACCAATCGTTAGGTTAACTGTACGCCCTTGACGATTGGTTAGGTTAGGTCATGATATTTTCGTTAGTTAGCCTTATAAAGCTAACTGAAGAAGGCTAACTGAAGAACGGTACACAAACTGGAAAAGGTCCTTAGTTTATTTGTACTGTATATATATCTTTTTTTGGACCACCAGAAGATCAGGACCCCCAGCCTTCGTTAGTTAGCCTTATAAGGCTAACTAACGAAAATATCACGACCTAACCTAACCAATCGTCAAGGGCGTACAGTTGACCTAACGATTGATTAGGTTAGGTCGTGATATTTTCGGTAGTTAGCCTTATAAGGCTAACTAAAGAAGGATGGGGGCCCTGATCTTCATGTGATCCTATATTTCTTAGATATTTTATGTTGTCTAGCTGATAAAGATAGTCAGGTGATATGAATAGCTAGTCATTATTCATTAACTAGATTGGAAAGTTGTCCTGCTGAAATTGAGAATTAGGAAATAGCCACCTTTACTAAGGTTAAGAAATGGCTTTCAAAAAAACCATAATTAAAGACTTACCTTCAAATAAGGGAAGTGTGGAATAAGTTGACAGACAGCCTTGCTTGTATCAACAAAATGAATTTTGAAATATTCACATACATTTGATAGTATGATTTATTGAATTTAAAACGCTAGTGGATCTGTAGAGAGCAAAATTATTTTAATATATTTCTAACCGTCAAATAGTTTTGGTCAAATTTATTAAATTATTGTACAATATATATATTTATTAGTTAGTTAGTTTGGCTTATAAAGTTTCAGTAGTCTGGATGGTTATTAAAACATTAGCTACAAACCTACAGCTGTAGAAATTATATTAAGGACTGAGTGTAATTACGTACATTTAAATTATAAATTTAACTCGACAAAAATTATATTAATGATGATGATAAGTTGAAAATTTGAACTATTTAAGTTCCCCCTAATCTTTCGACTTCCTTATAATGTACTCATTTGCTTTAAAACTAAGCTTGTTAAAGAAACCAAGAAAATTTATTGAGCAGATACATTTACAACCCTTTTCACCTCGAAGTAAGTAAATATTAAGTTAGGTTAATTTGTGCATCCTCTACCTACCTTTCCATCTTACATTAGGTTAGGTTCTATTCGTACATTTTTGAGGTTTGGCACTTCCTTACCCATAGATATTTAGGTTCCGCCCAATAAGCTTACTTTTTCAGAGTGTGGGTGTTATTGTTTTGCATAAAATGTAGCTGATCTAAAATTAATAGCTTCTGTTCAATTATTTTAATAAGTTATGGAAATTAAATTAATTCTGGTCTGTCTTCGTAGAATAATAATTAATTGAATTATTCAGCGATGTCTGTTGTTTGGTTTTGAGAGACGTTGAATGATGGGTAGATGTGGTACAGATGTTCAAAATGTTTTCAAGTTTTGATAATGCGTGCCACAGGTATTAGTATAATAGCACACTTTTTGTCAGGTATGAAATGCAGAAGAGATAAGTTTACTTCTAATTTAAGGAGAGAAAAGGCAGTCAATAGAGATATAACTATTTATGAACAAAGACTGTTCAGCTGAACTGTGGAACAAAATTTTTCAAATAACAGCTTAAGGGGATGGATTCAGAAAGGTCGTAGCCGTTTTGTTTCTTGCTGATCTGATTGGAGTCTGATGGAAGAACTCAAGGATACAGTAATAAAATTAGAAAAAAGACTTGTAGACTGGAACTACAAAAATACTTTTTTAGCCATAGAGTAATAAATTTTGGAATGACTTGATATATGGTGTCTTAAATAGTAGCCCCTTCGTTAGTTTTAAGAAAATATTGGATGCTTTCATGAATTAAAGAGAGTTATAAATTGTGTAAATAGTATTATGTAGGTTACCTGGTTAGCTGTAACCAACCCTTGTAGACACAGGGGTCGGAGCATCGAACCGCCAAGGTGTGTGTGTGTGTGTGTGTGTATTGAATATGAGATAGTGACTAAGTAAGGATAAATATTGTTATTAAGGCGTTATTTTGTATTTTTGCTGAAGAAAAGGATGTAGCGATAGAACATTAAATATGAGTTATTTCATATGTCTCGTATAGATTGGATCTTTTATAAGGAAATAACAGGTAATCCATGTATTGGAACAAAAATACAAGGACTAATGCGCTGTTCAAGTATGCATTAAGTTATAAAATTTATGAAGATGAGTTAAGGAGAGGTGTTCTCGCTAGAAAGCTTGTCATTAACATGCTCGTACTGACATGTGTGTATATTTGTCCCAAAAGAAGTGGTCTGTAAATTTCGAACTTTAATTGCTAATGCAATTTTGTGTTTCCACGATGCTATTAAAGCATTTGATCATATTAATCAGACAAAACGCGCAAAAAAATTTAAAGAGAGTAACGTTTATTACGTGAATGTGAACAGGCGTCAACTTAGTGAAAATTATAGTTACGTTAAATAAACATTAACTAACTCTGAAAATAAAAATGTTATTCCCTGCAAATTCGACATCCAGTTTTCTTTAACTGGATATATTAAAAATGGGGTTTTAACACACTTGATTATTTATTTATGGTGTTATATATATATTTTCTTTTTCTGCAGGAAGCAGAGGCCAAGGGTGAGTGCCCCGAAAGCGACCCCCCTCCATAGAAGAAGAAGAGAGCCCAAATCAAGGTCCGGGGTTTTCGAGGTGCCTGCACACACTACATTTGAAAGATTGGAGGTTATAGACAGGAGGAAAGATAAATTGAGGGAGATTGTTCCAGAGTTGACCGGTTGAGTAGATGAAAAATTTAAAATACCAATTAACCGTTGCGTTAGAGAGTTGGACAGAAAAGGAATGAGAATGTGTCGAAACTCTGATGCTACATGCTTTCCTTAAAGGAGGAGGCATGCAGTTAGAGAGTTCAGAAGAGCAGTGTTCGTTATAATAGCAATAGCAAAAAAAGAGTGAGTCAACATTCCAGGAAAGACCACAAGAAAAGGAAACGCCAAGAATGTTAAGAGAAGAGGAAGGAATGAGTTGTGTGTTGTTGAATGTAAAGGGATAGTCGTGTGGAAGATTGTGACGAGTAGACAGATGGAGGAACTGAGTTTTAGAGGCATTGAAAACCACAAGGTTTTCTCTGCCTCAATCAGAGATGGCAGAAAGATTAGAGGTCAGGTGTACCATAGCCGTACTACGCGAAGCATGGAGTGACTGTTGATAGGGACGCTTTGGGAAGCGGGTGGAGAAGTGAAGAGTGGAATCATTGGCATAGGAGTGGATAGGACAGGAAGTGCAGCTTCATAGATAGATCATTGATAAATAAAAGGAAAAGAGTGGGTGACAGAACAGAGCCCTGAGGAACACCACTGTTAATGGCTTTAGAAGAGCAGTGGCCATCTACAACCGCAGCTATAGATCAGCCAGAAAGGAAATTAGAGAAGAAGGTACAGATCGAAGGATAGAAACCGAAGAAGGGCAGTTCGGAAATTAAAGATTTGTGCCAGATTTTATTAAAAGCTTTTGATGTCTAGCGCAATAGCAAAGGTTTCACCGAAATCCCGAAAGGAGGATAACCAAGAGTCAGAGAGATATGCAAGGATATCGCCAGTCGAGCGTCCTTTTAGTGGGGTCTGTTATGTTAAAAATAAAACTCCCGTGGAATTTTCACATAGATTTTTGCAAACATAATTTTTTGGATGGTATGGACTATAAAGAGTACAAAAAAAACGATGTTTTCATTTTTTCCTCGGTCATCTTCACTATATGGTAACCATTTTTAAGATGGCGGGTGCGAAACAAAATGTGCAATAATGTGGTCAGAAATCGACCTCATGATGCTGTGTAATATATGTATTAGTGGTCTTTTCAGTTGCGAAAGCCACATATCATAAAGCCAATTACAAAATTGACACTACATTTATTATTATTTGAACAGAAAATGGCCACCAAAATTAACATTTGTACAGGGTTTTTTCCATGATAATATGTTCGGGTTAGGCAACACAAAGGCAACACAAATGCGTTACAATATAAACATATGTTTGATATGTTATACACAAACTCGTATGTACATTGTATCATTGAAACCACATGGCTTGTCTACTGACGTCAATGAAAGAAGCTATACAAAAAATGAGATACACAGAACAGAAAATGGTCACCAAAATTAACATTTGTACAGGGTTTTATTTTTCCATGATAATATGTTTGGGTTTTAGTAAATGAACATGTCAGCATATTAACATCGAGCGAGTCAGTGTCCTCTTCATCCGCATAGATGGCCGTATCTTCAACATTGCCACATTTGTCAGAGTCTGCCTCACATCTACATAACTCGGTACAGACAAGATTGTTCTGCTTGCAGCTGCAGCAATCTCCACATTTGCTGGATTTGCATCCACACTTGATTAGTTGAATGAGGACATCTGGGACAGGCGGGTTTGTGGACAGAATTGGTTCAAATCCATCCTTGCATGTCTTCCATCCAAGTGTGAGTAGATCGAGAACAACGGGATGCGCCTCAAGTGATTGTATCCAAATATTGCATTGCAAATGTGCTCGCAACACTAGTTGTAGGATGGCGCCTTGTGTGTGGGGGGTAAGCGTTCAACTCCATGGTGAGGTTTAAATTGACGGAACATGGACTATCGCAGATCTGCAGGATTGTCATGTTGAATTTGCTTTGTACCAAACAGGCTACAGATATATTTTGTACAACCCTGAATGACGTCATCTGTGGGCGCATCTCCAATACCCAAGGTTGACAATGTTCTAATAATCTCCTCATTTGAACTCATATACACATTGAAACACGTTAGTGTTCCCTTTCCGTGAATACGACCAGTCGTATCACAACCAGTGAGTGCATGCATCCCACATAGGCCTGATATTTTTTATGAATCCATTTTATCCAATATGCCTTGGAGTTCAAACCGTCGTCGTTTTTCTCCAGGGCCCATAATCAGAACTACCTCAGGCCCAGGATGAAGTAACACTGACAGTACAAGAACTAGCACATCTGTATCCGATGAGTATATGTCAACATTGTATCCTTGCTTACGAATCTCTGCTGCATATAGAATCATCTTCGTGTCAGCCTCTTCGTGAGTTCTGTTTATTCGGACGATATTTTGTGTTGCTTCTAAGTTATCTAGAACTCTCCATCTGGTAACTGTAACGATATTTAATTTCGCGTATCGAACTAATTGGTCAGCAAGAAATAAGGTTAGACTATCCTTGGTTGTAGTGCTTGCGAGAAAGGCAGTGAAATCTCGAATAGGCGTGGTTTCGTAAACTTTGAAGCCTCTGCTTGAAGATCTCTCCCCGGTTCGACGTTTTCGTGTTACATCCTTTAGAGAGTTTTGAACACTGTAGTCATCAAATATGACGTAGGCAGTGACATATCCCTTAGCTTTGTAATCAATTGCCCGTATAATAGCATCCGATAAGTTTTTGCAGGTTTTCATTCGTTCTTTGTTTACAGTCATCTCTTGTACTACAGCCATCCCATCGAATATGATACACGTGTTTTCATGCATACCAGCCTGTGGCGGTTCATCTTCCGTTGTCTGTTGCGAGTCCACTAAACTTTCCAATGCATGAATGAGCTTCGCCTTATCAGTGCATGAATGAAGTTTTCCATCGTGTACCATAAATATGTGATTGGTCGTCGAGAATTCATAATTGCCAATCGCATCTTTAAGATCAACATCTTCCCGAGCAGAACGACCTGTGACCAGGAGCCGTGCAAACAAGGAGTTTGTGGCCTTTAACGTGATTGTTTCTGTACCAGTTTTCACTTTGAACTCTTTACTCTCTGCGTTCCATCCTGGCAATTTGATCTTCGTCATTTTGTCCCATAGGTTCTTTGTGCCTTGGATGCGTTCATCCACAAACTGTTTCAAAGCCAGTTGGCCACGAAGCTCAGTCTCTAGGATGTTCCTCTGTACTTCATCTATTACGAATGACATGTTCATCAGGTTGTACAATTTATATTCTGCTCCATCCGGCGACTCCGATGTTTTGAATGGATTCGAACGAGATAAAACTGTCTTGATTCTGTGTACATAACTTTCATGGTGTGAAATGGTGGATTCAGGCATCTGATGATGTGTTTGTCCGGATTCAGGTGACATTCCAACCATGTCCTTTGTCTCAGACGATAGTTGTGTCAATACTGGTGCACTCAAGCAATACCTCAACAAAACTTCTGAATTTGTTGTTATGCCTGAAAGTCCTCCTTTTCCTTTGTGGATTTTGTTAATATGCTCTTGTGCATGATCGACTCCTATTGCAGTGAAAGGGATCTTATTTTTCTTTACTGTGAACGATCCATGCTCGAATGTCTTCCATGCCTCAGGATATGTGTCTCTTAAATCGTGCATGCCAGCCAAATACTCAGGAATATTTTGAGCATAGTCCAGTCAATCATATGCAAAAAAGTAAACACAACTTCTCGAGTGAACGTTGACGAGTTGCACGGATAAATTGGAGCAGAATCATCACTTGTTTCATGTAGCTCCTCGCCCATCTAAATAAAGGGCATCCCACATGAAGTTGATCAAATTCTTCGAGCTTTGTAGGAAGACTGATGCCTCTATTTTAGCTTTAAGCGTGGCATGACTTGCAGCTATTTGACTCTTATCAGCGAAGGACTCAAGGATGAGACTTTGCAGTTCTTGCTGAATATCTGGATTCTTGTCGAAAAAAGCATCATACCACATGTCAGCAAGAGTTTGTAGTGTTGCCAAATGACATTCAATTGCCCGGTTGTGATGCTTGCCACTGATTATCTGGCTCACAGTCACATTGGAATCAGGTGTGGATTCAGGTTGCGAGGGGCCCGCGGCAATTCATAACTGGGGCCCCTTGCCTCGGTTACGAACATGGGCGTCGTGGTTAGGAAAAATGAAAATGTAGGTCGGCCATTAGTGAAGAAGTGAAAATTCCATTAAAAAATCGCAAAATTGCAAAAAAATGACAAAAATCAGTGATTACGGGTTACTAGCTCGGGAGAAAGTGTCAGTAATCTGCAGCGTAATCGCAACAACGGCTGCAGCGACAGACACTGTGATCGTGACGTGTACAGTGTGCTTGTGCGGGTGGGGTGTGCTGCGATATGCATTCGGAGCGCGGGGCCCCCGAAAGCAAGGGGCCTGCGGCATATGCCGCTTTTGCCATATGGTTAATCCGGTCCTGATTGGAATACATTTCAGCTTCCACCCATGCTTGATCAAGTCCGCTTCCTTCGACAGTTTGACCAAGGCAACGTAAGGCACACAATACGACATGAAACTGGCCAAGGTGTATGATCCATTTATTTTTATACGTGTATTCTAGATATAGCAGTTTTAAGGCTCTTTTGTAGAGATCCATATCCATCCACACAGATACAGTGGTGCGTTTTCTCCTCGGACCATCTTGTTTATTTTGTAGAAATTTTCCAGTCCTGTTATTAAAGTTGACCACTCATGTGTCACAGCATTAATGATGTGAAGTGGATGCACGTTATCAGTTGTCTCTTCCCTTTCAATTAGAACTGAATTATATGCTCCCCATACTGGAACGCGTTGAGTTTCGTTCTGAGTTGTGTCTACATTGGGACGAACTTCGACATTTGTACTTGAGGTCACTGAGTCCTCTAGTTCTTCGTCATCTGCATGGTCCTCTGGACTCTGACGATGAAGCTCTCCTGTAGTTGATTTCGCTCTATTGAAATATCGGGCTAGAAGCCATGTCATACCAGTTTTCTCTGCATTCTGGCATTCCTCTTCATATTTTCCGAGTTGAAAATCAGGATAATGCGGACTTTCGCGTGGTTTGGGATTACCAGTGATGCGTGATTGGAGTACGTCTATCAAAGACTTCGGAACATTGGTCAGCTTCTTGGTATCGACTGTGTCCAGATTTAGTGACTGTGTGGGTGTCTCATCTTTCTGTGAGAATGATTTCTCTTGATAAATGGCTGTTGCTGTCCCATGGAAAGAGTTCTTTCCAACAGGGGTATCTATCCTGCTGTCGATATTGTCAAGGGAACCAATGATTGTTTTGTTCTTCACCAGACCAGGCGGAATGTAAACTCCATCATTTTTTGACTTATTGTCCTTCAATGCACAAGCTATCTTCGATACACGTATTGTTACAATGTTGTACGATATCCCAATGCCAATATGTTGCAGCATGTCAATATGTTTTCTGCTTCGAACCGCATGGTAGGAATGCAACGACATCCCGCACGTAAGAGGCGTTTCAATTGTTGATCGAAACCCAGAGCTCTCTGATTTTGGTGTATATGATACTTGTCTGTCTGATTTGTGTACTTGAATTATTTGTTGAGCTAAATTCCGGCACAAATTGTCTAATGGAGTCTTTCGGTGATCAGTTTTTTCCAGTACCGGACCCCTCACTAATCCAGCCCAATAACGAATACAACTCATGGGGAACATGGCTATCATCAACTTCAAGTGAACCAGTGAATCTCCATGGCTTCTTCTTTGTCTGTTGTATAGCTCCTCTGATTACTTTAGCAGTGTCAAACAACATCTGAACTGATTCTGCTGTGCCACATGCAGCTTGCTCTACTGCAGCTCCTCCAGATTTATCTGTGTGAATCACTGTTGGTTTGTTTAGAGCGGCCGGGCGGCTGAACTGTACGTTGCTGCAGTGTTTCTGAATCTTCTTCTTTAAGTGTTGACGAGATATCTTTACTTCATCTATGCCGTGACTTTTTAGACAGTTCGTGTAATCATTCTCGGTTTCTTGCATTGAAATAATTGTCCCATTGTCCAATGACATCTGCAGATCTGCAAAAAATTCAGTTTCGCCTGCAATATATTTAACAGTGTCTTCTTCGTTGACATTTCCACTGTCACTGGTATCTTGGCGTTTCGGTTGAGATAAATAACGTGCCCATTGCCTGGTCATGCATAGCTTATGATACATGAGGTCACGGGAGAAAGGATCGGACTCGGATATGACTGCAGCATAAAATACTTTCCAATTGTCACTCTTTTGTAAAATGTCATGTATTTGATTTCCAATATTCTCAGTGCTGCATGCATGTAATTTCGCTGTCCCATACCTTTGACAAAAGAAGCATAGACTTCTATCGAAAGAATGTGTTTTCGATCTAGTGAAAGATGAAGAAGGCGTTGATGGTTTTGCAGTGTCAGGAATAGATGCTGATGGACGGCCTCGTTTTCTTTTGAGGGGTGATATTGTTTGATTTGCTAGTGCCGCATCATGTCGTATCTTAGCTCTAGAATACAGCGTCTGTAGTTCTTGGTGTTTCACACCGGCGTGTTTTGGCTGGGGGCTGGTTACTTGGGGCTGATAGAGTACTAATTCTTCAGGCATTGCACCTGTAATGAGAAACAAAACATAATTAGAAATAACAATTAACCCTGAATAATACATATAATACTACATAATAATACATTTTGGCAAATAAATTATTTTTTTCATGTTGCGGCAGCCATTTAGAAAAGATGTTGGCATATGTTGAAGATGGGATTGGAAATATTGTAAACATGTTTTTTTTTTCACTCAGATTGGTGTATTTTGTCCAAAAAGTCACATTTCGGAAAATCTATATGAACTTCTGACAGAATTAAATAAGAGACCCCACTATTTGCGGAACCCATACTGACGATCTGAAAGAAAATTGTGAGAAGAGAGGTGTTTAAGAATCTTCCTATTAAGGATAGATTAAAAAACTTTAGAAAGGCAAGAAATCAAAGCAATTGGACGATAGCTGGAGAGTTAAGAGCGGTCACTCTTCTTTGGGACAGGCTGAATGAAAGCAAACTTCGAGCAGGAAGGAAGAATACCAGATGAGAGACAAAGACGAAAGAGTTTGCCTAGGTAGGGTGTCAGCACAGGGGCACAGTTCTTGAGAACAACAAGAGGAACATATGTGTGTGTGTGTGTGAATGATATACTGATAACGGTATGGTGATGATGATGATAAGCTTATTGGCTTGATATAGTTCCTATAAAATAGTACATTGTTCTCGAAGGTAATAAGCGATATGATAAATCAAGCAATAATAAGTTTAATAACTAAAAATTATGATTAAAGGGGAAATAAAAGTAAGACACGTACTGAAACATGTAATAATAATAAAAACTAATCATCGATACAGCTAGTTAAATATGACATTTAAAACAACAACAGAAAAAAGGACTACGGTAATAAAGAAAAAATAGCGGTAATACACGTGTGGAACCACGAAATAACTTTTGCCTTTAATATGGAAGAAGAATCGTGCATTTAATATATTTTACAGATAAGTACATATTTAAAAAGTAAATAAACAATTATGTTAATGGAAGTGAAATATTAATGACAATAATAAGACAACCTCGTTAATAATAAGTCTAGTCGAATTTTATTAGAAATATGCAAGTTATCACTTTTAATAAAAATGTGATATAAAATTTATTTAAAATTAAATTAATAAATCTCCTTTCTATATTTTATAAAGCGAATATTAAAACAAAAAATTTTGTTTATTTTTGTTGTAAAAATTCTTGATTATTATTGGCTCTCACTGGCTGAGATTTTATCCTTTGAAAAGGTACTAAAGCATATGTTGTCATTTTCAGGAGGCCTGTTGTAACTTTATGGGTGAGTAAGCCTCGGGGTTCGAATCCCCAAACTTCTCTCTCTCTCTCTCTCTCTCTCTCCTTTTTTTGGTGGCCTCTAAAGTCCATAATTATGTTAGTGATGTGCCATTGTGCTGGTGGTGGTCCCTATAGTACATAGTATGGTTGGTTGGCTGAAGTTGGTGGTTGGTTGTAGGTCTGAGGTGGAGCAGTTTTCTGGGTGGGATAGGCTCTATTCGTGCATTAGTACCCCGTATCCTCTTTCTTGGCTATGGCCCCTTTTTGTTGCAATGTTGCATGCAATAGCATTGCACTCTACCTCGATGCTCCCATACTACTATTTCAAGTAAGATTAAATAAGATTACCCAATAAGTTTAGTAACTTAACTTTTGTAAAGGCGGAAGGCGGTGGAGGGGAGATTTAGTTGGGGGGTTTCATTGGGTTTGCAAAAATGACGGGTTTATTAATAACCTAAAATATAGTAGAATTTTGATATAAATGAAAAACATAAGTTAGGGTTTGATAGGTATGACTTAAATTCCAAGCATGCATCATGTAAATCTAGACAGAATATCTGACTTCCTGCGCGTAAACATCCGAACAGATCTCAACATATTCCTACTGGAACACGTGACGTTTTTATTTAACCAATGGATTGTGACAATACCAATCACATGATTTCACCTCTATTTCACCCTTATTTTACCCAAGCGAACATTTGTAAATGGTTTAGTGTTCACATAGTACCTGAGATATTAAAAGAATTTAATATTGTCAAATAGATTACATGAGTTAGTTAATAATATAATACAGTTAGGAATTTGTAAATATCTTAAAATAATGTATTTCAAGTTATTTTTAAGTTTTAGGATCAAATGCAAAAAAGAATTAAGAGTAATTGTCCCAACGCAAAATAAAAATTGGATGCTGGATAAATAAAACACAGCAGCGCAGCGCAAATCGAGAGTCAGCAAGTCAGTGGAAGAGAGACAGTAGTCAACGACAGTGTACCAAAGAGAGAGAGAGAGCTGTGACAGCGAGTCAGCGGAGAATATCTTATTTGCGCTTGTTATGTTTTTAGATCAATATCTCCACCTAGCCCGTAGGAAATGGGGCCTCCGTTTAAGATGAACTTAGCTTACGCTACTAAACTAAACACACTCATTGTTAAATAACTGTAGACCATACGACAATGAAAACGTTAAACATCCACGAAATGAACAAACACAACCACCACCGACCCCAGGGGTCACCGGGACAAGGAACGTCACCACGGGAGAAACCCCACACTTAACACACTAACTGGTTGTATAATTGGATCTACCATTTAGATGGACATCACAGATGTTGAATAAGAACCAAACTGTTATTAAATTCTTAAGTTACACAATTTTTCTGTCCTCGCACACTTTGCTGAATGCTCAACATATTTTACAATAATGTGCTCTTAAGCATCCACCGAACTCAACTTAAAGGGCAGCTAGATTTATATCTATAAAATTGCTGGGTTAATGATTTGCCATATTTATATGAAATATGTACGTACAGGGTGGGAAAAATGTCCTTATGGATTTTATGCATACAAATAATTTGTTAATAATAAATAAATTCCTATGATATCACTGCAGTGCATGCGATACTTTTCCAAGCAACGATACAAGGCCAGGAATGACCCTAGACTAGAACCGGAAGGCCCTAGACCCTAACGTTTGGAAACAGGGAGCCTGGTAAAAGATCGTCCAAGAAGCGGAAGGCCAGTAACGGCGACAGGAGACGACAATAAAGAAAATGTTCTCGCCAGTTTTCAAGTCCATCTAACAATTTCAACGAGAAAAATCGCACAGGAATTGGGTATTTCCAAATTTTCAGTTGCGAAAATATTGAAATCACAGGGGTACCACGATTACAAACCTATTTACTCTCAGCTCATATACGACGATGATTCTGATAGATGGCTGCAGTTTGCTAAAAAAATAAAACAAAAGTTCAACAGTGATTCAGATTTCCTTGGAAAGATCAAATTTTTAGGTGAATGTGTCTTCGGTTTAACGAGTAAAGGAAACAAACACAACGTTCACTACGGGGCGAAATAAAATCCCAAAATATGATTGGATAAACCAGTTAAAACGGCTACACTAACAGTTTGGGCGTGCATTGGTTATTGAGGACTCGTTTCCTTTGACATATCGAGAGATACGATGGATGGAAAACGCTATTGCCAGGTATTGAGAGAAAGTTTTGATACAGTTTACTAATGGCATTGGCGAGAATTGGCTTTATCAAGATGATAGAGCGCTGCCACATTACTCTGCAGCTGCCCGTGAGAGTCTAGATAGGAAGCTTGAAGGAAGATGGGTTGGGCGGCTAGATCCCATCGAGTGACCAGCCAGATCACCTGATTTAAACCCCATGTGATTTCTGGCTTTGGGCTTATTTTCGTGATAAGCTCTACACTCCTACTTTCATCTCTCCGTATGTGAATGCCCTTCGCCGAAGAATAGATGAAGAACTGAAAAGGATATCACTCGTATGTTCAGAAGAACAATGAAGAGTTTCACAGAGAGAATCCACAGATGTATCATAGCGGATGGAGGACTCTTTGAAGATTAAATTACAATTTAACAAAATATTTTTATGAATAAAATTCTTATAGACTTTTTGTTTAATTTGTTTCATCATTTGAACACTTATCTGCATAATGTTGTTAACTAAATAGTTGTATGTATAAAATCCTTAAAGACTTTTCTCCCACCCTGTATAAAATGGTGGAGAATTAATTGAAGAACATTTTAGTTACAGCAAAACAAAGTCATCCCTCGATGAATGCCAGATCAGAATTACAAGCATCTGAAGTCGCTTTCCAGACCATTACTCTAAAACCGCTGTGTTGGTTTTACAAACGAGGAAAATCGATATATTGGTTGCACCAGCCATCAATATAAATTAGGAGTGGAGGACTTCCGTTCCATTAAATAAAACCTCAAATTCAGCTGTCAGCGTACAAAGTAATCCAACGAACCACTCTTGAAAACCTTCTCAATCAAAACAACAGCCAACCTTTGCATATTAAAACTTTTACATATCCGTGAAAGAAAACTTACATCATTCATTCATCATCTCTCAAAATAAAGATTACAAAATATTTTTTTCTTTTATTCATCAAAGGAGCTCATATAAAAATCGTTAAAAAACACTTTCGGGAGAAAAAGTCCATATACAAACAAAATTTCTAAAGCGCATAAAAATTTACTAATCAATAATGATTGGATTTGGTTTTTGAAATTTTATCACTGTCACAAAAAAAGTAGTTTTTTTATGCTTTTCAGAAATTTTATTTCTAGACGAACTTTTTTCCCAACCTCCACTAATTGTACTTAGGAGTGTAATATTTTACAGTTGCTATAATTTCCTACACTTTTCGGCAAACTTTCTAAACCAAATTTTATCTTGTGTCCACTGTCCAGTGTAAGGATATTATATGAATTTGTTTATTTCATCCTCTGGATTTTGTGAAATCTGTTTCAAATGAAAAGTTTTAGATATATTTCATTGATGGTGGAAGCCCATTCCGAAACGTTCGCAAATCACACTTTAAGCAAATGAGTTTGCATCTTCACTCGCCTTTCCATGTTGAGAATCCAATCTAGCAAGAATCAAGCATCTCAATTAACAAAGTCACCATTATATATATGCGCCTCGGTGGTGCAGTGGTTAGCGTCGCTGACTACGAATCCACCAGCCCCTGGATCGAAGCCCGGTGACGGCAGGCGGCGCACCAAAACCCAGCTGTTCATCCTTCCACACAATAAAAACATTGGTTGGTAGATAAATGGGTATCCAAGGTAACCTAATGGTTAAGACCCAGCTGGTGGGGCGTGGTTCGGATTCCACGTTAAACTGTAGGTCTAAGGTGGAGTGACAAGCTTGACCTTCGTCAGAATGAACAATTCTGGCGGAAACAAAACAAGGTTAACCAAGGTGTGTGTGTGTGTGTTATTACTAGTACATTCTTCCATGTTCTCAAAGGATTTCAAGTCTATTCTCTGCTTCAGTGATTCAAAAAAATCCCTTTCTTTCATAGCCTGTACCAATTTTTAACGAGTTTGAATTGAATCTGGCTTATTTTCAGTGTATGACTGGGAAAGGAAATGCACCAAATGTACAGCCTCCCTGCTAGCTAAATTTTAACGCTATTACACGAATGTTCACAGTAACGTCGCAACAATTCTAGAAAGCATGGCTTATTTCAGTAGTTAAATTTTTACATATAAACGCACTCTTTTCAATATACTCTTCCATAAATCCACTCTATACTGTTTGCGAAATAGGTTTTCCTCATGCACAGCTCTCATACTTCCTACTGCACTCAACTTTTACACTATTCAGGGAGTGTATAAAGGGGATAGGGTGAAGAAGGATTTACATCTTCAAAGAGAATATTAGAAATATTAGAATATTCAAGTTATAAAATACTTTTCATATGTTTTAAATTCTAATGCTGAATCAGCGTTTAAAACTTTTTTCTTTTTTTAAAATGTGTGTGCATGTGTGAGAGAGAGAGAGAGAGAAAGAGAGAAAACATAAATATTACAAAGACCCTTAGTATTGTTTTTTTTAATTCTTCCTAAATGTCACATCTCTTGTAAAGGTACTAACTACCGTAATTACCTCGGTCTGCCCTTGGAATGAAATTGTTACTTTAATATTTTGGATGAAATTCTCTAAAGGTTGTTCAATTATTTCAAATTCTCCGTTTCTCGAAGTCTTTTAAATACAGTGGCTCCGGAGACATTCATTTGCGCAATACAAGCATGACAAATGAAGTTTCGAAATTAGAGGACAGTATCAATCAAAGACGAAGATCTTTGAAAAAGTCATTTATAACAGAATATAAAATTATGTGGATATTAACCACGTTCTGTTCTCAGCAATTTGGCTTCATGAAAGGCAGATGTAGACAGAAGGCAATTTTGCCACTGCTGTACGACATGAATGAAAGTGCAGAATTAAAATACAAGTTCCTTAATGCTATTTTAGATTTTCGAAGGCCTTCGACATTAGTGATTTGCTAAATAAATTCAAGAAATATGGTGTTTGAAGAGATTACCTGAATTTTTAACATCATGTTTTATAAAAATATATTATTTGTCCAGTAGAAGAGTAATATCAGACCTGCGGCCTTGTGTCAGTCGGGGCTCTGCAGTGTTTTGGAGCACCTTTTTCTTAGTTCATATAAAAGATCTGGTTAAAGTACGTACAGTGGTACAGACGTCAAAGTAATTTCCTTCGTTGATGATAGACTAATTCATTGCTCTTCTGATAGTCTCTCCTCCTTTCTCGAAAAGATATGAATGAAAATTTTGTTTCAGCTTTCATATGGAGCTCTGCAAAAAGCTTTCTCTAATCCCATTAAAATCTAAAGCGATTACTTTTTCTTTTCCATTTCATTCATCCTGCAATCTACTCATTAACAACTCCAACACTGAAACTGCTAATTCGATAAATTATTTAAAACTGATCTTTGAAAATCTTAAAGTTAATGAATATAGAGTATATCATTGCTATCAATGTTAAAATTTCTAGGAATCGAGTTATATCATATATTATAGGCTTTAGTCCTGTGGCGGGCGGAGGTCTTTACTGAGAACTGTATAAAATTGTCTGGGGTTAGTCTATACAAAATTGGTAAAGTGTCCATGCCCGCTAAAGAGTTGATACATGTTTGCTTAACCTATTAGCGGGCGGGTCTTTTCTGGGAACTGAATAAAATCGTGTGACTTTCAAATTCAAATTCAAAATCTTTATTCAGAAAAAAATAAAAGTGACAGAGTTTTACAATTTTTAGATATTTGATATGACATTAATATATTCACAGTACTCTTATCTGAATATGCCCTTGGAAGCATGGAGGCCTTTTAAGCAAAATTCATGGCATTTAGTTTATTTATTACATAAAAAAGTAAAAGTGGCAAGTAAGAGTAATAGTGAAAACAAATAATAATAAAAGTAACAATAATAATTATAATAAATACAGTATAACGTTTACAAAATGTTACGTCCCATAATTTTAAGTTGAATGATTTATTGTATATTTAAAAGAAAATAAATGATGCTTAATAAAAAAATATAAAAAGAATAAATTACGAAATTAAAAGTGCTTAATGAAATAAGCATATTTTAAATCGTTGATTATAAAGTGGGAACTTCGTTACTATGGTCAAAATGGCAATAGTAAACTTAGTAATGACAGTAGTAAACTGGATCTTTTCGGTTTGACGGCCTGTAATATTTTTTAACATTACTTGTTTTTTATTGTCTAGTTTTAATCGAGGGTTTCAAAAATAACATTCATGTTTTAGAGAAACAAATAGTGAGGCAGTTATACATTTTAGTTTAGAGAATATCATATACGCTTTAAGATCCCAAAATCCCTGAAAGTTTTAGGTCAACTGTACGCTCATGACGATTGGTTAGGTAAGTCATGATATTTTCATTTGTTTTGACTGTAAACTAACAAAAATATCATGCCTTGGATCACTTTAACATATTGCTTCCCAAAGCATTCGGGAAGCAATATGTTAAAGTGATCCCTCCTAGGAAGCAATATGTTAAAGTGATTAACACTGGGAAGCAATATGTTAAAAAGAGAAAGGTTGGTTGGTCATTTTGTGTGACCATATAGCGCAACAATTCTAAAAAATTTACTTTCAATCTAATACTTTAACATGTTATGACTTACTTTTTATGCCTTTACTTTATTAAAGCGAACATTTGGATCACCTGAAGATTCGTCACCCCAGCCGTTTTTAATTAACTTTATAAGGCTAACTAACGAAAATATCACGACCTAACCTAACCAATCGTCAAGGGCGTACAGTTGACCTAACGAGTGGTTAGATTAAGTCGTGATATTTTCGTTAGTTAGCCTTATAAAGCTAACTGAAAAAGGCTAGGGTGACGGATCTTCAGGTGATCCAACATTTTTATCGTACTCCTTATCCTAAATATTGGGAAGCAATATGTTAAAGTGATTAACACTGGGAAGCAATATGTTAAAGTGATATACACTGGGAAGCAATATGTTAAAGAGAGGTTCCTGGGAAGCAATATGTTAAAGAGAGGTTCCTGGGAAGCAATATGTTAAAGTGATCCCATGCCTTAACCTAACCAATCGTCAAGGGCGTACAGTTGACCTATCCGGGCATTCTGTTAACCTAACTGGGCATTCAGTTAACCTAACCAGTTGGTAGAGTCTAGAATTTGACGGTCCCGTAGCCATGACTCGTTTTTTCCCGCCGGCCGTCAAACCAAAAAGATCCCAATACGGTTTAAAAATATATATTTTAAATTTGTTAATTGCATATAACTGCCTCACTATTTGTTTCTCTAAAACATGAATGTTATTTTTGAAATCCTCAATTAAAACTGGACAATAAAAAATAAGTAATGTTAAAAAATATTACAGGGCGTCAAACCGAAAAGATCTAATAAACTTAGTAAACTTAGTAATGGCAGTAGTAAACTTAGTAAACTTAGTAATGGCAGTAGTAAACTTAATAAACTTAGTAATGGCAGTAGTAAACTTAGTAAACAACAGTAGGAGTTCATGTATGAGGTTCATTTTTAGTGATTTGCGAAATACATTTAGTGATGAAGCCTGCCTGATATGCACTGGAATTGTATTCCATATATCTACTCCTTCGAAAGAGAGTGCATTTCCTGAAGTTTCTATTGTACAGTTAGGTTTGTGTATAAAATTCATGGGCAGTCTGGTGTTATAACGACGGTGTATTTGATGGGGGTCAATTGCTCTTTAAATAGGTGATGTACAGTATGTTAATTTTTACTGAAAACTTTGAACATATTGACAGCAACATTGAATTTGTGTAAGTAATTTCATTTTAAAATTTTTAGCTCTTTAAACAATGAGGAAGTGTAACTTTGTCTGTTGTCATTATTCGAGACAATTCGCAGACATTTTTTATGAATTACTTCCAAAGGATGTTTTATATATTTCTTTGACCTACCCGACGTTGTAATGCAATGTAATAAATGTGGATTGGTGAAGGAATAATATAGGGTGAGTGCGTTTTGAGTAAGGGTCTTTTTTAGTTTAAATAACATGAAGAGAAATCTTGAAATTTTGGATTTCATATTTTGTACATGTCTTTTGAAATTTAGTTTTTCGTCTAAATTAATGCCAAGTACTTTAAATTAATTCACCCTTCATTCCCAATTTTTATTTGATAGTTTGTATTAATATGTTTCGTGTGAATAATCATATAAGGTGACTTTGTCAGGTTCACTAAAAGTGTAATAGCACACATCCATTTATACACATTTTCTAATTGCCTGTTCGTTTCATTAATCAGAAAGTCGAAATTATGATGGGAAGAAGTAAATGTGGTATTATCTGCATATTGTACACAGTTTAATGTGGTTGCGGGATGAAAATCGTTGAGGTGAATCACAAAAGGTAATGAACCAAGAATAAATCCTTGGAGGATTCCACTAGTTAGCATCACCTTGTCTAATAAATCATCTTTTAATCTGATGTACTGATGATGATTTGACAGATATAATTTAAACCAATCGAGGATATTTCCTCTTATTCCATATCTGTGAAGTTTATTCAATAAGATTTCATGCGAAGGTGCATCAAATGCTTTTGACAAATCGAGGAATATCAAATTAGTGTGTTTTTTGTTGTTTAAGTTCTGATGCACATTTTCTAATAGTATGTTTATGGCACCTTCCGTTATATGTCCACCTCTAAACCCAAATTGTGTTTAAGTTAAAATATCGTATTTGATTAAGCATTTAGTAAGTATATTGTACACGATTTTTTCAAATACGTTACTTAAAGTTGGGAATACGAAAATGGGGCGATAGGTGGATGGATGTTTAGGTTTCCGACTTAAGTACAGGGCATATTCTGGCTTCCGATAGACTGCCAGAAAATATACTGTACTTAGTGTTACTGATTCATTCATCAGTTTACTGAGTGGTATTGCAGTTTCATAGGATACTAATTTGTGATCGTATTGATGTCAGAATCTTTATTTTTTAGATTTTTTATTGCTAGAGAGATATCATATGGTAGAAATGGATCAAAGAAATATGAGCTTGGATTTCGTTGTGGCATGTATTGTCGGGAGTGAATGTCTGTAATTGGAATCGAGGCTGCAGTATTGGAGCCGATATTTGCAAAGAAGTTGTTTAAAAATTGGCTATGTCTTTGAGATTACTGTAAGAATTTCCAGTTTGTGTGAGGGAGGACAAGGGATATGTTTTAACCTTCTTTGTGTTAATTAACTCTTATAGAGTGTTCCATAGCCTTTTTGGATTGGACTGACTTTTGTTCATCAGTTTTTTCTGCTTTTGCTTTTTTAATGACTGCATTAAGTCTGTTACAGTAATTTTGTATGTCTGTTCGGTAATAATATCAGTTTTCCCTAATTTAAAAAGAGTACTCGTATGCTTGCATTTAATACTCACAATGAGTGCTGTTGTGATCCATTGGTTATTGTATTTAGTTTAAATATTACTTTTGATTTAAGGAGAACGTTTATGTTCAATATATCCATCAGTGTGTCTGAGAATTGAGAATGCTCGAAATTTTGTTCCAATGTCATGGTTACTTTCGTTGATTCTAGTCTACTCAAAAGCTCTTATTTCTCTCAGGAACTTTAATTTGTTATTATAACTGTAGGATCTATAGTCAAGTTTTATGGTTTCCTTTGCAGAAAAATGGGTGATTAGCATAGTGTACGCAGGCAAGTGATCTGTGATATTTAATATAATTATACCCGAGATGCATTAAAGCGGGGACCGAACCCAGATCTGATCTAGCAGAGTCGAATTTCTAATGTCATTGTGAAGTCTAATTGGCTTTGTAATAGCTAATTTAAAACCACTTGCAGTCATGATGTTTAAAGGAAGCTTGCGTTATTATTTGAAAGTTTTTTGTAAGATCAATATTTAAATTTCCTGCAATAACATAATTGTTACCAATAATTGGAGGTTAGAATTCTATCGATATTTGTAATAAAATCTGGTACGTTACCAGTTGGTGGGCGCTAAATGTTTAAAATTGAACTGGATGTTATGAATAAAAATTTCAATTGCAAGTGTTTCTTCATGCTTGTCAGATCTGCGATAATTTTACTCTTGTAGTTTGAGTCGACAAATATACTGATACCTGTCCCCCTATTGTTAGCCCAACATACATGGTAGCTTATGTACTCTGGAATGTTAAAAAAAGATCTTATTATTTTCATTTAATCAGGTTTTGAGTTAATATAAATACGTGAATTTGTGTTGTAATAATTTTAGGATAGTTGCCAATTCATTAAAGGGCTTGGGAGACTGCGAATGTCTTGTTTCAGAAGTTGTCTACTGAGATATAGTCGGAGTTGAGTACGTTTACAGATTCAATAATTTCATTTAATTAATCATTCAATAATTTCATAATTTCATTTCATTGAGAGTATTTAAAGTGTTTATCATGATGTGAAGGTTTTGGTAATATGGTAATAAAAATAGTAACAGGTAAGAAAAAATATACAGCACATATACCTTTGAACCTTTAAGATATTCCGTGCGATGTTTCCTCATTTCACGGAAGTCATGCTTGTTGCCCCTCCTCTGATCAGTGTTTCCAATAGAAAAATCATTATATTCCTATCCCTTCTTTTAAAGGATCTCAGTATGCGATGTTTCCTCATTTCACGGAAGTCATGCTTGTTGCCCATCCTCTGATCAGTGTTTCCAATAGAGGAATCATTATATTCCTATCCCTTCTTTTAAAGGTTCTCAGTATCTGTCCAATTATTTTTTTCTTCTGCTTACTTATATCTTATTTTGTACACATGCACGCACGCAAAGGAGAAAATGAAACCCTAATTGAAACAAATATACGTAATAAATAAACATATCGTTAACAATACACACACACACACACACACACACACACACACACACATATATATATATATATATATATATATATATATATATATATATAAACAATAGCAGGCATGTATTCACCCTCCCTCGCTGTGAATATCACGCTATCTGTATCAGCGTACAGCACCCTTCGCCCAAGAGAATGCAGTAGTCCCCAAAGCTTGATGCGGGAGTAGACCCTTGTGAAGCTGGCTACAGGGATGTTTGTAACCTGTGAGGTATCTGTGGCCAGTTCGGTGATGTTGTACTTTATTATGTATTACCTACATTCACGATCTCCATAACCTCTTTATCAGGAGCGTTGTCATAATCCCAGACTTCACTATAACTTTGTGCCAAATGAACGTTCCCTTTGCCAGTATTCTGTGCAAATTTCCCCAAAAGACTGTTTAGACATAACTTTGCAATAAAGCGCTTGCCAGGATTCTTAACAATTTGGGAACGGTCAAGCTCTATACCTTCATGGGCACGGTAACGCTGAATATAAGCCGTTTTTTCATCTTCGGTATCAACCCCTCGCGGATATCCCGATGCTTCTACCTTATCCTTCAAAAAAGCGTTTATATATGGCGTGAAAAGGTTGGGTAGCTTCTGAAACCTCCACACCTCACGTATCTTCAATATTTTGTACCCATGGCGAATGGCTAGGGCCAGCTCAGGGCTTGTATATACATCTCTGATCTTACGCTGGTTGGTTGTATGGTTACAATCACCGTTGTTCTCCTCTGCGCACTTCACGCACAGATGAAACATGAGCTTGTGATCTAAACGACGGGTAAGATCGGCATCCATAAATCGCGAGGGGGGAGAACGTCTACGAAAGAGAGTCCAAAATAGCGCTCACTCAAGTTAGATGAGAGCTCCTCGATGGTTGGCATGGTGGGACCCACCAGTTTTTCGGGCGCACCTACGGGGTACGGATTGTTCTTCATCACGTAGGGATATAAAGAACAGAAGTCGTAGTAATGGAGTTTCACGCCTTCCGTAGGCGGAAAGTATAGCTTGAATGGGTTTGTACGCCCTCCAAACAAGCTGTCACCGCATTTGAGGGGGTCCAACACCATTACACGTTTGATGGCCCTTATTTTTTCACGGTACTGGCCCATCTGTTTCCATCTGTGCATCATACTCATTCTCCCACACGATCTTGTGAGTGAACTGGGAGCCTATAAGTTGATCGCGGTTACGGGTCCATGCGAGGCTTTCGGCGGGGATCTTCTATGGAGGTTCCCTGTGACGGCATACTCAAGACGTGGGCATCCATGCCACCATCACCCGTTAAAGGAGTACCTAGTCTTCTCACCAGTGGTTGGATCCTCACTTAGACCATCAACCCAAAAAACACGACCATTAACTTTAATGGGTACTTCCTCCGTGTTGCGGGCGTGTTTAACATATACCACGGTCTGTTCCTTTAGGTGTATGAACCAGTAAATAGCCTTGTACCCATAACTGCGGGGATTGTTTCTGTGAATGACGGATAAGGTGTCTTTAGGCACGAAGTTATTTTTGAACACCGTAAAACATAATGAGGCGACCGTGGTTGCGACTTGCAGCGAATCGCATTTGAAATGTCTATGTACATCCTTCTAAAGGCCTGGAACATTACTCTAAGCACGCGCACATCATTCACGCAATAACGTTCACATTCATTAGCTATATTGTATGGACTAGCTTCATTAAAACTGTTGTAGTAGCGGTCAAAATCTTCACGCTCACTATCACTCGTGTCGGTGTAGTTAAAGTAATGTTTTGGGGGAGGCAGTCATACATAGTTTAAAGTTTCGCTAGTGAGGAATGTGTAAGGGAAATACCCTTCTGAAACTTCAGCGGCTACGCCCATGACCTTAGGTAGCTTTGCTAATTTACAAGGTGTGAACAGCAGGGTGTCTTTAAACTGAACATTACCTCTTATATGCATCTGTATTAGTTTGTTGCCTCTTTTCAAGGGGTCGCCTATAAATATCTCCGATGACTCGTGTTCAAGCAACTCCTTATAAAGGAACTGTGTGTCAAATTTTGCTCCCTTATGAGCAAGAATATACACAGTCATTTTTTTTAACTTGTCAGCTAACTTGACAAAATAGGATACAAAGAGTTTCACAGGGCTGTCGTGTTAGCCCTGTTCAAAAATCAACCTTTTCTTATTTTCATAGGTTTCTGTACTTTTTCCCATGCTTTTTGACCTGAAAAGGCCGAAAATCACAACCATTTTGACCTAGGTTGTTGGGAAGCATTGCCGCATGGAGCTTTAAGTTTTCTGCCTTGAAATCGGCCAAAAGCACCAGTTCCGGGGTCCCTTGAATCATGTTTTGCACTATAACTTTTTATCTAAACAAGATAGAGCAACAAAATAGGCACCAAATTAAAGTGTTTTTAATCCTCTTTCTAACTTATACAATTATGATAGTCTTGGAACAAGAAATGGCACATTGGTACATACAAAGATTTCAGAAATATCACAAAATTCGTTTTCTCACACTCAAGGCAGACAAGGCGCCTTATTCATGACACAAATTTGAGATTAACATTTTGTCACAAGTCTAATCGATCAAGAAGTGAAAGCATTACATGATGATTAATTTCATAATGACATTTACACAGTCAGTTGTTGATAGTTTGTTTCTTGAAGCTGTCAAAGCGGCGTCTGTTGAACTCCACAGCTTGAAGGAGATAGTCCCTTTGCTTGGCATCTGTTGTTATGACATTTGCAAAGTCGCTCATCATCTTGACACCACGTTCAGCAATGTCATTCACCGCTTTCAGATTCTTAACATAGTCCAACGCTTTTCTGTAGTCCTCATTCTGTGGCCAAGACGTGACAGGTTCCAGAAGCCACTCGGATCCAATGTTCAGTGTGTCCAGCAGGAAATGTGATTCTGGGCCAATGAGATCAACCAGGGTGGTCTTAGCTGTGACTCTCTGGAATAGAGGCTTTCCTGTTCTGAAGCTGTCTGGCTTCTCAGTGGCATGTAACTGGGCAGCAATGTCGTGCTTCAATGTGTCACTCAATCTACTGCTGAACAGGGCAAATGGCACGACTTCCTGCGTCAGGTACCATTTGTGGTTTTCCATCTTATTAAGTACTGCATCAGCAAGCTCTGGGTCAGTTTTCTTGTACTTCAACATGTCCTGGATTAGACTTAGATCATTCACGGGAGCATCTGCAGCAGACATTGACATCATCCATACAGGAGTGTAGAACAGCGCAAGGAAGGTGTTGAGTCTTTCCAGCTTTGATACAGTGTCTTCGTCGTACTCAAGTTGATCTGCAAACATCAGCATTTTCATGGAGTACAGGTTTCTGGCCATCCATCTGGCCTGATGAATGGCGCCTGGTCGACTCCAGTGAATACCTCGAGGAGGCGTTCCTCCAAGAACAATGACTGTCAGTTCAGCCATTTCCCTGTAGTCGGCTCTTGGAAGCCTTTCTGCTGTTAGAATGTCTTGGAGTATTTCTTCACTGTTCTTCTTCTTTTCCTTCAGCCATTTGCTGTTGATAGCCAGCATCTTTGGGTTTTCCTTGGACAAGTCCGTCCAAACATCCTTCAGATGCTCAAACCAGGGATTATCTGGCTCCTTCACCTTCCCAAACAGCTTCTCCCAAACTGCTCCTACTAGGATTTCCAGGATGTGATGTCGACAGGAAATACTTGAACGCCTGTCTGTTGGTGGGAAGCTGGGAACCACTGATAAAAGCTGAAGGGTATCCAACCAGGAAAGTTTCAGTGAGAGATCTGGTAGATGGCCCAGTTGACACCTGCCTGTGGACAGTACGTGGAGGTTCTGAGATATCAACTGTGCGCCCACGGAGCTCCCTCAGCTCCTTGCTTAATGCCATTGTGAAGTTGTAACTTGTAGATGGTTTTCTAGATTCTGATTGAGTTTCTGTTGTTTCCTGAAAAGTGATAGATAATTATTATTATTATTATTATTATTATTATTATTAATTATTATTTATTATTATTATTATTATTATTATTATTATTATTATTATTATTTATTAATTTTATGCTCTTTCATTTGATACCTAATTTGTTGCTCTATCTTGTTTAGATCAAAAGTTAAAGTGCAAAACATAATTCAAGGGACCCCGGAATTGGCGCTTTGGCCGATTTCAAGGCAAAAAATTTAAAGCTCCATGCGGCAATGCTTCCCAACATCCTAGGTCAAAATAATTGTGATTTTCGGCTTTTTCCGGTCAAAAAGCATGGGAAAATGTACAGAAACCTATGAAAATAAGAAAAGTTGATTTTTGAACAGGCCTACTGTCGTGTGCATTCGTTTTAAAAACGTTTGTCCGTTTACCACATTTGTGACACTCATCACACTCGACATCCAGGCACTCATCACAGATAGTCTGACTTACGAGTAAATGTGGAATAACCTCTTTGGTTTCAGCCTTCGTATATGTTTCTATATTGTAGCACACGGTTATGCAAGGGCTATTTTTAGCGTGTGCGGAAATTTGTACGTCAACATTTGTACAACGGAAATTTATACGCCAGCATTTGTACGCCAGAACATTTATACGACTGGAAATTTATACGACTGACATTTGTACGACAGTAATTTAAGTATGCGCTCTACCGGACTTTCTTGACTTAAGTATGCGATCTACCCATGATAATAACCGTGACTTCATTTTTTTTATATAAACATAAGCACAGGTGCAAAAAAAAAAAAAAATAAAAGTAAACATTATTTAAATATTTTGAAAATAATTTCAATTTGAAGAATTTTAAATTTTATCATGTATCACAGCACATTAAAGGATTAACAAGTAGGTAAATGGTTATTGAATAAGAACAGGTGGTTAGGTTAGGTTAGGTTAGATTAGGTCTGGAGATTAATGAGAAAAAATTCGCAAGATTTGCTCTCCGATTTTTTAAATGATATGCGTTAGGTCAGGTTAGGTTAGGTCTGGAGATTAATGAGAAAAAACTCGCAAGATTTGTTCTCCGATTTTTTAAATTACATTCGTTCTGTATATTGCTAGTTACATTTTCTCTTAAATTGATAAGCTGAAATCTAGTTTGAATTATGCATTTAATTATTGCAATATGTAATTTCATAATTTGTGATAATTTGTATTTTAACTTACCTAGTTTCAAATTCAATTTTATTAACTGATCATGAATTTCTTGCGTATAACATAAATTACCGTCGTACAAATGATGGGCGTATAAATTTCCAGTCGTATAAATGTTCTGGCGTACAAATGCTGGCGTATAAATTTCCGTCGTACAAATGTTGGCGTACAAATTTCCGGGTTTCTATTTTTAGGCTTAGCATCTTTCATATAACATACATGCTTCACTCCATCCACCTTATATTTTTCATGACATGTAGAACAGTGAATTTCATCGCATTTATCCACAAACTTACCTCAGTTATCCATCATATGAAACATGCCACATTCACAGATTCTCATTTTCCTGCAAGTGCCAATTGATTTATGGAGCTCAAAGCATTTAGTATTGAAAAATGTACGTCTACACACATTACATTCCCTCTTCTCGGTTTCAACTACACGAATTTCACATTTGGGGCTTTTACACTGCTCACATACCATGTAGCACTCCTTACAATGTTTCACTATATCATCAGCAAACTCGAGACATCCCTTATACAAATCATGATGCCTTCCATATTTTCGACTTTTATCATAACTAGCGTAGAGAGTCCTTATATTACGGATGGGGAGATATGATGTTCCTGACAATCCTAAAATAAGTAGAGGTCTTGTACGATCTCTCACACAGCTTTTAAAAATATGCACAGTCCTACGACGATCATCCATTCCACATACAACTATACGAACAGTCATTTCCTGCTCGACCGTTCTCAGCTCTTCAGGACCCATATTACACTCAAACTCAAGCTTACAATCTGAAGCCAGTTTACGGGCACGCTGCATAACCGTAGGTAGCCTGATATTATACGCGATTGTATTTAGCACAGTGAACATATGAGCTAAGACTATTGCTATAAAGCCGCAGCCACGATCGACGTTTATATGCTTTCTGTAAATAGCCTGAGAATTGAAATTAAGAGTATAAGGTGTGGCACTATGACCCGCATCCTGGAATACTCTGTCAATATCTACCATGAAGTTATTCATATTGAAGGTTGTACTACTTTGAGAGGCCTGCATTATACGGCCAAAGATATATTCTATATCTACAGCCGCCAAGCGTCTGAACGGTATTACTACCCAAAAATCATCTACATCCCGTCATTTGACCTGAACCTGAAGGGCAACCTCGTCCGGATTTCACGTTCGTCGCGGTTCTGAAGGGCAAACTCCACAATACGTTCAACTACGCGTCGCAGCCCAACACCGTTGCTGTACATGGATCCAGGGTCAACCCTGACCATGTACCGATTTCTAGTCAGGGCAGGGGTGGGGGTAGCGGTGCGCACCAACACGAATGTTATACCTTCTTCCACAGCACAAGAAGCTGCTGCTGGTACTGGTGTGGAGGAAGTACCCGGCATTGAACAGGAATAAGGGGGTATATTTGAGGAAGGTACTAATGTGGGGGATGTGTCGTAAGACGTAGAGGGTTGGGGCTCTATTACTGGGGGTCTAACAACCGGCGCAATCCTGGCACGCCTTATACCTGACGGGGAGGGTTCTTCATCATGCTTCCGCTTTGAATTTCCGCGTGCTACATGTATCGCTGATGAGGGTTCGTCAGTGGGGATGGAGTCTGTAGCTACACGGTCATCAGGATCATCTGTAATATCGATGATCGTGGGCTGTACATCGTCGTCATTCACGGTTCTGTGGAAGAAGAAAAACCAGAATATAAGGAGCAGCACTTAAATTTTGCTATATTTTGTAAATGACCCACTTAGGGGTGTGTGACATGTTAGAGATGGAGTCTGTAGAAAAATTCAGGTTCAAAAGCCCTTCCACATGTATTATATCTGGCCCTACAGGATGTGGTAAAACTGTGTTTATGCTTATAATCATTAAGATAAGGGGGAGATGTTCTCAAAATTTGTGCATAAACTAATATGGTGCTATTCGACGTATCAATTAGTGTTCATCAAGTACCAAGATGATATTTTGTTTCACAAAGGTGTATATGTCTTTAATTCGTTGAAAGGAAATGAGCATACAGTCATTGTAATTGACGATCTCATGTTAGAAATGAATAAAACGTTTGCCGAGACATTTACAGTGTTCTCCCACCATCTTAACATAAGCGTATTCTTCATCAATCAGACTCTATTTTTCAAAAATAGATACATGCCCGATGTGTCGTTAAATACAAAATATGTAGTCATATTCGCGCAACGTAGAGATGTGTCACAAATTGGGGTATTAGCCACTCAAATGTTCCCAAATCAGCGTAAGGAGTTTTTGGGGGTTTATAAAGAAGCCACAATTCAGCGTTACGGATATTTGCTTCGTGATCTTCACCCGCGAAACACGTTTACAGTGCTTCTAAGAAAGAATATATTCCCAAACGATACTGAAACGGTGTATATTCCAGAATGACAAATAGGTTGAAGAAATATCGTGAATTAATAAAAATCTATCAACGATTGCCCCGGGCACTGCAACAGATGTTTGTTAAAAATATCGACTCCGACTTTTTAAAGTGCATCTGTGAAATCTGTCTTAATGTTATAAAATGTAAAGTGCCAATGTAACCCCCTCAGAAGGCTCGCCTACGTCGTTACAAGAACATAATACGTGCAGTCGCTCGTAAAAGTCAAATTGTGGGGAAGAAAAAGCGAATTATTGTACAAAGAGGGGGATCATTCCTCCCCATCTTTTTTTTAGTTTTGGGACCTTTACTGACTAGATTAATATAATGAACAAAGTGGTAGTGATTCCGCACGAGGTGTATGCTTCATTGCAAAGTTCAAAGAATCCAGACACGGTTCTAGAACCCCGTAAAAGCAGACTTAAAAGAATGGAAAGCAAATTATTAGCCCGATTAAACAGTGAAAAGTCGCCTGATGAGAAAAGGATTTTGTACCAAGAGGCTCTGCAGAAATTTCTTCATGAGTACGAAAATTATAAGAATCCGACAGATCTCCCTGTGGTTATTAGGAAGAGCGCGAGCAATGATGAGCACGGCCACATAGGGCATGTAGCCGACGTTAGAGATGACCAACCAAAGAATAGCGGAACGCAACACATCGAGCATGTATTAAAAAGCAGTCTCCAACATACATTGAGGAATAAAGGCTTAAGCCTTTATAATCTATTGAGTGAGGACCCCATCATACAGTGGACCGAGACAGGCGAGGTCATTGTTGAAGGAACGAGGGTACAGGGATCCAATATCGTCGACATTGTCCATGATCTGGTGAGAAACTTGGACAGGCCTTCACCAACAGGATGGAAGCATATTAAATGTCCCCAAAACATTGATAGGAAATTTGAATAGGTTAAAAGACTTGGAACAAGTCTCGCATGTGTCACAATTGAGTACGCCATCACCCCCAACAGTAGCATCTCTGAAGAGGAGAAAGAAAAGAACAAACGTCCAACCTTATCCACGTGTCTCTAAAATACGCAAATGGCGAACATATTAAGAAAACTCTATTAAGACATTTCTAACCCCACCTCCTATGGCGGCGTTAATAGACTGTACAGAAGTGTTTACAATGATGGAGTAGGGAAAAAAGATGTTGAGAGGTTTTTGCGGGCAGGATGCTTATACACTTCATAAACCGGTGAGAAAAAGGTTTAAAACGGCCAAGACAACAGCGGCTTCGATTGACTCTATTTGGCAAGGGGATTTAACGGACATGCAAAGATATTCAGTGTATAACGACGGCTACCGCTACATCCTATTCATAATAGATGTATTCTCTAGATATGTGTGGCTAATTCCTCTGAAAAATAAATCACCTGAAACAGTTGCTGAAGCTACCAAAACGTTGATGTTGAAAGAAGAAAGGGTTCCTGGATATTTTTGTACGGATATGGGGAAAGAATTTATAGGCCGCGCTTTTCAGAATATGCTGACAGAGTTTAATACAAGTTACTACACTGCAGTTCTATGTATATATAAGGCCTCTTTAGCTGAAAGAGTTCAACGTATCATAAAGGAACGCATGCATTGCTAATTTACACATAAAAACACATACAGATATTTAAACATTCAGGGATCATTTGCCTCGTCATACAACCGTTCACACCACCGTACGATTGGCACAACACCTAACAAAGTTTTAGAAAGAGGTACGTGCCCAGAGGTGAGAAGAGATGGCGCACCGCCACCACACTCTACACATTTCAAAATCAATGATTAAGTAAGGCTATCTTGTTCGGGGAATAAATTCGCGAAGGGATTTCAGCAAGGATGGACACGTGAGATTTTTAAAGTTAGTGCTATGAAACCTAAAGGCGAGATAATGATGTATTACGTTGAAGATTTGAATGGGGAAGAAATCGCTGGAGGCTTTTACCGCGAGGAGTTGCAGAAATTGACAATTAATTTAGGAAAAAGGGTTTAAAATTGAAAACATTTTAGGCAGCAAAGGTTCAGGAAAGAGAAAAATGTACCTGGTGAAATGGCTAGGGTACCCAGAAAGCTTCAACACCTATATAAAAGCTGGTGCAATAATGAAGCTTAAATAGTATGCAACATGGCGCCGAACCACTTCTATGTCACACCCCCGTCCTCTTCTTCTCTGTCTGTACATCCTAACAACACCCTGGCCAACTTTGTAACAAAACTCCATGGGCCCATTGGGTTGAAATGTGATTCGTTCGAAGTTGGTGTTTGTGAGTTCCAGCTAGACACCAAATTTTTAACTCTTGAAAATGAGAAAATCATATTTCTGATCCTTAGAAGAATCGATGAGTGTGAAAAATATGGCATAACCTTAGACAGCACTATGTGATCAGTCCTGTTCGGTGAGGTACAGTACTATACTACAAATATAACTCTAGGAATCGGTCATTATGACACAGCCATGGACATTGTGACGGGATTAAACAAGAGACTTGAAAAATCGTACCTGACAACCGATTTACATTTTGAAGTCGTAAACATAGACACGCCTGCACGCACGTTGAAGTTAAAATCAACGCTTTGTAGAAATATTAAAAACAAAGAGCTGTTCACAATTGTGACCAAGAGCCGATATAGTGCAGCTCTCCAAAGAGATACCTTTCACGAGGCACAACAAGACTTGTCCGGCTTACTGTATCAGCTGAAGATGGAGATATTGAGTGAAAGCTGCCCATCCTCAGACATGTGCTATATTTACAGCAATATCGTAGGGCATCAATTTGTTGTGGACACCCAGTCGCGCCTGCTGCGCATTGCACACATCCCCAACCATAGAGAGAAAAGTTTGAGCATTACATATGACAAGCCCCATTATGTGAATGTTGCGACTAATCTATTAACCAATATCTCGATATACTGTATATAAGAACGATTGAGGGAAAAAATTTCCCATTCGGTAATGGGAGCTTAATAGTGAGGCTACACTTTCGTCGCTTTCAGATATAATGAACCGAAGGCCTTTCACAGTCTATCGAGGGGTGAGATATCAGGTGGGAGTGGGCTTGGATCCATTTTTTCAACCATACTACGCACTTCTGTCCCACTGCTGAAGAGGGGTGCTAGATACCTCGGGAGGAAGGCGTTACAATCAGGTTTTAACGTGGTAGAAGAACCTGTAAAAATACATTTAAAACGTACACAGGACGAAATCATCAAAGATGCAAAGAGAAAAATGCCTGGTGGCGGAAAGAAGAAGATGGCTGGCAGGAAGAAGGGGTTACCAACACGTGGTGCTAAACGTAAAAGGACACCAAAAAAGAAGTGTTCTATGTGTATGAAGCCGATGGCTGATAAATTTTTTTAACTGATATAAGCTGAGGACACTACTCTCACGAATCATAGGCTGATTACTACTTGTCGAGAGAGGTGGCACTATTTCTGACTCGTCATGGCACGTTTCATCCATCCGTGTAGCTCACAATGTTGTAAATCGGAACTGTCCCTCTTTTATATGCCCCCTACACAGGTTTCTATTGAGCATAGCGACTTTATTACAATTAACCTATTAAACACAATTAGTTCACGGAGTGCTCCTATAGAATTCGTGATACCCAGCTCAGGCCCATACTGTTTTGATCCAAGCTGCATGCACATGTACGCTAAACTGCGTATATCCCATTCAGATGGAACGGACTGCGATGATAGTTACTCTGCATACCCTGAAACCAAGTTTTTACGCTCCATATTCAGCCAGTGTGAGGTGTATTTAAATCAGGTTAACATCTGCAGGAACGGGTTATTATCACCTACGAGCCTATCTGGAAAATGTCCTCAACTTTTCAAACGAAGCGAAAGACACCTTTTTAACTGCCGAGGGCTATTATCAGACTAAAGATGAAAGTAGTATAAATGCGTCTTCATACAGACTTCACGTTCCAGGAGAAACTGCTTATGAACGGCATCGGCATGAAACCAAAACTTAACCGCACGAGTCCTGAGATCTGCATAAATCTGGGACTTGATGAAGAAGAGGGCGCAAAACCCGTTGTGATTCACATCGTGGAAACATATATACGTGTACGGCGATGAAATTAAGTTCCCCGAAATATGTAGAAATTGAAAAAAAATGTAATACACGCAACAGTAAAATACCCACTTAACAAAATACAGATCAAGCTATACACGGTGCCCGCCGGGTTGGCCTCGAAGCAGCTAGAAAACGTGGCCCTGGGAATTCTACCTAAAAGGATATTAATTGGAATGCAGGATCACGCATCGACGAATGGAAAATATAAAAAGAGCACCCTTAAATTCGAGAATTTTGGTCTTAAAAATATAACTCTATACGTAAATGGCGTTGCATTGTGAGGGGACTATGGTTACGGACTACTCATCAGACACTGGGTTTCCGCTCTGCGCGAGAGCTTATAGTAATCTGGCCCATATTGCCGTTGGCTGTGACGAGCTTGGGTTTGGCGTAACGCAGAAAGAATTTGTCGAAGAATTTAACCTTTACCGTTTGACATTACCCGTGACTTATCTGCTGGTGTAAATACACACTTAAGTCCACAACAAAGTGGGAACATCTCAGTCAGATTGGAATTCGCCAACCCTATAGACGCGCCTATTAGTGTACTCGTGTACCTCGAATAACAAGCTCTAATAGAAGTTGACCTTTTCAGGAACGTTGTCACAGACTTTTAAGATGGACGCAAATACACTCTAGAGAATAATGAAAAGTAACCGAATCACACGCTCCAAATTTATCGGTGTGTTTGCGAAGAACGAAACAATGAAAGTGCCAACTACGAGAGATTGGTGTTGTCTTATCGTCAACACCGACATTGTGGGGGGTGAGGGGATTCATTGGCTTGCAATCTATTTTAAAAATAGGGAAAGAATGTACTATTTTCATTCACTCGGCACTCAGCCCTGGAGTGACCCTGTTGTCGTACAATTTATCGAACAGCTACATGTCTCTGAAATTGTCTGGAATCCTTACCGCTTCCAAGGATATTTTAGTAATACTTGTGGCATGTACTGCCTTTCATTTCTCCTGCATATGTCACGTGGGAGGGGATTTATAAATGTTTTAAACTTATTCGATTTGTGCGACACTGAGATGAATGACGAGTTGGTATGCAGACAGGTGAAAACAAGGTACCCATTTGTGAGCACTCGCTGCATTGTGTAAAGTTTTACGTGTGTGTGTATAATTGTAACTATATTGTGTATAGTTTTACGTGTATATATAATTGCAACTGTAAAATGTCTCCATTAATGTTAGTCTTATTTAATGGACGCTAGTTCTGTAAGCCGAATTGTACTAAAACATCCTTTCTACCATTTACTAAATTAAATGAAAATACAATGTGTTTGGTTCTTAATCACAAAAAAAAATTACATTAGTTCTTCGATGACCTGGCATTCGTTGGACCTGATGTGAGCCAATACCTCGACCTCCGTATTCAGGTCACTGTGTTGGTTGTGCTGTAAAGCCTCCAAATCATTTATTCGCCTTTCATTAAAGCTGTCGCGAAAACTTACTATAACACGATCAAGTTCCGCATCGGTCCTTTAAGGAGAAATTAACATGATTAGTTCATACTGATTCTTTTTTAATTAAAGTCCATTTTTTTATAAATCGATTTGTATTCAGAAATCATAGCTCAGTGCTACTGCAAACGCGGCTATAATTGAGGATACCTACTAATGAAACATTTACGATAAAATGTGAGGAGTAGAAGTGTATTATTACAACCACACCGTGTGTATATATATATATATATATATATATATATATATATGCCGAAATAATCACGAAGGCGGCACAGAAGGGACATTAATTAAGAGTCTATTGTTTCCGAACCACGCCCCACCAGCAGCCCAGCGTCTTAACCACTAGGCTACCCATGGTACCCATTTATCTACCGACCAGTTTCTTTATTGTGTGGAAGGATGAACAGATGGGTTTTGCTGCGTACCGCCTGCCGTCACCGGGTCTCGATCCCGGGGCCGATGGATTCGTAGTTAGCAACGCGAACCACTACACCACCGAGGTGTATATATATATATTATATATATATATATATATATATATATATATATATATATATGAAGAGAGAGAGCTGCGTTACAAGTACACTAATTTACAGCTCAAAAGGAAGATTAGCTGAGTGTACTACACATCTTCAGCCTGCACCAGGTAACGAGCCCGGGACCGGGTTGTTAGCACATACGTTCAAATTTAAATTAAATTAGTTTAATTAAAGAGTTACAATAAGAGAAAATGCTGATTAGGATACCTGGCAAATTATAATCACAAAGCAGATATCCTGACATGTTTCAAAAGTAAGGACCAGGTAATCTTAAAAGTTTTTAATAATTCTAAAATCCTACCTGTAGAAGTTTCTATAAATTTATCAGTAACAAGCGTATAATAAAATTTCACTTTCAATTAATAAATTTCGCTGTCCAAATGACGTTATTGATTAGATGGGTGTGCTACGTATCGTCTGCCGTTATTGGGTCTCGAGCCCGGATCCGCAGGCAATTCTCAAAAGTTTTAGTAATTCTAAAATCCTACCTGTAGAACTTTCTATAAATTTTTAAGTTATCAAGAAATGTATTATTAAAAACCACACTATATATATATATATATATATATATATATATATATATATATATATATATATATGCCGAAATAACCACGAAGATAACACAGATTGAGCAATAACTTAAAACCTATTGTTTTTACCAAAATACACACAGAGGAACATATATATATATATATATATATATATATATATATATATATATATATATATATGATGAATAAAACCACGAAGGAAAGGAAACACAAAACGGTGCTCAAGCGCTTTCGTCTAATGACATCCTCAGGAACACTGAAGTACATAAAAGGGTGATAGCCTATATATAGGTTACAGAAAGAAAAAAATAAAAAGAAAAAAAAATATATATATATATTATATATACATATACATATATATATATATATATATATATATATATATGCAATAAACGGAGAAGTAAAAATAAAAATTAAAGGATTAACAGAGAGGCATACAGATTTGTAAGGAAAAATATCGATTTTTAGCACAAGATCAGATGAATTATAAAAATACAAATTTGTATTTTTATAATTCATCTGATCTTGTGCTAAAAATCGATATTTTTCCTTACAAATCTGTATGCCTCTCTGTTAATCCTTTAATTTTTAATTTTTATTTTTACTTCTCCGTTTATTGCATATATATATATATATATATATATATATTATATATAATATATTTTTTTTTTTTTTTTCTTTTTCTTTTTTTTCTTTCTGTAACCTATATATAGGCTATCACCCTTTTATATACTTCAGTGTTCCTGAGGATGTCATTAGACGAAAGCGCTTGAGCACCGTTTTGTGTTTCCTTTCCTTCGTGGTTTTATTCATCATAAATATTTTTCACGAGTTATATATTATATATATATATATATATGTATGAATAGAGACCGGGCCGCGACCTCTGGGCTGATATCCTTTAAATTCGTTTTATTATGGCTTTTTATAACACTTGCACTGAATGATACGATGTATATAGCCCGAGAATAAATCACAAACTAGTTATTCAAAACGCATTTATTATGGCTTTTTATAAATTATTTAACACTGGTACTGAATGAAGTGAAGTATATGGCCCGAATCACAAATTAATTTATTTACTCACATCTCAAATGATGTATCCGTCGGCTCTTGCATTCCATCGCAAATTTCTGCACTGCTTTGTGTGGGGAGAAGTTCATTCTGGTCAGTCACCTCGGAAAGATGGATCGCAGCCGCTGCCAAGAAATCTTTATCTTCAAACAATTTCGGGGAGATGTAAAGCTGCTGTGATTGACTCATGACGAGATATTTCTGTAGTATTTACTGATAATGCAACTGATGAGGATTCCAGATGAAAATTCCCCCTTTTATATACGCGGTTGTAATTATAAACACCCACAATACCCAAATCGCGAGTTTCCTATTGGCCGACGGAGAAATTTGGGTGGAGCTTAACGTATGACTGCTGCCATCCACCAACCAGAGGTCATGCGCCCCGCCCACTGGGTTGTAAGTGGATGTCCCCTGAAATCTGGTGCTTGTCAAATATATCTTGCCCGTTCCAGTGATATCTTCCAGAAGGGTAAAGAGAGAGAGAGAGAGAGAGAGAGAGAGAGATGGAGAGAGATGGAGAAAGAGAGATCTAGAGAGAGAGATTGGAGAGAGATGGGTGGAAAATAAATTTGAAAAATTAACTGCCCGTAACGGGAGGGCATCCTTACGATAAACGTCTGAGTTTAAACTTTATAATGTTCAGAGATCGCGTGTGATAAATATCCATTTTTATGGCCTCAACTGTGACAATATATATATATATATATATTATGGGATTTACAGCCCATCTAAAATAAGTTTTAAAGAATTTAACTGGCCGTGACGGAAGATTGGCGGTACAATAAACTTCTGTAGTCTGTAGATGTCTATGGCAAATTTCCTCTGAAAAATAAATCGTCTGAAACTGGAAAATAATTTTGTAAAAATTAACAGAGATGGGTGGGGAGGGGTACGCATTATAAAGTTTATGATATCGAGGGAATAGAAATAAGATTCTATCGAAGAGAAGTTTATATCGAGATTTTAAGTCCAATGTTATCTTTCGGTTCCGCTAAACTGGCGCCACTAAAGCTCGCTGGCAGAACAGGTGAATAAAATTTTATTTTTAAAGGATAAATCTTTAATGGATGTGTGTGTATATATATATATATATATATATATATATATATATATATATATATATATATATATATGCTGACCATTTTACAGACGGTACCGCCGAGGACACAACGTATGTTATTCATGTCGGTACTAATAACGTTTTAAATTCTAGATCGGAAGAACTGCTGGCTAGGTACAGGGACTTATTAGTGCGACTAAAGGAGAAAACTAATAAGATTGTTTTAACAGGTATACTTCCTCGAATTATCCAACGTAACGATTTCTACAGCAAGGCGACCTATATTAACAATAACCTAAAGTCTCTTTGAAAAGAGGAAGGAGTGCATTTTGCAAATTTTTGGAACAGTTTCTACGGCAGGAGGGACTTGTTCCTCGAAGATGGACTTCATCTTAATGACGTTCGAGCTGCGCGTTTAGGAAGACTATTTCATAATACTGTCTCTTCTTTTCAGGCTGCCGTAACTCGAACGGTCCCAGCGTAAATTCCACTAATTTCCCCTGCGCTCGCGAAGGTGTTGCAATTACAAACAATTTAAAGGTTCTATCCTTAAATGCTCGTAGCCTACGAAATAAAATAAATGAATTTTTTTCTTTAATTGCTTGTAAAGACTATGATTAAATTGCGATAAACGAATCGTGGTTTAGCACTGAAACACGTGACTTTGTAGGGGAGTATCAAATTAAAGGTTATAGACTTTTTGTTAAAAACAGAATAGGTCGGCGAGGAGGCGGTGTTATGTTGTATATCAAAGATAATATTGCGAACGTTATAGAAGTAAAGCACTCAATTCCAGAACCGATAGATTCGACTATAGCAGAACTTAAATTAAACAACTTCAAACTTCTTGTTGCGGTTATATATAGGCCCCCTAATCAAACAGCTGATACGGACGAAGCGTTATATCGTAAACTAAAGAGAATAATCGGTAGTGAGCAGGCTTTAGTTATGGGTGACTTCAATTGCGCCAACGTGAATTACGATACAATGCAGGGAGACGCGGAAGGTAATCGTTTAGTTAATTTTCTCGAGGATAGCTTTCTTATTCAAAAGGTTGGGGAACCTACGAGGTTGGACAGTATTTTAGATTTAGTAATAACTACGGATGATAGGCTAATTACTGATCTTCAAGTAATAAAACCTTTAAGCAATAGCGATCACAATATGGTAGAGTTTGTCCCCTCAATACGTCACTCGAAACCAACTAACTCGATTAAAATTCCTAACTTCCAGCACGCAGACTTTTGTAAATTTCGAAATAAATTGTCACACGTCAATTAGGAAAACGTGATGGGGAACTCCAACGCAAAACTAATGTGGGAATCGTTCGAAACAGTATTTAGGACTATAAATGAGGAATGTGTACCGTACAAAATTAAGCGTGCGAAAGAAAATAACAAGCCCTTGTGGTTTACTTCTAGAGTAGGAGACATTATAAAGAGTAGAGATAGGGCTTATAGACAACATAAGTGCGATAAAGACAATTTGTTGTTACGAAACAACTACATATCTCTAAGGCGTGAAGCGAAAGTGTAATAAAAAAGTCCAAGCGCGAATTTGAAATTTCCATAGCTCGTGACGATAAAGAAAACCCCAAGCGATTCTTTCAATACGTCAATAATAGAAATCCAGTAAAAAGCGTCTTGGGGCCTTTGAAAAATGTAAACGGAGATCTAGTTTCTGAAAACAAGGAAATGGCTACCTTGCTAAACGAATTTTTTACGTCAGTTTTTACTATAGAAGATGTAACGAATATCCCTACGATCATAGACATAATACCTTTTGATAATGGTAATATTTTGGATAATATAGTGGTTAGTGAGGGGGAGGTAATGCGCTATATTGATAAAATGAAAACGCGTAAATCACCCGGGCCGGATTCCATATATCCCATACAACTAAAAGAATTAAAAGATAGCACTGTTGTGCCGCTAACAAAGATTTTTAATGCGTCTATTTCTGAGGGGTGCGTACCAGATAATTTCAAGTTAGCAAACGTAACACCTATCTTTAAGAAAGGCGATAAAGGTGCGGCGGGAAATTATAGACCAATCAGTTTAACGTCTGTTGTAGGTAAGCTACTGGAATCAATAATTAGGGATCGTATAGTCGAACACTTAGAATTCCATAAACTAGTTAGAAATACGCAGCACGGATTTAGGCGAATCAAATCTTGCTTAACTAATCTTTTAGAATTTTTCCAAAGCGTGGTTGACATTTACGATAGACATCGGGCGGTTGATGTAGTGCATTTAGATTTTCATAAAGCGTTTGACACCGTGCCGCACAAAAGACTCATTGAAAAAACTAAGGCTCATGGAATCAGGGGTGTAGTAATAAATTGGCTAGAAGAGTGGTTGCGAGGTAGGAAACAGAGGGTGGTCGTTGATGGAGCGGAGTCGTGTTGGGCTAATGTAGCGAGTGGCGTTCCTCAGGGTTCTGTATTGGGCCCCTTGCTTTTCCTTATATATATTAACGATTTAGATGTCGGCCTAGTCAGTACAGTTTCAAAGTTTGCGGATGACATGAAGCTGAGTGGTAGGGTGATTAATGACGAAGATAGAGGTAAAATCCAGGAAGATCTGAATAAAATCGTTGATTGGTCAGTCACATGGCAAATGAGATTTAACGTTAATAAGTGCAAAATTTTGCATATAGGTTCGCGTAACGGTAATTTTGCGTATCGTATGTCAGGGAAAGATTTAACAAGTGTAGAGCAGGAAAAAGATTTAGGAGTTATAGTCACTGGTGATTTAAAAGTAGCGAAACAAAGTACAGCAGCGGTCAATAAGGCGAACAAAGTGTTAGGTTTTATAGCTCGGAATTTTGAGTACAAATCGCGCGATATTATAGTTCCACTTTATAAATCATTAGTTAGACCCCATTTGGAGTACGCGGTCCAATTTTGGAATCCGTATATGCGCAAAGATATAGACAAAATCGAAAGAGTTCAAAGACGAGCAACTAAGATGATTCCGTCGCTTAGGTCAAAGTCGTACGAGGATAGGCTTAAAGAGTTAAAATTGACAACACTCGAGACTAGGAGGCTAAGGGGTGATCTAATCCAGGTTTTCAAAATTATGAATGGGTTCGATAACGTAGATAGAGATAGCTTTTTCGAAATATCTCAATATAATAGGACTAGAAATAACGGGTGTAAGTTGACAAGTAGAAGGTTCGAGACAGCAGTTGCGAAAAACTTTTTTACACATAGAATAGTAAATAGCTGGAATAGTTTGCCGGTAGAAGTAATTAGTAGCACTTCTATAAACATGTTTAAAAATCGATTAGACAAATATGTTGATAGATTGCGTATAGTTTAAGGTAGTAAAATTAAGGCTTTGTGGTGATAGATCCCACAGCTCAACACAAGTGTTGTGGGATATAGGGAGGCAGCATCTTGGGTTAGGGGATACTCTCTGTCCTTACACATCCCATTTAAAGAGATTCCTCTGCCGAGCGGTGCCCCCCATAGTACTGTGAGGTATTGAAAAACTCATGATCTTCACTTGCCCCACAAACACCTTTAAATGGGAGACCTAAAATGGGTGCACACACATTTCTACACTACTGTACAGTCTTTACAGCCACACCTACACCTTTCCTCCTAAGTATATATATTGTAATGTATATGGTGATAAATTTTGACTTGGTCCGCAATCGATATGGACCGTGACTTATTTTTGTTTGGCACGGTACTAGTATTGATGGATACCGTAATGAAATTGACTGGATTCTTTGGATCTGATATATTTGCATGTCGGTTATAAATATAGAGTGTAACATATTTGTGGGTAGTAGTCTATTATGACTTGATCCTCTGGATCCAGAGATTCTATCTTTAGTTTTAAATCGATATTTAATTAGTTTTAAATTGATAATTATTTAGTTCTGTAAAAATTGGTCGTTGCCAATGTACATGTAGTTTTTACATAAATTTCTTATGTTCTTGTGGTTCGGAACCCACGTAAAATTGTAGGTCCCCTCCGCCACCACGGAGGACATACACAATTATGAACACAGTTAGGTAGACCAGCCATGAGTGGATCCTAGGGTCTTTGTTGGTCTGAAACATTATAACAAACATCATTATAACATTAACATCACCTTATTAATTCACGTATGACGAGAATAATACAGCTTTCCATTCCGCAATTTTCAGAACGTTATTTAATATAATTGTATATTATATATATATATATATATATATATATATATATATATATATAATTTTTTTCCTGTACAAACATGTTGATTATACACCAGCGTTTTGTGTATTATATATATATATAATATATATATATATATATATATATATATATATATATATATTCCTCGTTCGTATTTCTTATGCTATTATTATTTTGTATTTAATTTTTTTATCATCTATACTCATGATAAATATTATTTTTCACAAGGTGATTCCGTTATTCTCGGTAAACCGTCTTATTCCGGCCCCTGTATATTCAGAAATCAGGCATAAATGCGCGATAAAATCCTAGAGATTTGTTTGAGTTATGTAATAAATGGAATTAATATGAATTAATGCAATTTGAATGATTGCTAATTATAAATTTTGGATCTTTTGTGTACGTTTCTTGGACTAATTAGTAATTTTTATAGTTTTCAGAATTTTATAGATTAACTTTTTCCCGGAACTGTACATATATAAGCTTTCTTTGGTTAACCCTTCGATAGCTTCCGTCCGAATTGTTCACTCTGACAAAGCTCAAGCTTCACACTCCACCTTAGACTTACAGTTTAACGGGGAATCCAACAGCCCAGCGTCTTAACCATTAGGATACCCAGGGTTCCCATTTATCTACCAACCGTTTGCGTGGAATGATTGCTGTGCACCGTCACCGGGTCTCGAACCCGGTGCATATAATCGTGCATATAGTTGTGTGTGTGTGTGATAATAAGGGGTTTATGGGCGTACAGTCGGTGGTGTACGTGCGTTTGTGTGCGTTTCTTGGCTGTCCAAACGATGTATACATTGTGCCAACTGGCTGATCATGCCTGGAGGCACTGGCTTCTACGCGAACTGGTGGATTAGGACCTTATAAGACAGCAAGCACTGGGATGAACTTTCAGTATGCGCTTGGCAGGAGCCAAGCGAGCACTCCTCATTCCTTCTCCTTTCTCCTTTAGGTTAGGTATAACCCTTTGGGGGGGTGAGGCCGTCTCACCTTCTCCCCCAAAGAGGTTAGGTGGACTCCCCCAGCTTGATGGGGGAGTTTCCCTCCCCACCTTTTTTTTGGCACCCTGAGGTTGGCACTGTGGGAGGGGGTATTGCAACATGGGGAGGGGGATTGGCACTGTCACATTGCAACATTGCATAATTGCATCGCACTCTAACATTTTTCGGTCATACTACTACCCGGTTAAGCGAGTTGAAAAAGCTCGTGCAAGACGCGTACAAACGGGGGTTTGGAGTTCTTTACAATATACTATTGTCGTGGCCACGTCGCAACACCACTTCCCCTTAGATCAGCGAGGTTAAGCGACTTTGGGTTTGTTCAATAGTTGGATGGGTGATTATCCCTTGCCTCCAGATGATGTAGCGACCCGTAGATAGCGAATAGTAAAATAATCATATCATAGAGAGTATGTTTAATATGTAAGCGAGTAAGAAATTCATATTTCTTATTCGGCATTTTGAAGTGATCTTCAATAGGGATACAACTTGGGCATGGTTCTGATTAATCAGTTAATCAGTTAATCATTGTTTCGCATTTAATCATTAATTAATAAAAAAAAAAATTATAAAATGATGGAAAATGATTAATTTTCCTCATAATTTCAGCATCATTTTACCTTAAATTTTGTAATGTATCATTTATTTTGAATTTGGCACCTTTTTGCATGTATAAACTGTCTAATCCGCCCATGCCTGATTTCTTGAAGTAAATCAAACTAAATGTTTGAGCAAAATTTTTTCTTCGGTCTTATCTCACACAACAGAAACAATAAAGCTCTTTCTTATTCTTTATAGAAGTATTTCATTGTAATCATTTTAATTGGTTAATCATTGATTAATTAGAAAATTTAATTATTCACCACATTTTCCTAAAAATGATTAATTAACCATGCCCTAGATACAACGTCCTCTCTTGAATTTTACTCCAAAGTTCAATGCACTGCATGTATGACTTGCAACTTTCAGTTAAAAATAAGTAATTTCAATTTGTCATACGTTTCTGAACTTAGTTTTAAATTCTCAACTGAAATGAAAAAGGAATACATTGAATAAAAACATTTTCCTATATAGTTTATGGATTACCCTCACATCCTTTCCTCCGTCGTGAAACATCGCAAAAGGGGAGACACGACAAAACTTTTAATCGAATTTAGCTTCTTTTATTCTGACAAAGATGAAATTCACATTATATATATATATATATATATATATATATATATATATATATATATATATAGTATAGGTATATAAAAGGCTTTCACAGAAATTAAAGTTATGATTTTCCTGTCAATATTTCAGAAAGCAAAAATGTTCCCTCGAGCACTGATGATCATTTTGAAACTTTCGCTTTTGAAAACTTTAAATTATTTTTCATAAACTTTGAGACATTGTGGAACCAATGTTTGATTAGTAACAATTTTATGGTTCGATGTTGGAGATATCTTTCGATTGTACAGTAACCTATTACTGGTTAAGTTATTACGTATTTAAAATTCAGAGAATGAAGTTTCTGCGACAGTTTTTGTCTATAGACTTTACTATCGAATTTAGTATGATCTCTGGAAATACGAAGTTAATAATTTTCATGATTAGACTATATTTATGAGACATATTAGCCTAGTTCGTTGACATTTTTAAGTTCTTACATTATATATATATATTTATAAGCAAACTGAGAGAGAGAGATTTATTAAAGCACAATGTCAATACTACTTAAAACACTATTTATGAGCGTTATGAATTTTATTCAAGAGATTTTTGGACGAATAAATAATGACTAATTATTGTATATTGAATTTACAGTAAATTTAAGATGATTTATTCCTCCTTAAGCAGTTATTTATCAGCCTCTATTACTTTTAGAGTTTGGTTTAGGTGCGCATCTTTGGTTTAAACTAGGACCCCCTTAACCAACCCTTTAGTAAAAACTAGAAGATTTAAGCGTACTGAATATTTTAAAAGAACAGTATTTTATTTTGGCCCTACTTATGCAACTTAAATAACTCGTGTTTTTTCCACGCACATTCCAAAGCTTGCAAACGAGTCATGCGCGTTAGATAAATACAGTATTTCATATATAGATTAGACTTTCACTCTTGAAGATAAAATCTTTTATAACATTGTTCAAATCATCGTAAGTGTTCAACGCAAGAACTTTTTAAATTTAATAAGAACTAATTTTTAAAGTACCAATGAGAAAGCAGTTAAATTTACTATAACTAAACGTGGTTGTACGAGTATTACTGGATTTGGAGGATTGACTAAAGAATGAAATTCTGTACGAAGGTGATTTGACATACAAATATTATAGCAGTAGAAGAAAATGAAAATATTTATTGGCCGAAAAATAACTTCCATAATACATATAATAATAGTAAAATATATAAAAACAGAAATAGACAAAATAAAACCACAAGTAATGAAAAAACAATATCGATGTTAAGTGGAGTTATTGATATAGACTAGAAGACATATGGCGGGACTGATGAATAGCTTGAATAATTGTATAATTGTATAATTGGATTATAATGCAAAATTTCAGTAGTTACAGGAACAGGTATACTACTAATTCAAAAGTAATTAAAGAGGTACTGGAGAATTCAAAGGAAGAGTGACAAAGTGAACAAAGTTGACTATTTTCAAAGTCTGTATGTGCAAAACATAAATTTGTAGAATGCAAATGAATAATAAAACCACCACCAATAATATAAGATTTAGTTGAACGCAGTTTATCAGTTATTTCTCTTCGAGATTCATTGATAATGATACTGCTAATATGTCTGTAAGTGCCATCAATTACATAGTGGTGCATACTTTGATTTAAAGGTATTCAAAGGCGTTCAATATACCAGAGGATTCGTGAATAACAGAGCATTTCCAATTAGACCTAAAAATGAGATATTAGGAACCCTCCCCAACAATTGTTCCTATGAACATGAAATCACGTACAATTATAAATATAGTATCCTCGATTAACCAGGTTTCAACCAGAATAGTTAAAAGTAAAAAAGGCAAAGGTCAGCGGGCACTCGCACCATCTGAGGCGGAGCTCAAGATCATAGTGAGCGAGAACAATAAAAGGTAGTGAAAACTAAAATAGCTTAAAGAAATGTTCAGTTACCATTCATTGCCCACTGCCACTTTACTGATTTTTTTTAGGTAATAAGGAGCGGGCTAAGGGCAAGCGCCCGCAAAAGTGATCCCTCCACGGAAGACAGAGAGAGCGAGAGAGCCAAAAACAAGGTCTCTAAGGGTCAATGATGATATTTTTCTTTTTTTTAATAGAAATTTTGAAAAGGTTGTGTAGTGTGTAAGATGCATATATATATATATATATATATATATATATATATATTATATTATATATATATATATACAGGGTGGGCCGTAAGTTTCCATACATAGGAAAAATAAACATTTTTTATGGACAACCATTTTTATTTATATAATATGCTCTACATGGTTGCCATTGTTTTGAAAACACATTTCAATACGTGTTCCCCACTGTTGATGAACACGCATTAGCACAGTTGACGTTATGCTTGTAATGGCGTTGGTGATACGTTCCTTTAGATGATTTATGTCTCGTATCTTTTCCTGATACACCATGGCCTTCAAGTGCCCCAAAGATAGAAATCAAGGGGGGTGAGATCTGGGGATCTGGGAGGCCACTCCACAGGACCACGCCGACCAATCCAAGCATCCGGAAACTGCTGATCCAAATACCGACGCACGTGAAGACCATAATGAGGTGGAGCTCCATCTTGCTGGAAGTAAACTGGGAAGTTACCTTCCTCGTTTAGCAGGGATGGGAAAATCTCTTCTTGCAACATGTTAAGATACCTTTCGGCATTAAGATTTCCACTGACAAAAATTGGTCCAATAATTCTGTCACCCCATATCCCGGCCCACACCATCACTTTACCGGCACCCTGCATCTTCGTCGGACTCAGCCAGTTAGGGTTAGCATTACTCCAATAACGTATGTTTTGCCGATTAACCTCTCCATTGACGTAAAAATTTGCTTCATCAGTAAACAAGATCTTACATTAGGGTATCTGAAACATAAAAACAAACGTTTAATTTTTCCTATGTATGGAAACTTACGGCCCACCCTGTATATACCTTTGACCTTTGATTAGCTTCCGCCCGAATTGTTCATTCTGACGAAGGTCAAGCTCTTCACTCCACCTTAGACCTACAGTTTAACGTGGAATCCGAACCACGCCCCATCAGCAACCCAGCGTCTTAACCACTAGGCCACCTAGGGTACCCATTTATTTACCAACCACTTTCTTTATTGTGTGGAAGGATGAACAGCTGGGTTTTGCTGCGCGCCGGCTGCCATCGGGTCTCGAACCCGGGGCCGATGGATTCGTAGTGTGTGTGTGTGTGTGTGTAGTGAGGAATAGAGGAGAAGTGCGTGTTTGAGAGCATGCTGGACTGCTACTTAACGCCAGACGATTTTATTTAGTTTCAAATCAACAGGGCATTGAAAGATAATAAACACAACTCGTTAAAGTTTATTCTTACGCATTTAATACAGAAAGAGGGAGCTACATTTATCATAATGCATAGTTTTAATTAGCCTGAAAGAATTAATATGTAAAATAGTGAAACAACACACGAGGAATTGTACTAAAAAATATGTAGTCTTCAACGTGCTCGAAGCTTTCAAAACACATTACAATTTTTACCACCAAAATACAGGGTCTGTCAAAAAAACTAAGCCAAACTCAAACCTTTATTAAAACAAAATCATTTATCTAAGTAAGTTGAATTTTTTACACAATAAAGTATCGGTAATCACCTATTATCCTTTAAATTTTTATGACGATATCTTCAGAATTGTTAATTTTATTAATAATTAACTAAAAAGTGAGATTCTCCTACTTAACATGAAAAAAAATTTTTTTACGATATACTGTAGATAATTTTTAGTTTAATAAAATTAATAGAACTGTTCAATATGATTCCCTTGCATTTCTATCACTTTTTTTAATCTTGGTCTGAATTCGTCTATTGCTCGATTTATTTGCTCTTGGGGGAGCTCTGCCCATTTTGCGATAATCAACTCACGCAAATGATTGACATCCCTTATTCTGTTCCTATACACTCTCTCTGCCAAGTTTTCCCATATTGCGTAGTCTACAGGGTTTACAGTAGGTCAGGGCTGTTAGGTGGCCAATTATTCGGTTCCAGAAATTCAGGCACATTCTTTTTCAAATATTCGATGGTTGTTTTGGCAGTATGTGATGTTGCACATCTTGTTGAAAAATAAAGTAACCTTGACTAGCCAAGTTTCTCATTTCTGGAAGCATTTTCTCAAGCAGGGTATTGAATAATATTGAGCCATTAATTTTCACTCCTGGCTCAATAAAAATATTGAAGTTTTTCCCAACTTGGACACTCCAACAGAAACCATGACGCTAGAAGAAAAGTGACTCCTTGTTGCGTACAGTCTTTCATCTTGGATTTCATTTTTCTTCGCAACATCAGAATAAACCCGGTCTTCTGTGAGTTTCTTGGTGGCTCTACCGTAAAACGTTTTTCATCCGTAAAAAATGTCTTGGAAAGTTATCTTCAGTTATTATACGTAAAATACGTTTGGATTTCTCAACTCTTTTCTGACAGTTTACTTCTGACAATCTTTGTCCATGCACTCTTTAAATGGTTTAAATTGCAGATCAGATTTAATAATCCTTCTTACGCTTGATTCTGATATTTCTAGTTCTTTGATATTTGAGCAGGTGTCATGTGGCTACCATGACTATGGATACGTTCCTCCACTTTCTGAATATTTTCATCTACTCTAACTGATTTGGTCGCCCACTACCAACCTTCTTTCAATGCTTCCTGTTTCATCGATAGTTCTCAATAAGTAATCTAAACTGATCTAGTCCATCCTTTATAATCGAATTCAGAAAAAATTTCCTTGCACTATAACCTTTTTCAACTCTATAATGCTTTATAATTATTTTATCTTTATGTGAGAATGGCATATTTAGAGGTATTCAAGAAAAATTTTAAATCTAAACAAATTCTGAAAAAGAGAAAAAAGAAGATATTACATAATGAGAAAAACTGAAATTTTCGCAATCTGTAGAAATAACCGCATAACTCCTAAAATATTTAAAATAAAGTTATAAAATTATCACAGATTATTTATGAACCTTTTATTTATTTAGTATAAAAAAATATTTGAAATCTCTATCAAATTGTGCATTTTATAGAGATTTCAAATTGGCTTAGTTTTTTTTTGACAGACCCTCTATACTGTACATTACTGCCATATGTTGAATAGATACATTATACTGTTATACGTGGTACTCTGAATAATAATAATAATAATAATAGCAATAATAATAATAATAATAATAATAATAATAATAATAATAATAATAATAATAATCCATGAAAAATGCTAACAAAAGAATGATAAAAACAAAATGAAATAAAATGAAAACACAAGAAATCCATCTAACAAATGAAAACTTGACATTATATCTCATTTGCATCTTCAAGTTAAAAAATGTCTTTGTCACTTTCTTTTACGACAAAATACATTAAAAAGCAAAAGCATTTCCATCTAAACTTCCCCACCCTTCCAAAAGATTTGGGTGAAGATAACTTTTTAAGAATGAGTTTTTGGTATTTTCAAAGTTAGGAAATGCTTCAGACTCCGGTCTTGCTTCTTCTTGCCGGCGTCATTCTTTCGTTTTCTTCTTGCAGGCGTCGCGGAGATAACTTATTCAGAAGGCGAGATGAGAGCAAACTTTGGCCTTTGCCTTTGAATTAACGTTTTGAAAACAGTTTGGCCAAATTGGTAATTATATGCATGCAGAGGCTTCCTAAAGTGGAGCAAAGGGCATGTTCAAACTTACATCAATGTTATATTTAAATATGAAAAAAAAGGAGAATTTTTTTTTAAGCTTTCCTTGAAGCTTTTGTGAATGCAGATTAAATACACATTTACTTTTAATTTATTATGATTGCATATTTTTTATTTGTCTTTATTTGAAAATATTGAAAGGGATCTTGTTTAACGAGACTTAAGGGACAGCAGCTTGAAGTGGTTGATACAGAATATATATATAAGATATATACGATAGTAATTTGTTAATTAAATAGCGGTACTAATTTCAAGTGTTCAGTCTCCCCCCACTACAGTGGTTATAGGCTATTGCGCTTTCTAAAGACTATGAAATGATAGTTACTACAATCTTTAGTAGTAATAATAATAATAATAATAATGGAGTTGCTCAACCTTCGTAATGCAAAGATCATAGGATGGAGGAGACCTACTACTTTGCTTGGGATTCGAACCATCTAAGGGTAATTAAATTATCTGAACGCAGAAGTAGTCACCCATCTAACTACTACTCAGACTCTGACGTCGCTTAACCGTGCTGATCTAATGGGAAGAGATGTTGTGATTTGGCCATGACGTAGGCCACAAATTTTAGTAGAAAAATATAAAACCTTAAGTATGACAAAGCGTTAAATAATTAAATATTTCAAATATTGTACATAAATGCTAAAAGTTTATGTTATTAATGTTAATTCAAGCCCAGAAACATTGTACTAATGAGTGACAACTGCAAAAATATCTTCTTTATTGTATAGCAGCATGATGCAAAGGAAACATATACTATAACGCGTGAGAAACCTGTATATACTCTCTTAAAACACTCGCAATACACAAAATACTTGAAGATCAAAGTTTTGCAGATAAATTTTTTATTTATAAAGAAGTTGTTTAACTTTGATGCTGAAAAACTTCCAGAAGTCAAGGCTTCGCTGACATATGATATCATGCCTTAATTACTGTTCCAGCCAGATTAGGAACTAGAAACAAGAAATAGAAAGAGGTAGGAAGGAAGGAACACACACACACACACACAAGGAAGGAAACAGATAAATGAACGAACACCTAGAAAAACAGACAGACATACACACCACAGTAGTTCCTACAACTTAATACAAGAATTCCTATAACAGACACAGTAGCTTTTTAATTTACGACCTCAAATTCCTGACAACTCCACTGAAGATGTGGATGAGATATACATACAGTATATAATTTGTGAGAAAAAAAAATATATATATATATATATGAGTATATTATATATATATTTTTTAAATGGTAAATCAACAAACTCGTCTAGAAAGAGATTTAATATCCAGAACTCTAAATACAAAATGAATATAAAAAAAACACTTGGGCAGCTCTAAATATTCTTATTAGAAACAGAGTTAAGAAAACATCAAAAGTAAAACTAAATGTTAATAACATGATTACTGATCATATTTCAGCTAATAAACCTTCGTTCAAAATTACCAAATAATAATAAATCACCATTGAACTGTACCATCCAGCATATCAAATTCATTTTTATTCGTTTCTGCTTCTCCTGAAATACACGAAAGAGGAATAACACCAATAATAACAGCCATAATTTTTTTGTATTCATAATGAAGCTTGCTTTGAAAAAAACTGTATAGCCAATATTGATTGCCTATCGCCTTAGCACTCCGATGGAAATTTCCAGCAGAGTTAATGTCTAGATGACAGGCAGTCGGCCTACATTTTTTCATTATAAATGTGTGTGTGTGTGTGTGTGTGTGTGTGTGTGTGTGTGTGTGTGTTTTACCTAAATTTTTAGGACAGGCTGCCTTAAAGGAGAATATGGAGAGACCTTAGTTCTTGCATATGTTAGGTCCAAAGCGAGTCGCATTTGTTATCCATATTGTAGTTCTGGTTGGTTGTGATTGTAGTAGTTCTAGTAGTCGTAGTTACACTGATATTGTTTGAGGTCCCTGAACACATCCGCTGTTGTATTTAGTTTCAGGGCCACCAATGTTATCATTAGGATAATACCTACTCTGTCGTCTGTTCATTGTTGTGGACTAACTCCGAGCCGAGTCTGTTATTATTTTTAGTAACTCAACATAAGCAGGTCATTGTGCCTAATTGTTTTCTGGGATAGGGTTACCCAGTTATTGTTTTCCAAATGAAATTTACACAGAACTTGAAGGGAATTTAAATACCCCCCTTTCGCCTTTGAGCATTCGCTCACAACTGAAGACAAGCCTTCAATTGAAAAGAAAAAATATTCACAACTGGCAAAAATGTTCAACTTACGTATTCGAACACTAATGTTAAAAATTGGCCTGTTTAAACTGAGATGATTTTTCATTAGCTGCTAATAACGGATCAGTCTCTTCATTATCTGTATTCAGCAAAATTTGAGAACTTTTTTATGTAATCGGAAATATTATTATTTAATTCTACTCAACAAAGTATTTTGGTCAGGCTTTGGAGGTGCTGCACATGATTGGCTTAAAGTTGCTATAAATGATCTGTAGCATTTAATAATGTATACGAGGTGCGATCCAAAAGTTCCCGAACTGTACCGACAAAAAAATGTAGGCTTACCTTAGGTTCTAATTACTGCTGTCCCCTTTGAAGTAGTCCCCTTGGGAGTTGATACAGCGGGCCCAGTGATTTTCCCACTGCTAGAAGCACCTCTGGAACTCCATTTTGGTGATGTTGTTCAGCACCTCGTGCGATTCCGCCTGAATCTCCTTGATGTCGTAAAATCCTCGCCCCCTTCAGCGGATCTTCATCTTGGGGAACAGGAAGAAGTCACAGGGAGTTAGGTCGGGGGAGTAGGGGGTTGGGGGACCACTGCCATGTTGTTTTTGGCCAAAAACTGCTGCACAGACAGAGCGAATTTGGCAGCGATCCGACTCGTGTTGAGTTCCTCCGTGAGGATGCGTTGGCATGAACCAAGCGATAGGCCAACGATGCTGCAGATGTCGTTAATCGTTCGCCGACGGTCCTCGTGGATAGCCTGACGCACTTTTTCAACATTTTTGTCGGTTCTGCTGGTTGAGGGCCGACCAGAACGTTCGGAATCCTCAACTAACGTTTGCCCACGTTTGAACCGCGAGAACCACTCGAAAGTCTGGCTTCTGCCCGTGGCATCATCACCAAATGCTTGTTTAAGTATTTCGTGGGTCTCCGACGCGGTTTCGCCGAGTTTGAAGCAAACTTGATGCACACTTGCTGCTCCTTCAAGTCTGCCATTTCTCTTCTCGCAAAAATCGCATAAAACCACTAACACTAACGCACAATAACGCTCGTGAAAAAAAAACGCGTGCACACTGCTTCACGATAAAGCTGTTTAGCGCTATCTAGCGGCCCAAGTCCGTACTACGGCCTGTTAGCGCTCCACGCTGCCAGTCCGGGAACTTTTGGATCGCACCTCGTACTTCACTAAATTAATTATTTATTGATTATAAAACATGATGCGCATCAGGGGCCAATCTTGGATTTCCCATTTATTTTTTTGTGTATAAATGGTCTTCCAGTCTTCCCAAATATATTAATTTTGTTGCAGATGGCACAACAATGTTTCCTTCCTGCAAGGATGCTAAAATAAATTTACACCAATGTTATGGACTGGTTGACCTCTAACAAACATTTTTAAATATCAATAAAACGAATTTCATGATTCAATAAAAAACAAAATATACATTTAGATGAATTGAATGTCTGATCGATTGATATAAAAGTTTACGAAGTAGCCAAATTTTTTTGAGTAATGTTTGACAAGAACTCATTATCGAAGGACCATATGAACTACAGTGGCGCTCATAAGTGTACATGCAGAGAAATATTTCGTTTACATTCATACTTATCTTTTGTACCATGCATAAGATAGTTATGAAAAGTTTACCGTTCGTTTGCAAAAAGGTAACACATAAAAAAATTAGTTCAACTCCAACACATAATGTAAGACATTAAAGAATTTGATGAAAATAAAATAAAAAAATTAAAATGCAAAAGTCTTCGTGTATTTTTTTACAAAATTATTTAATACTTTGTATGTCCACCTTAGGTTTCAAGAATTTAAAATTTTTATCAGTAGTTGGTTGTCTATTGATTAAAGACTTAGCAATTCTGAATTGTAGAAGTTTCCCTTTGAATCTTCATGGAAGACAGAGGACTGTACAGGATATTCGAAAAGTCCCGTCACCCCCTACAAAATGTACATATTGTAATACCAATTTTATTTTTGTGATTAATTGTATTTATATGTGGTAGGTGTAATTTAAGAAACAACTCACTAGCAACAATTACCTTAATTACAGTAAATAAAGTTACTAATTAGTTACTAATGAAAAATATCTGTGTGTGCACCATCATTTTCGTAAAAAAGGATTATGTGCCTCCATGTGCGGTGTGAGAATCGACGCAACATGGCTGGAGTGATTGCACCAAATGCATCTCGAACAGCGTGTTTCAGTTCCTCTGTTGTGTGGTAACGCATCCAGGATACATACGTTCTGCTTGACGAAACCCCATAACGCATTGTCACATGAATAAAGATATGGACTTCGGGGCGGTTACTGAAGAGGGGCAGGTAAATGCTGCGAGCCATGGCCAATCCATTTGTCTCTGAACACTTCGTTGAAGAATTCCCTCACATTAATGGCAAAATGAGACGGAGCCCCATCTTGTTGAAACCACACCCGACCAAGCAGCCCTAAGCGTTCGAGCTCAGGCACAAACAGTCCCGTAACATGTTGAGGTAGGCAGTTTGGTTGACAGAACCCTCAAAAAAATATGGACCGAACAAATTCCTGGCAGACACCGCAGCCCATATCATCACGTGCGGTGGATGGTGTTCCAGTTCCTGAAAGAAGTGTGGACTTTCCTTGCTCCAGAAGTAAACATTTCTCATTTTGGCGCTACTGTAAATTGCACACTCGTCAATAAAATCACTCTTCCACGTGCAGGAATTGTTGGTAAAACGGTAAAAAACCATTCAGAAGCTTCTGTATCGCTCAATTCATTAACATATGACCGGCGGTATGGTTTCATGCCGAGATCTTACAATATGTACATTTTGTAGGTGTAACGGGACTTTTCGAACACCCTGTACAATAGGGTGTATCATGCTCAATGAAGCGCGAATTTCAATATTGGCAGTATGTATTCCTATGTAAAATTAAATTTTAGGAGGGGTTTGTTTTCTTGAACCTTTGCTAAAAATCACGTTTAAGTGTTCAAATTTCCACTTTTTCGTTTTCTGGTTATGTACAGAACAGCTGTGCAGGATATACACTGTAGTACAAATGTAACAGACCGGTTTCTTACCAAACAAAACCATTGTAACAGCTGTTATAGGCTACTAGAGTTTCACTGTGATAATTTTCTATGTTTCAGATACAAAGCTTGGTGAAGATTGTGTAGCCACCATGGCTAAGCAAGGACGAAAGACCAGAAAAAGTTCTGGTTCAAAGCTGTGATCTGGTGGGTCCAGGCAAGCAGTTATTTCCCACAGAAGTTCTAACCTGGAGAGCTGTGTTTCAGAGAGGAATCCTCCTCCAGGAAGAGAAGCTGCTTCTGGATGATATGAAGAGAGCTCAGTACCCTCTGCAAGATTTGGCTAAGGACTTGGAATCACTGGTACTGGCACAGTGGCGCAAAAGTAATGCCAAGTTCACTCCTCCTGTGATCATTCAAGAGAGATCCATTGCCAGGAAGATTCTTGTCAGGTGGAATGAAATGACTGACCTAGTGAATGGCAGAGTGAAGGCTGCAAAGAGAGAGAAGAGAGTATCTGAACTTGATACATTGTTTGACATAACAACCTGCAGACATGATATCACTCTCTGTGGAACTGAAGCATCTGGTTGCTCTGGCTGTGCTGCTAGAGTTCATGTCAACTGTGACTGTCCTCTGCCTCAGAAGATTCCAAAGCTAGAGCTAGAATAGCTCCATTACCAGAGGATTAAAACCTCAGAAGTTTCTAGCTTCCGGATGGCATCTGTTGATGTGAAGGAAACAGTGAAGCAGGTGAAGGCTGCTAAGAGGAAGGAGGAAGAACAGAAGGCAGCTGAGAAGAGAAACAGAAAAGAGGAAGAAGAAAAGGAGCTACTGCTTAAAGCTGATGATGGTGATGATGGTGATGATGATGAAGATGAGGTGACTTCGTCGCAAGAGTCTCCAGGCAGAGCAGCTCCTACTGCTGACACAGATTTTTCCAGTCTGCACTAGGCACAAGCTCCAGTGTCAACACTGGCAAAGTCTCCACCTCTGCCAGGAGGAACTACATGGATATCTCAAGCACTGCTGCGGCTGCAGTCAGGTTCAAGGTGGCAAACACTCCTCCAGCAGCCATTGCAACTGGTTTCTTGCAAGATCTCATCAAAGCTGGCCATCTCTCTTCTGATAAGGCATATTTAGCTGTTGACAGGATGAAGATGTGGGGGGGGCAAGGAGTCTGTAATAGGTGCCTCGGTGGAGGCCCTGGAGAAAAGGACAGAGGGAGAGGAGATCAAGGGAATTTTCTTTGATGGAAAACAAGATAAGAAGACAAAGATCATGAGGTACAATGAAGAAACTGTCCGCTTCCATCCTGATATTACAACTGAAGAGCACTATAGTGTTACCTGGGAACCTGAGGGGAAGTATCTCTTCCGTTGTACACCAGAAGAACCTGAAGGAAATGAGAAACCTGCACTGAAGATAGCTCAGGCTCTGTTTGAGGGGATTAGTGCTCATGGTGATAAAGATACTATTGTGGTCCTTGGTGGTGACTCCACCAACACAAACACAGGACCTGATGGATGAGCCATCACTCACTTGGAGAGACTGCTAGGTCACAAGTGTCACTGGCTGATATGCCAGTTGCATATTAATGAACTCAGCCTCAGGCACATGATCATCAAGCTTGATGGTCCTTACACGCACAAGTCTGGGTTCAGTGGCCCAATAGGAAAACTTTTGGAGAAGATCAATGACATACCTGTCAACTTTAGCTTCAAGGCTCTGCCAGGAGAAGATATAATTGAACTGCTAGAACACATTGTACAGAACCTTAGCACTGACCAGAAGAACTGCTACCTACTGATCAAAGCTCTCAAGACAGGAGATTTGAGCAAGGAAGTTGTTGGTCTGAAGTGTGGCCCACTGAATCAGTCACGCTGGCTGACTACAGGTGAGGCTCTGTTGATGCTGTGGATGAGGCAGCATGGTCTGAAGGGGGAGGTGTTGAAAAAGCTGGAGGTGCTGCTGAAGTTCTGCCTGGACTTCTACTTCAAGATGTATTTTGAGATCAAGTTGAAGCACCACATGAGGTATGGACCTCACCATATTGTGACCGCTCTGGACTGCTGAGAAGCCAGACCCTGACCTCATGAAGTCAGGACATAATCACTCATGTGATAGTTCGTGGAGCATATCATGCTCACAGTGAGAACCTCATTGCTCTCTCCTGTGCAGTGAGGATGAGGAGGAGAGGGCATGGGGGTGTTGAGATGATCAAGAAGATCAGATGTAAGTCTGAGTCTAGAGACATGAGTCTGAGAACTCATAGAAACCCTAAACTGAATTTTGATGCCACTTCTCCAATTACTCTGATTAATTGGGATAAGGAGAAACTGTATGAGCCATCTTCACTTGTAAGATGTCAAGAGGAGAAGTTGAGGAGCTTCTCAGGTCTCCACTTGAAGTTCAGGACTTCTCAGTTCACACTCAAAGCTGTGAAAGAGCAGTCCAGGTAGTTTCAGCTGCAGCTCATGCAGTGTATGGGCAAGAGAGAAGAGATGGTTTTGTTCGTGCTAGGATCGATCACAGAGAATTGTTGCCAGTTTTCAAGTCAAAGCAAGACATTATGAACATGTTTTAGATCTCTACAAGACCTGCTAGACAAATCAAGATGCTTTCAGAAGAAAAAATCTCAAGACATTCAGTTGACCAGCATATTATTACAAGCTGGCTGGGGGTGGAGTAGGGACTTAACTTATACAAATATTAAAGAAGAATTGCAATTGCGAAAAAAAGGTTGAACGTCACACTCAGTGATGCCGAAAAGAGAATAAATAAAAATAGGTGGAAGCGTTTCTAAAAAAAAAGAAAATGCAAGACCAAGAAAGAAGAACAAAAAGATTCTGCCTGATGAAAAGGACAGCCGCGAAATGTGGTGTATAGGAGACTAAAAATGATACAATTCCTTAGTTTTGGGCCATTTTGGGTGATTTTGGTTATTTTAGGGGTTATGAACTACTTTGGCTGATCTTAAATGGGTCCAAGCCTGCCCCTAGAAATGCTAAAGGGTGTATGTGAACAATACGGAACATATGGAGGTCATTTGAGGCTCCCAAGTCTTTGAAATTGGCCAAAAATCCCATTTTTCAACAAAAAAGTGCGATTTTGAACACTTAAATGCTATTTTTCGCAAAAGTTGCAGAAGACGAACCCGTCTTAAAATTCAATTTTACATAGGAATACATACTGCCAGTCTTGAAATTCCAAGTTTTTCAATATTCGACCTGAGCATGATACACCCTACTGTACAAGACATTAGTAAACAATAGGCCGTCGTGGTAAAGAGTTGTCTACAGATCTTAAGAGATCTATTATTGCTGCACACGAGTCTGGAAAAAGTTACAGGATTATAGGAAGAGAGGAGAATAACTTCGAATTCCATTTACGGAGGTTGCTGCAGTTATAAAGAAATGGAAAGGCTTTGGAATAATCAAAACTCTACCAAGGTGTGGACGACCTTGCAAGATTTCAGAACGTACAGCTAGACGGATCGAAAGAATGCTACTGAAAATCCACCAATGACTGCAGGTGATAATTGCCAAACACTAAGTCTGTCTGAGATCGATGTCCATCCAACTACTGTACGTCGTACATTGAGAAAGAATGGTCTGTATAGAAGAGTTGTACGAAGAAAACCTCTACTACGAAAAGCGCACAAAGAAGCTTGTTTAAAGTACATCAATGATCATCAAAATGATGGATTTGCATTCTGGAAGAAAGTTCTCTGGACAGACGAGACCAAAACTGAATTATTTGGGAACAACGAGCAACAATATGTTTGGCGAAAATCAAATACTTCTTTGGGGATGCTTTAGTGTTTCTGGTCCAGGAAAGCTTGTTATTAATGGAATCTTGAATTTGAAGAAATATCAAGAATTTTAAAAGAAAGTATATTGCCTTCAGTTCGGGAGTTGCGAATGGGTCGCAATTGGGTACTGCAACAAGATAATAATCCAAAACATAAAAGTAAGACCGCCATGACATATCATGTGAGAACCTATCAAAGGCTTTCGACAGGTCAAGGAAAACTAAGAGTGTGTGTTCTTCGTAGTTTAGGTTTTTCTAGATATTTTCTAATCGCATGTTGTTGTTGTTGTTGTTTAGCCGATCAGCCCACCATGATCGAGCAAGCCGGCGGCACGCAGGTAACCGATCGCCCTCTCCGGAGTGGACCAGAGGTTCAGCGCACTAGTGATGTTGTGTTGTGCTCGTTGTTGTGCTAGAGTGGTACAGTCTGTCATAATGTGTTCAATTGTTTGTGGTGTGTCTTGGCACAGGTGGCAGGTGTCGTCTGTGGAGTTGTCTAGTCTGTGTTTATTGTCTGTAAGTTGGGGTGATGTCCACATCGAAATCGTGCTAAGTTAACTCGATCCGATCTGCTCAGGCTGATCTCTGACCTGTCATTGGGTGGCGGCTTCGCACCTAGGACCGCATTCGGACCGAGTCGTGTCAGTGCTTTGTTGTGGGTTAGGTGAGTGTGTATGTATTTTTTGTACTGTGCGGTGTCTGTGGGGCGTGGTATGGAATGGAGTATTTGGTTATAATGTCTCTCTGGTGTTACCTTAATGGTGCGAGGTGTCGGTGCATGATTGTACATGTAGTGGCAAGGGTGTTATGGGTTAGTTGTCGCTGCTGCCATTAATTGTGTTCCCCTCATGTCTAAATGTTCCCTAACTTTCAGTATTTTTGTTTCTGTGTGCAGGTGTTCTATTGGTGTTGTTTGAGTGCATCTTGTAATGATACGAAGTGCGTTGTTTTGTATTGTCTGTAAGGTGTTTATGTGTGTTTGAGATAATGGGTGCCCAGCATGGGCTAGCATAGTCCATAACTGAGCAAATATATTGTTTGTATATGAGTGATGTCGTTTCCTGCTGGTGTCCAAAGTTTGTGCCTGTTAGTACCCTAAGCGTGTTAAGTCTTGACGTACATTTGTTTTTAATGTCCTGAATGTGGTTTGCAAAAGATAATGATGTGTTGTATGTGACCCCAAGTATTTTGGTCCTGTGAGTGTGTGGAATGGTGGTGTTGTTTAGTGTAAGCTGGGGAGTTATCTGGTGTTCTTTTGTGTTGCTTGTTAGCAAGGTGATGGTTGATTTTGTGGGCGCTACTTTGAGTCTATTGTGTGTGAGCCAGTCTTGTATACTATTTATGTATGTTTGTAGGTTATTTGTAGCGGTGTCGATGTTGTTGTGGGTGGATGTTAGAGTGATGTCATCTGCATATGATGATAAGCTTGTTATCTATGGGTGTTGGAATGTCGTGCATGTATAAGTTGAAGAGTGTTGGTGAGAGAACAGAGCCTTGAGGGACCCCGTTCGGAAAAAGCTTGTTTTTGGATGACTTGCCATTAAATGTGACATGTGATTATCTTCCTGAAAGATAGTTACTCAGCCACCTTTTGGTGTTATTGTGCATGTTTGTGTTGAGCATTTTGTTTATGAGAGGGAAACGTGGGATAGCATCAAATGCTTTACTAATGTCTATTGTTGTTGATAGTGCACGTTGAGCTGGTCGTCTGGAGTTGATGCCATCCATGATGTGGTGCGTGAGGTTAGTGAGTAATGTCGTGGTTGAGTGGTGAGATCTGAATCCATGTTGAGTAGGCGATAGTGGTATGTGTGGGTTGGTGATTTGTAAGATTAGTCTTTCTGTTACTTTGGAAGGTGTGCATAGTAAAGTAATAGGTCTATAGGAAGCTGGTTCTGTTGGATTTTTGTTTGGTTTGAGTAGTGTTTACAATAACTTTACCTTCTTTCCATATGTCAGGAATAATACAGTGTTGGTATGACTATGTGCTGATATTTGTGAGAGCTAGTATTCCCAATTGTTTAAAGTGATGTTAGATATGTTGTCTGGTACAGTCGCCTTCGAATTCTTAATGTTTTTGATGATCTTGGTGGTCTGGTCTATATTGAAGGGTGTAATGGTCGTGTTGAATCTGTTGGTTTTCTTGTGTCTGGCTGTTTGTCTGTCTGCGTGTTTCTGGTTGTTGTTTCTGTTTAAGTGACTTATCTTTACGTTGTGATTAACTAGAATGTTAGCTTGTTGTGTATATGTTGGGATATTATTTTGGCTGCGACAGATAGCCGCTGTGTGGTGTGAATGCCGCTGTTAGAGTGGGTAATACTGTTTGTAGTCTTGTATAGCCTTGCTCTATCTGTGGAGTGGTTTAGGGTTGTTATGAATTCCCTAAATGCTTCTGTTTGTTTTTCTTTGAGTTTGTTGTGTTTATTTCTGTGTTGAGTTGTTGTATCTGCTGTTTTATGGTTTCTGTGTGTGGTGTTTGTGTGTTATGTTTGAGGTTGTTACGTTGCTTTATGGTGTGTGCTATTTCTCTAGCGTAATTTGGGTTGTATTTCCTAATGTTGCCCTTGGCTATGTATTTGTTTGCATTATTGATGATCTGATTAAATGTCTTGAGTATTGATGTTTATGATGGGTGTGCTGTTTAATGTGGAGAATTGTTCCTCAGTCTGTATTTTGAACTGTTCCCAATCAGCTTTCTTGTAATTTCTGTAAGTGTGCCTAAGGCTGATGGGGCAGAGTATAGAACGTGTTGTAATGATGATGGGCAGGTGGTCTGATGACAGTTGTTTTTCTGTTCTCCAGTGTGAATGTGTTGCTAGTGAGAGGGAACAGAACGTTATGTCTGGGGAGGAGTTCGAGTATCCTGCTTGATGTGGTATGTGTGTATGTTCTTCTGTATTGTTAAGAATGAAGAGGCTGTTTAGTTGTGTGGCTATGTTGGCGCCTCTGGTGTTGCTTTGGTTGTGCAGGTACCAACTAGTGTCTTTAGTGTTGAAGTCTCCTCCTCAGATGACATTAGTGAGAGAGGCCAGATTGTGTAACTGTGGATTGTAATTGGCTGGCGCCTGAGGTAAACTATCTGGTGGGATGTAAATGTTGATTAGTGTGGTGTTGTGTTTTGCGCGTGTTTTAATGTTAATGTTAATTGTCTGTATTTCTATCGTGTTATCTGCTTGGATTATGTTTGTAATGTTTTGGGTGGCATCAGTGTAGCTAGTGCTTTTACGTATGTAAGTGATGAGTCCACCACTCCTGTGACGCCCATTACGATCTTGACGGATCGCCGTGAAGTCAGGAATGGTGGGTGTTTTGTGTGTGCGTTTTAGTTTTGTTTCTTGTATAAGTGCTATGTGAATGTTTTGTTTGTGTACGAATTCCCTAAGCTGCATGATTTTGTTTGTGAGGCCATCTACGTTGTACTGTAATATGTTAATATTATACTTCTGTATCTGTCTCATGGTGCTATTGTGTCTATGTCTTTGTGTATGGTGACATGTGTAAGTTGTAGTGGGGCCTGGATTAGTCTTAATGTCGCTGAAGAGTAAGAGTAGTCCGGGGGGTACGCAATTGCTCCCGGTAAATGAAAAAATAGCACGCTGAGAATAGATCCGGCCCCTGGAGCCGATTGGCACTCTGACCGTACCACGCAACAGGCCGTCGACTGCCAGTCTGGCCAACCGTAGACAGCCCGCTGCAGGGAGATTTGAGGATGTAATAGCATGTTAATGGCGTCTTCTGTGGTGTGGCGTTCTCTAAACATGCTTGGGGAGACTATTTTGATAACTTCACAATAAATTTATTTTTCAGAAACCTACAATAAAAATATTGGACCTTTATAAACATTTCATCCAGAGGACATTCCATTGGCACTCTAATAACCCAGCGTCACTAAACTAACTTATCTGACCTTAAAAAACTAAAATATATTAACTTATCCTGAATTGTATGCTCATACGCATTAAAACTTTTAAAGATCAAGGATGTTATCAAAATGACATTTTCTATTCATTTACAAATGTATAAATAAAATTAATTTATAGTGGGTTAATAAATACTTTGTAACGCATCAAAACATTCACTCGTATCCGATTTGGAGTAGAACTAGGCAAGTTTGCAATACACACCGCAATCATTCCTCTTCTCTTAATATTCTTGATGTTTCCTTTTCTCGTGATCTTTCCTGGAAAGATAACATACAGTATATTGTAGAAGTCGATTATCTGGAATAATGAATGTCACCCCTATTTCGGATAATTGAACAGTACATAACAGGGCCTGCTGTGTAACATTTTGTGAACACTTGTTAACAGTACATACATATGTGCATAAGAAAATTATGGGTGAGAATAGAAACAGAAACATTGCTAAGCTACGTACCGGGAGAGAATAAATGAAGGCTTATGTATTTGGCATGTAAAACTTTATTTAATTGCAGAGCACTGTACGACATAAAAAACAAAAGTCTCTCTCTTGAGTACGATTTCAAAAACCGTGCATATCAGTGTCAAACTTTGTCAAGAAGAATAATTGTTGATTACATACAGTATTTCGAGATCGAAAGGAGTCTTTGAGCTTCTTTTTCTTCACCTCATTTGATCTTTTTCTTGCTGCTAAATCATGAAAATTTTTTAGCAGGAGCAGTTTTGTACGATCACTCTCGTCCTGTCGTTCCAACCATTTGAGTCGAGTTTCGAAGGTCGAAAAGGCTTCTCAGTTTGAAGGTGGCCTGATCTCTGCCCAGCGAGCCGCTGAACTATAATTCAGCCTGGAGAGCAAACTGTATCATTCCGGTTAATTGGCGTGCCGGATAATCACCGTCCCGATCATCGACGTTTACTGTACTTTCTTCCTGAAACAGCTTCTAAGAGGTTAGATGTGCCGTACCGCCTCCGCAGTTTCTTCATCCCACTCAGTTGATGTCTCTGTATAGGGGTCTTGTCCGCCCCTATATGGAATACACTTCTCATGTGTTGCTTGGTTTTGCTCACGCAGCTCTACTTAATCGGATGGAATTAGTCTTTTTGTCTCATCAATTCTCCGCCTCTTAGTGTGTGTCTACAATCCCTCTCTGTCTTCGTCGCAATGTTGCCTCACTCTCTGTTTATTATCACTATTATAAGGGATATTGCTCTTCTGAACACTCTAATTGCATGCTTCCTCCTTTAAGGAGAGCTTGCAGTACCAAACTTTCGATAAATTCTTCACTCTCATCCATTTTCACTCTAACGGAAGGGTTAATCGGTATTCTCAGTCTTTCATCTACTCAACCGGTGAACTCTGGAACAACGTTCCTCAGTCCATTTTTCCACCCATCTGTGACCTCCAATTTTTCAAACGCAGAATGTCTAGGCATTTCGAAAACTTTAGATCTTGATTTTGGCTCTCATCTTCTCCTTTCGGGGCTGAAGCTTTTCTGCGGGCGTTCGCCTTTAGCCCTTCCCTCCTACATAAAAAAGTTACCCCCTCAGTTTAGATTGTTTTCATCAAAAAAAACTTTCTCTTTTTTTGTGAGGGGGATTAAAATTAGGCTATGGAATAATTTAAGCAATTTAAGCCTTGATCATAAAAAATATTTCTTGTCTAGCTGCGTTTAAAAATAAATTGCAAACTGCTTTAATAAATTAATTCTGAGAACCTTTATATAAATGTCATTTATGATTTAATGTGTGTATAGCATTATGCTTTATAATTTCTCATATTTTTTTATTAATTCTTCTGTTACTCTGTTAAACTAATTAACATTTTTATATATACTTATGATATTTTATGTATTAGTCATGTGTCAACTTCTTATAAAATGATATATTACTTCGTAATTAATACGAAAGCCCAGTAAAGCCAAAAGTTTAAGACCCAATTTGTTGTACAATAAATTTGTTTTATGTTCCATGCTAAAATTACTGTAATTTTTATTTTGTCAATTAAAACATTTTCTTCTTTCACTCCACTATAATAAAGGGTGTGTGGTAAAAATGCCAGAGATAAGAATGCCGTAGGTTCAGAGGTTCAGCATGCCACATGGTAAAAATGCTATAGGTTAGGTTAGGCGAAGCTAACAAACTATATTAGACTAATACTAAGAAAGTATTAGTATTAATATTATATACTGTGTATACTATGGCATTTTTATCCTCTGGCATTATTACATAGTCGAAATTACGTCACTTCTGATAGAATTAGTGTTTAATTTCATTTACCGCTGAAATTTTTTTACAAATTTTGAACGTGACGCAACATTCCACCCTGTCTATTTTATGTTGACAATTTAGCGTCTAACGTTTTCTTCATTTTTTGTGTGATAGCTATTTTTCATTAGATACTGGAAATTTATGTAGATTTTCTCTGATTAGGCGCAAGCGCGAAGAAAACTTGCACATGCGCAATGAAGGCATGACTATAAAAACAAAATATAAATGCTCGGAATGGTCCTTATTTTAAGGGGTTTATGCTATTTTTCCTAGTCTTAACTACCATGAACTGTAATAACTATATTTTATGTAAAGTGAAAATTTATATTATAGGTGTGTTATCGTGCATGCATTAATTATGTTACATCAAAGAAATTAAAGGCATATTGTATTTATGGCCTACGGCGGACTGCTACGAAATATTAAAATTTCTTACAAGCTTTCATAACATAACCATACAAATAATCCGTCCAGCGAGAATTAATATTAGTTGTTTTATTAAAAAAAAAATACATCTTTTTATTATTTTCTAAACATAAACTGTTTAAGTGCAAATATAATTTTTTTTACCCAAAAAGGTGGTATAATAAAATTGTACAGCAAAACTATAAATACCCAATTTTTTTTTTATGCAGGAAGGAGGACCCAAGGGCAAATTCCAGCAAAAACGCCTTCCTCCCACAAAGGAAGAAGAGAGCCGCCAAAATCAAGGCCCACGGTTTTCGAGATGCCTGGACACTGCGTTTGAAAGATTGAAGGTCATAGACGGGGGGAAAATGGATTGAGGAAGATTGTTTCAGAGTTCACCGGTTGAATATATGAAAGATTGAAAATACCGATTTACTCTTGCGTTAGAGTTGGACAGAAAGTCGAAAGTCGGGTACTGCGTGCTCTCCTTAAAGGAGGAGGTATGCAGTTAGAGAGTTTAGAAGAACAGTGTTAGTTATAATAGCGATAGTGAGGTAACACTGCGGCGAAGAGAGAGGGATTGGAGAGAGTCAGTAAGAGACGGGGAATTAATGACACGAAAAGCCTTTGATTCCACTCGGTCAAGTAGAAGAATTGTGTGGGTTGAGTCACCTCACACATGAGAAGCGTACTCCATACGCGGGTATAGAAACTGCGGAGCCGGTATAGCACACCTAACTTCTTAGAAGCTGGTTTAGAAAGGGAATGAAGAGTGGAAGTGAAGAGTGGAATCATCGGCATAGGAGTGGATAGGAAGTGGAACTTCATAGATAGATCATTGATAAATAAAAGGGAAAGAGTGGGTGACAAGACAGATCGCTGAGGAACACCACTTTTGAGATGTATCGCACAATAGCATAGATTTCACCGAAATCTCGAAAGGAGGATGATCGAGAGTCATGCAAACGTCATGCATATGCAAGAAGATTGCTGTAGAGCGTTCCCTGCGGAACCCATACTGACGATCTGGAAGAAGATTGTGAGAAGAGAGGTGTTTAAGAATCTTCCAATTAAGAATAGATTCAAAAACTTTACAAAGGTAAAAAATCAAAGGAACTGGGCGATAGTTGGAGGATTCAGAGCGGTCACCCTTCTTTGGGACAGGCTGAATGAAAGCGAACTTCGAGCAGGAAAGAAAACTACCAGATGAAAGACAAAGACGAAAGAGTTTGCTCAGGCAGGCTGTCAGCACAGAAGCACAGTTCTTGAGAACAAGAAGAGGGGCCCATCAGGACGCATTCCTACAGTTGAGCCCAGATAGGGCAGGAAAAAACATCTTTGGAAGATATTCTAATTTCATATATAATTAAGTAAGAGGTAGGAGGAGATGGAGAAACAACACCAGAATCGTACAGGGTTGAGTTGGAGGCGAAAGTTTGAGCGAAGAGTTCAGCTTTATAGGAGAAGGGACAGCAACTGAACCGTCGGAGTGGTAAAGAGGAAGGAAAGAAGGCGAAGTAAAGTTGTTGGAGAGGTTCTTGGTTAGGTGCCAGAAAGAGCGAGAAGAATTAGAAGTGGATAGTTTTTCACATTTTTGTCTGATGATGGAATTTTTGGAGAGTCGAAGAACAGATTTCGCACGATTCCGGGCAAACATATGATCTAAGTGAGAGTCAGGAGTTGGATGTCGACGGTACCTTCTGAAAACCTCCTCTGTGTTGTGGATATCATTAAAACAAGCAAAGTTAAACCAAATTCTTTTTGCATTAGTAGGTGGAATGAAGTATGGAATGTACGCTTCCATGCCCGAGAGAATCACCTCCGTAATGCGCTCAGCGCACTCGTAGGGGCCCCGGCCACGGAAGCAGTAATTATTCCGTGGGAAATCAGAGAAGTGCTGCCCAAGGGTCTCCCAATCAGCGGCACCAAAGCGCCAAAGCGTCTCCTCTCGTGAGGATCCAAAGGCCGAATTGGAGCGATAGGACAGGAAACAGATAAAGATTGTAGTCGATAGAGTCCAACGGAGAAAAACGTTTGACAGAGTAAGAAGTGTGAGTGGTGTGAAATAAATCCAGAATTTTGGGCCTATTTCTAAGGCGATCGGGGATACGAGTAGGGTGCTATACAATCTGCTCTTGGTCAGTATGCTGAATAATTTCCCTAACAGTGGGTGGCGTAATGAGAGAAGCACCGCCCACATATCGTGAAGGCTCTCGCTGTCATCATTTCTAATCCGGTAAGTGGAAAAGTTTACATATTTGCTTCTTTTTGTAGAGTGTGCATAAATGAGTATATGGTAGTAAAGTAAGAGTCAACTAAAGAAATTCTAGTGTGAAAAAATTAATTTCAGGGAATTTAGTTAAGTTTCATGGGGAATTTTGGAGAGAAAATAAATTCAAAACAAACTTAATTTATGCTTAATTTAATTTTCAAATGGATGAAAACAGTTGCGAAAAGAAAGAATAATTAGTTCTACACATTGAAGAAATTCAGCAAATATGTGAAAAAATCGGGCCGAAATTTTTGCTTCAAAAAAGCGGTTGTGACTAGTGCAAGGATTTTCTGCAGAATGATGGAAAATGCAGCAGCTCTCTGTGAACTTATAACATTTTTACCTAGAATCATAAAAAGAATATGATTGCCGACCACAAATGAAATGGATCAAGGACTAAAAGAATTGCGGGTCACACGGTCAACAATACATTCACTGACCTGGACTGCCATACTGAAGTCCAATAGCAATTTATTCCTCCAAATTAACTCGACTAATGGCTTTAACCCACATTAAAAATCAAATCGGCAGGAATATGAAAATCTCTGCCAAATGGCCACACCCAGCGATGGAGCGATGGAAAGAATATATTTGCTTAGGGACGAGTCACCAAATTAAAGATTTATTCTGTGCACAGGAACTCGTATGTAAGTGTTGATAGGGTATCGAAACACCATTATACATAACCCGAGGAAGGGTCTGTTTAGCAGAACAGAAACCTCTCCTTGATCTCTGGCTTCGATAATCTAAAATTACCAAATAACTCTATAGCTCACTGGGCACTGCGCATATACATGGCGAAACACTGCATTTAATGGAATTGGAGGATTCACTCTCGACGAACGAATTCAAAAGAGAGAGGTGACACAGAGAATTGGAATTAATTGACGGAGAAACATTTGTCCATCGATTAAACTGTCAATATTTCCTTCAATATCATCCCTGTATTGACTTTTTCACATATCTCTTATTACAGTTTATATATATATTATATATATATATATATATATATATATATATGATGCAAACCCACAAGGAAAAAGAAAAATGATTCTAAGGCCTGACGAGGTGTACTTCTGAATATACGAAAGACCTTGGAATCATTTTTCTTTTCCTTGTGGATTTGCATCATTCATTCATTTCACGTGTTTAATTGTGAAATTTATCATATATACAGTATATACACACACACACACACACACACACACACATATAATATATATATATATATATATATATATATATATATATATTTTTTAATGATGCAACTGGAACGGTCCGGACTGGTCCGATAGCTGTTTTTCAATTTCTGCAATTATAAAACTGTGAATTTTAGCCAAACTACTTTCTTACTTTAATATGTAATACGAATAACGGTCGAATTACACACTTCTGGTATAGTCTGTGGCTTAACTGTGTCAAATAATCATATTTGGATTCCAGACCGACCAGACCGGTCAAAGGATCTCGGGTTACATCACTAATATGTCATTTATTGAGTGATTGCAAAGAAAGCTCAATTTGATAATAAAAAGGAATACCGGAGAAAAAATTAACATTCTTCAAAATTTAATTGGCAGCGACATTTCGGAATACACTTATTCCATTATCAGAGCTAAAAAGCTAAATAACTCATTAAAATACAAATAATATGGATTATGATGACCAACATAAAATAACTTGGAATTCAAATTACAAAGAAAGGGGGTACGAAAATCAAATTTAAACAATTTTCAAATAACCAAGTTTAAAATATAAAATAAGTGAATAAATAAATACATTAATTGAAACATAGAAGTTGTACCGATGATTCATCAGAATTGAGATCTGGTTTTAGTTTATAAATGAACAACGATTCCATGATCTGAAGCTTAAGATCAGAGTTACTACTAGCAAGTACACCAAAATTAGACTGTGAAATGGGGTGGTTATTATTATGTGCATGGATGCGTATATGAGAGTTAGGTGGTTTGCTGAGGGTGATTCGTTTGAACGGATTTACCGAGTGTTCATAATTACGGTATTTTAAGGTTTTTTGATTTTATCTACAGTATATATTATCCTATACAGTGGTCACACTTGTACTGATAGACTATGGAAGTCTTAAGAAGTTAGGAATATCTTTGTATTTAAACACTTGATAAAATAATTTGGATGGGATGAAAATAACTTTGATAACAATTGTGGATAAAAATCTTTGATTAATTTTAAAAATTTATTTGTAATATTAAAACTCAAGGTTCCTGTATAAGGTCAAGTGAAATATAAGATGTCTTTGAGAGCTGTAACTATATCTCTGGTTGTTGTGGTGAATTAGGGTCTCTAGAGGGGAAATTATTCTTTGTAAGAAGTTGTTTAGTGAATTTTAATTAGTCATGTAACTTAAAGTAATCTGAGCAAATATTGAAAACTCTATTAGTCAAAATCGAAATTAAATTTCGCTTAAAATTCGAAGGGATAAAGGAAGAGAAATTCGTAGTGAAGCCCTTATGGAAAACAGAAGTTTCAAAAGAAGAATCGGTTTTCGTTATCTTAATGTCCAAAAAGGACAAAAGGTTATTGGATTCAGTTTCAGAAGTGAATTCAATATTAAGGTGATTGGATTTGAGATAATTAAGAAACAATGACGCGATGACGCATCGATGACGCATTCCTCTTATTCAAATATCCAGACCATGTTCCTTTGTTTCTTAATTATCTCAACTGTAAACACCCTAAAATTGAATTTTGGTTTATATACTCGTAGGTTGATTTGTGTGAAGTTTGGTTAGTAGAGGTTGGGTTTCAGCCAATTTAGACTAGTTTGGATCAGGTTATGATTTTAGCAGGTGCTTTAGCCTAGGTTGGATAATCCAGTGAGTTTAGATTAAGTAAATTTAGGAAGAGTTAAGTTATTGTGAGTTAAGTTCATAGTTAAGTTAACACTGCGAGAGAAACGGTAGAATTCTAAAGTATTAAACGGTAGAATTCCACAGTTTCTTCCTTAAAGCGTTCAGTGAGTTTTCTGTGTGTGTGTGTGACAGTGTGGTTGTATGAGTTTGTATGTCTGGAAAAAATTATGAAAATTGAATATTAATAAATAAGTGAAGTGAAGGTACGGTAAGCCACCAAAATTACCAGCGCGTTCTGTAATCAAGTCATAATCTTTTTTCTTTAATGAAAAACTGAATTCGAAATTCTTCCGTATCTTCAAAAAATAGCAAAAAACTATATTAAAAGTGTGTGGTGATAAATTTAACATAATGAAGAAACTTTGGCGAAATTCTTTACAACAAAAACAATTTTCCTTTTATTTATACCTCTTATGTATTGGATCGTGCATGAATTTTAAACAGGAGATTTTTATTTGCTGTAATTGAAGTTCTGCGGAAAACTTAGTTTCTATTAAACTTAGAATGTTCTGGTAACCTTACAAATTAGGGCTATCAAGGATTTAATCCTGTATTCAAGTATATGGAAAAGATATTTTGATTAAAAGATTTTGCCGCTTTTGTTTCATATTTAGGTAAAATAAAGTTTGACTTTAGATGAATTTCTTATATACATATTATCGTCAATGCTTTTAACGTTTTATTGGAATTTTTTATATCATAAACTTACGAGACAAGCTGGTGGACACAAATCAATAGTTGAAGAGAAAATGAAGCAAGAGACCTTAGGAGTGTTCTTCAATCTGTAGAGATTATTTAAAAGCCCTAAATTTGTCACATGAATGCGAGAACATTATCTAAAAACTACTGGTTAGACGGAACAAAAGCATCCATTCTTTGCTTGCTGAGACTAGAAAAACAGGAAGAAATGATCTTATGGGATTATGCATATGCTTTTTCGAGTTATCTAGAAATCTTTTAAGATTGAAGCAAGCCTTTAAGACTGCATGTGATTTTGAGACTTCCTGAGGGACTTCCTGATGAGCTTTTCATTTATTTGGTATGGAAGCCATAATCTCAAACTATCATTGTCACATTCAGTGTGGACAAGCGTGAAAAAAATACAGACATTAAGAGTTGTTATAAAACGGGAAAAAATATGATATGGGCTGCGAGGAAATGTGGGTGAATTAAATATTGAATTAAATAGGAACACCACTTTAATAGTTTAGCAGAAGAACAGTGGTCATGCTACAACCGCAGCTATAGATCGGCCAGAGGAAGGCACAGATAGTAGGAGAGAAACCGAAGGAAGGCAGTTTGGAAATCAAAGATTTGTACCAGACTCTATCAAAAGCTTTTAATATGTCTAGCGCAATAGCAAAGGTTTCACTAAAATCCGGAAAGGAGGATGACCAAGAGTCAGAAGATTGCCAGTAGAGCGTCGCTTGCAGAACCCACACTGACAATCTAAAAAAAGATGGTGAGAAGAGAGTGTTTAAGAATCTTTCTATTAAGGATAGATTCAAAAAATTTAGAAAGGCAAGAAGTCAAAACAATTGGACGATAGTGTGAAGGTTGAGAGCGGTTACCCTTCTTTGAGACAGGCTGATGAAAGTGAACTTCCAGCAGGAAGGAAAACTACCAGATGAAAAGCAAAGACGAAGGAGTTAGCCTTGGACGGGTGTTAGTACAGAAGCACAGTTCTTGAGGGACCATTACACCCTCCTAGAGTTGAGTCCTGATAGCAGGGCAGAAAACAAACCCATAGAAGAGATTCTGATTTCAGACATAATTAAGTCAGAGGGAGGAGATGAAGGAACAGCACCGGAATCGTCCAGGGTTGAGTTGGAGGCGAAAGTTTGAGCGAAGAGGTCAGCTTTACCAGGAGAGAGACGGCAACTGAGCCGTCGGAATGGAAAAAAGGAGGAAAAGAAGAAGTAAAGTTGTTGGAGAGATTCTTGGTGAGGTGCCAGAAAGAGGAAAGAATTGGAATTGGATAGTTTTTTACATATTTGTCTGATAAAGGAATATTTGAAGAGTCGAAGAGCAGATTTTATATGATTTCGTGCAGAAATATAAGCTGAGTGAGAGTCAGGTGTTGAATGGCCAGGCGACGGTACCTTCTGTAAGCCTCCCTCTGTTGCGGGTAGCATTAGAACAAAGAAATTTAAAGCAGTTTTTTCCATTAGCAGTAGAAAAAGAATATGGAATGTACGCCTCCACGCCCGAAAAAATCACTTCCGTGATGAGCTCAGCGCATTCGGCGACATTAATTATTCTTCTCAGTCAGCAGAGCCAAGGTGTCAAGAAAATCTCGTGGGAGGATTCAAAGGCTGAATTGGAGGGATAGGACAGGAAAAGATACAAGATTGTGGTCGGAGGAGCCCAACGGAGGAAAAAGTTTGAAAGAGTAAGAAGAAGATCGTGTGGGGAGAAATAAAAACAAAATGTTGGGCCTATCTCCAAAGCGATCGGGGATACGAGTGATATGAGTATGGTGTTGTACAATCGGCTCTAGGTCATTCAGGATAGAGAAGTTGTAAGCTAATTCATCAGGGATGTCAGTGAAATGGGAAGAAAGCGAAAGGTGGTGGTGAACATTGAAATCTCCTCAAATGGAAATTTCACTGAAAGGAGAATGAGATAGAATTTATTTCATTTTGGAAGTGAGTCGTCAAAGAGTTTGGATAGTCAGTTAAATGAGAATAGTAAATAGAGCATATACAGTATATGATATTTAGTTTGATATTAGCATGCAAGCCGTAGCCAGGGGTTGTAGAATTCGGAGGATTCAAGTTTGGGAATACGAGAGAAGTTAGGTCGTTGCGTACATATACGCAACAATTTTGGAACGAAATTGAGTATAAAGAAAGTAGGAGGGAGCAGAAAAGGGGTTGCTGTCAGTTGTCCCAGATACCTAATTTTCAATGAGGAAAAGAAGCTTAGCGGAGAGAGATGGTTTTCAACATATTTGAAATTTGAGGAAAGGACACGAATGTTGTAGAGATTTTTGAAAAGTGAATCAGGCAAAGGCCCAGGACATCTTGGATGGTCAGTAGCAGAACTAGCCACGCTGCCGGGGTCTGCTTTCCCGGTATCGGCAGCAGGGAAACCAGAAGTGGAGACATTTATGGTCCCCTCCCCATGAGACTCCGATGCTCTGAAACGGTGCTATTTTTTGTTTTTAAATTTTAAAAAGATTTTGTAGGGTGTAAGATTCATGTATGTGTAGTGAGAAATAGGGAGAGGAGTGTGTGTTTGAAAGAATGCTGGACTGCTCACAGGGTAGCTGAGACAGAAAAGGTCAGTTAAGGAGAACATGAACAAGAGGAACGGGAGTTCCAGCACTCCCTGTCTCCTGCCTAACGTGCCCCCGGAGTACTTCCCTGTCGATTGGTGTCTACCATCTCCTCCTTCTACGAGATATTATTATCCTTCGAGGATGAATCCCCCACATAAAGGCTTCATTTACTCAATAACTTTCGCGAAACACTAATACTGACTCGATTCCTTTGACGGATCAGAATGGCCTCGATCTTCGCTGAATTTCAATGTTTTTAACAACGCTACTATCATTTAGAAGAACAATGTTGAAAGAATATTGCTCCAAGAGAATACTGATCCCTTCAGCTATAGACTGAGCCTCAAAAACGTCATGCAGTTCTCTTCATGTAACCATTGCATTTGGAAGTAAGGGCCGCCAAAGATAAAAACACCGATTACGAGGAAGTCACTTAGATTCTGTTGAGATTGGATCTAAAGCTGTGGTTTTTCTTTATTTATTTCTTGTAAATCTACATCTTGTAAATCTAGCTAACTAAATGTGCAACTATTTACTACTATCAAAGTAGCCTACAAACTTAACTTAAAAATATACAGCACTCGCATCGTACTCCACCACTCTGTATATCTTTCCACTGCAATACTATTTTCCAATTATACATATATCCTGAAGATATTTTCATTTTATTTTAATTTCAATTTTACCTGTTTGACAACTCATCTCTCACATTCTGCGTCATAATTTGAACATTATATGCGTTAATGTAATTCTTTTACATAACTATAAATTATTAATTTTCAATCCTTATTCATTCATTATTCATTGATTTAATGAAACTCTTTATTCATGTAATAAAGAGGAAATTCATACAGTACTGCAACTTACCAGTTTTTACATATTTTTAATAAAAATAATTAACAACTTCAGTCGGATGATGTGAAAAACGTCAAATAATTAATTCATAAGTGAAATTTTCATTAAGAGAATCTGCATCAATTTTACTTCTGTAAACAGAAATCTGTGAAATGGAAACTTGAACAAATATTTGCATTCAAATTTAACCTAACGAAATATATATATATATATATATATATATATATATATATATATATAGTGCTTTTTTTCTAGAAAAAATGGTACGGGTACATAGATTTGACGGACTCCTAGGGAGTGGGATAAATAACAGATTTTTTAGTTTTTGAAAAAAGGTGCCGGTACTGCGTATTGTTGCGTACCGCCATAAAAAAAACACTGTAACCTTGATTTTGCTTCCGCCCGAATTGTTCAGTGTGACAAAGGTCAAGCTTGTCACTCCACCTTAGACCTACAGTTTAACGTGGAACCCAAACCACGCCCCACCGGCACCCCACCGTCTTAACCACTAGGCTACCCAGGGTACCCATTTATCTATCAACCAATTTTTATTGTGTGGAAGGATGAACAGCTGGGCTTTGCTGCGCGCCGCCTGTGTTCACCGGGTCTCGATCACGGTGCCGATGGATTCGTAGTCATCGACGCTAACCACTACACCACCCCAAGACAAAATTTTTTTTTTTTCAAAGTGCTCTCCTTACACTGCATTACTATATTTATTTATCCACCCTTACAGTATGCAATTACAGCATGCAGTAGTACAAAGAGTTATATACAATATCCACTAGAGGTAATCCATAAAAAATGCTTACGAACTCTCTCAAACAATGAGAACAGACAATCTCATACCTATCCATTGTTGAGAAATTTAAATATTCTAAAACTAAATGGCTTGTATAAGTCGGTATCAGTATGTACAAAGTTGCTAATAATAGAAAATATATGATATTTCGCCCATTCATAGTGCGATTACCCCCTATCATACTAATCATAATCATAATACAAGGCTTCCTAATGATTTCATACATACAGTAAACCAAACTGTTGAATGCAAATTGCAGGAAATGCTCTCTCTTACAAAGCAGCAGAAATCTGGAACGTTATACCCATAAATGTCAGAAAAACATCATCATTAATTTTGTTTCGCAGATCACTAACGAAACACTTTATTACCTTCTACTGATGTATGTGTGTATATATTTTTTAGGCAGGAGGGAGGGGCCAAGGACGAATGGTCGCAAAAACGCCCCCCCCCCCAATAGAAGAAGATAGCCAAAAATCAAAGTCCAAAGTTTTTGAGATGCCTGGACACTCTGCGTTTAAAAGACTGGAGGTAACAAAGCGAGGGAAAGATGGATTGAGGAAGGTTTTTTCCAGAGTTGACTGGTTAAGTAGATAAAAGATTGTGAATATCGATTAACCCTTGCGTTAGAGAGTTGGACAGAAAAGGAAGAACACTGTGTCGAAAGTATCATATATACGGGGAGCCAGAAGTGAGGACATTTATGGTCCCCTCCCCAGGGTTCTCTGAGGCTTTTGAAGTCGATACCATTTTGTTTTTTTAATTTTAAAAAGATTGCGTAGTGTGTAAGATGGAGGGAGGGAGATGTGTGGAGGGAGAGAAGTGTGTGCTTGAGAGCATGCTGGACTACTCACAAGGTAGATGAGACACGGAAAAAGATAGACTGAGGAGGAGAAACAGGAGTTCCAACAATCCCTGTATATACACTGTATATTGCAAATTGTAAATATTACTAAACAAAAAAATTGCAGTCCCTTTTTCAAAAACTAGAGGCCTAATATATATGTAAAATTCCAGATTTTAAATCGGGTGCAATCTCAAGTTAAGAAATTATAAATGTTATATAAATGTGAAAATTTCCCATTATATTACGCCATATATATAATGTGACTCATTTTTCTGCATTTTTATTACTTTAAAATTGTATCATTTCTCATTTGCAATAATAGAAATTAATTAGTTGTATTTCAACATGTTCTGTTTACTGTATTGTTTATCATTTCTTTTTTTTCTGTTGTTTCTATTGTTTCTATTATTATACCCTATTGTTTACCGCTTTTCTTTACTGTTACTTAGAAGATTATCTCAATTTTCATTTGTAATGATGGAATTAAATAAATGCAACTTGTCGGATTGGTATTAAGTACGAATAATTTTCTGTCGTTTACCCTGTCTATTCCATTAAGCATTTTGAAAACCGCACGACTTCCTGGTCTCTAAGATCATTCTAATCTACATTCTAATCTACGTTGATAGCTTTGAAGTCTCAGTGAAGGGATCAATTTTGTGGCCCTTGCTTGTACCCTTTTCAACCATTCAATATCCTTCCTAAAAGATGCAGACCAAAACTGCACGCAATACTCGAGTTGAGGTCTAACTAGTGAAATGTAAAGAAGCACTACAGTGTCCTTTTTTCTAAATTGGAACTGTCTCTTAATATAACCTAGTGTTTTTTCGACTTCTGCACAGTGTTCTAAGAGAGTTACAAGGAGTTACAAGGACAAGAGGAAGCCTCAAAGACTTTTCGGTCCACTCGGGAAGGCTCCTGTTATTAAATTAATGCATTTTAATTATTCTAGCAGTAGTAGAAAACTGGATACAAAAGTATAAAGTTTTCTCCCCAACCTCCGCTCCATCTCCGCTAGAGGCGGGTACGGAAAAAGGTTGAGGAAAATGAAAATACCTTGATCCTGGAAAAGTAGCCAAGGAAATTTCACAGGAAAGAGGAGAATAGATAAATTAGCTTTACAGTTACGTTATGCACACAGAAATCTTACTCTAGATAGAACCGTTGTATAAACTAACATAATATGTTTGTGTTGATCAACTACTTAGTATCGTCACAAAAACCTCGAACATATGGTTTTGATTTTATACAAAATATCTGCAGTCTACTTACCGAAGTATCGGGCTAACAAAGACCCAATGGCCCACTCTAGGCTAGCCTCAAAATGAATGAGAGAGAAGAAAAGGGTAAAGGTCAAACTTTCTATGTCTACACCCATGTACGCGCAAAACCATCACACAAAAATAGAAGTAAGGTTCATCTCCCTCTCATTCGCGTAGGCCACTGCCGGCAAAGTAATAAAATGCTTCTACAGGAAAGGGGTTGAAACAGAAATTGAAAACCGAAATCAGATTTTCCACACCATGCCCTCACCCGTCACCTGCACCCAGCCACCCAAGAAAAAGCAGAAAAAAAGAAAGTGATAGCAGAAATGTAACTCTACCTCACTTAATCCATGCCATGCATTTTTTTTTAGAGGGGGGGGGGGTCTCCTGCCGTGAAAGGTATTTATGCAGCAAAATTCTATATTTAGTCGTTCGTATTTCGCGGTGTGCCACCACGAGAGAGAGAGAGAGAGAGAGAGAGAGAGAGATTTAATTAACTGCTTAACAGTTCGAATACATTTATGATTACTTTAGATCTATATAAAAGACAGGTGTCATCGTTTTTTTTTTTTTTATACTGTATAGCGATACTTTTTATTTTTTCATTTAAGGATACTGAGGTCGTTTCTGCAAAAAAAATATTAAACTTTATTTAGCTGCCTCAGTTTTGCATCAGCGGACGAACTGTCAGACTTTTTTCGATAAAATTTATTTTTCCTAAAATAGTATAAACATTTCCCAAATTATTTTTTTCCCGTTTTTTTCGTTACACCTTTTTATTTTCGGTGTAAATCATGTGATCAAAAGTAGACTCTCCGCATCTATTTTAAAAATTAAAGGTTTTGAAATGAACACTGAAATATATGAATTCTCTCCCTCTCCTCCTTTACCATCCTATCATCAAGTAAATCAAAACAAGTATAATGTAAAAAATGAATAGCTAAATAAATCGCTCTCGTTTAGAGTGTACGAATGTGTATATATATATATATGAAAATTATTTCACGAAAGTAACACGTGAAAAATATATATAGGGTGAAAAATATATATAGGGTGTCCCAGAAAAATGTCCCTACTTTTATTTGCCCGTTATTTTATAATAATGGATGTATATTCCATTATTGAGGTTTCTTCTTCAGAAAGGTAATAGATTGGGGTTTTTATTCCGCATATACCTATACATTTCTAATCTTTCATTACTTAATAACAAATAAATATTTTATATTAAAATCTTTCTTTCACCATTTCATACTTAAAGGAATAACTTTCCCTTATTTCAACGAAATTAGGAAAAGATGATACTGCTACCATTAGACTATAGCCTAGTAAGGCCATAGAAGGCCTCACTAGGCTATAGAAATAACTGCATTACCTCAGATTCACAGTGGTTACAGTATGATGCAGCACCTTCACACACTGCTTGTGAAACTCGCAATTTTTTGAGGAAGCATTTTCCATGCGACTAACCTTCTTTCATGAGCCAGTGGAATGGTCCCCCTTACTCACCTGACCTTACATCCCCCGACTTTTTCTTTTGTTAGGTTACATAAAAGACAGGACCTATTCTACCAAATCTAAGACACTTGAAGACCTAAAGACCCAAAGTCTATGAGGTAATCACCAACATCTCAGTTGAGCTATTTCCAAAAATTACGTCAAACATTTGTGTAAGGTGTAATATTGTTAGAAAAAAATAGTGATTACACTGAACATGTTGTTTAATTAAGGTTAATAAACTCTTCTGTTTTACGTACCTATTGCGTTTGTATTTGTGTTTAGATTCGTTTTTTTAGCTTAGAACATTTATTTTGAAATAGGGACTCTTTGGGGAACACCTGGTATTGCATGAACAATAGAATAACCGAACATATATTAAAATAAAATACAGTAGATGATCTACGGATCAAGTAAAGATAAGCACCCCCAACCTTTTTTAGTTACCTTTATAAGGCTAACTAACGAAAATATCACGACTTAACCTAACCAATCGTTAGGTCAACTGCACGCCCTTGACGATTGGTTAGGTTAGGTCGTGATATTTTCGTTAGTTAGCCTTATAAAGCTAACTAAAAAAGGTTGGAGGTGCTTATCTTTACTTGATCCTGATCTACATTAATAAAAATTTCAAATAAGTATTTCTGAAGTTATATGTATATGAATGAAGGGAACTCACTAACTGCGTGCATTTGCAGATGAAAGTGAAACAGCGAGCTTTCTGCGTATAGATCAGTAAGTTGAACACCTGCAGGCAATTTTGGCTCAAATGGCAGAACTTTTCTCGCTCAACAACTTGACTTTGTTGAAAACAACTGTCATCAAATGTTAATACGTTGCTTCATTCATAAATGATTTTATGTTCATTACAATATTTTTTTATTATTTTATTGAATTGAACCACAGACGTAATATGCGGAATTTCTCTCTCTCTCTCTCTCTCTCTCTCTCTCTCTCTCTCTCTCTTTATATATACAGTATATATTTTTTTATGTACGAAGGAGGAGCCAAGGGCAAGCGCCCGCAAAAATGCCTCCTCCTCCCCCGTATATAAAAGAGAGCCGAAATCAAGATCTTGGAGGCTCACAATGTTATTTTATTTTGTAAAGATTGTGTAGTGTGTAAAATACATGTAGATGTAGCGAAGAATAGGGGGAGAAGTGTGTTTGAGAGCATGCTGGGCTGCTCACAGGGTAGATGAGACACGAGTTCCAGCGCTCCCTGTCTCCTGCCTAACGTCCTCCCCAGAGTACTTCCCTGGTCGATTGGTATCTACAGGGTGTTCGAAAAGTCCCGTCACCCCCCTACAAAATGTACATATTGTAATACCAATTTTATTTTTGTGTGATTAATTGAATTTATATGTGATTCATTGACTTTCTTCTTCTTTCCAGGTATTAGATTTGTGTGAACAATGGCAGACCAGTCCACTTACACTGGAGGAAAGGATAGGGATGAGCACATGGGCTCATGAAAAGTCACATACTGGCAAAACGATGCATGATATCCAGAATGAGTTCAACACAAGATTCAATAGAGCTGCACCACCAAACAAGACGGTATTACGCTGGGAGAAAAAGCTATTTGAAACTGGCTCCATCAAGAACAGATCACAGTCTGGAAGACCAACAACGCGAGCAGAACAGTGTGAAGGTGTGATTGCATCGGTGGCTCGTTCACCGAAAAATTCACTTCGGAAACGATTACAAAAACTTGCAGTCCCCATTTCCACAATCAGAAATGACATGACAAAAGATCTCGGCATGAAACCATACCGCCTGCCATTTTTTAATGAATTAAGCGATACAAACGAAGATGATGGTGCACACACAGATATTCTTGATTAATAACTGTAATTAATAACTGTATTTACTGTAATTAAAGTAATTGTTGCTAGTGACTTGTTTCTTAAATTACACCTACCACATATAAATACAATCATCCAAAAATAAAATTGGTATTACAATATGTACATTTTGTAGGGGGTGACGGGACTTTTCGAATACCCTGTATACTCTCCTCTCACAATATATATATATAATGGCCAAACGAACCAACACAATTCTAAACATTTAAATGCCTTCTGTAGTTTCGGATCATTCAGTAGGCCTACCCATTTTCAAAGCTGAAATTTTTTGAAAATATTACCTAATAAATGAAAACAATACGAATTATTAACAATTACATTCATGGGAAAATTAATATCAGCATATCAAAATTATTTTAAAGGTAAACTACCATATACAATCTTGAATTCTGTTGAAGAACTGTTACTGATGATTTAAGGTTTTAAATGCCAAATGTACAACCTTTCGAACATACATAAATCTTCATTGTTTCAACCAAAGTCCAATATCGTAAATTGGACGTTCTTAATATGATGAGAGTGAATGTATTGCCTTATAAAGTTGGTTGGTTGTTCTAAACGAGATAACTTTATAGTCAGTCACACGATGTAGACAACAAATCTTACGGAAAGTTAGGAGAAATAATTTTTTTAGAATATTGTTAATTTTACATACAAGTTCGTAACTAGCTTTGTCTAAATATGGCAACTTAACATACATTATATCCCTGGATACTGTTAAGGATACTAATGTGGTATAAAAAATTCCATTTAAAGGATTACGAAAAGTTTTGGCAATCATATATTAAGAAAAATCATTTTGCACAAACATATTAAAAAAATCTCGTTCTTTAGAAAAGTTTTGTAATTAGAGCAAATTTTATAAGCTCCATTAATTATATACAGACAGTATTATGTATGTATTTCAAAGGTAATTTTAAGAGTAATATTTAATGGTTTGTCCAGTGAAGGATAGTTTCTATAAACATTATTTAAAAAAATGCTGTTATATCTAGTTATTTTATATTTATAGCTAAAAAAAAGGGTACAGTATTTTTGGACTCTATTTCACGTATAAAGTGAATGCTTGGATGCTGGGAATTTCAGGAGGCTAAAAATATATTTACATGGTCATGCAACCCAAATAGGAAAAATGTATCGCTCACATACTCTATTTTTTTATACAAAACAGGCTTAAAATTCTAACAAAATTTTTCACGGCAGCATATAAATATATTACTAAGGGTAGGGCCTAGAGGTTCCCCTCCCCATTGCCACTCCTTCAATTTGTTTATAAAATTTATTGTTGAAAATTGAGATTATATCCTTACAAGCTATATATTAAAGAGTTCCTTAACCTGATTTTTATTGAGATTATCACTGGGTAATAAAAAAAAATTTCCGCTACTTGAGAAAATGCACCTTTTTCGGAATAATTTGACGGTGGTAATTCCAAAAATCTAGTTTAGAATTACAGATCACCTCTAGTTTTTGTTATGATAAGGTCATTCAGTATATTTTTATACATAGTAAAAAAAATAACTTTTCCTGTAAAAACTTTACTTGTGCTTTGAAAATTGCATTGAAGAATATTTTAAAACGATAAAAGATACACTATAACTATTATTACAAATAGGATATGGAAGAAATAAATGGCCCAGCCAGGACCCACCCCTTTCCCACCTGGTCATACCAAGCTCCTGATTACCATTTATTTCATCCATCTCCTAATTCTTTATTGATAAACATACGATATACTACTACAACGATATACTAGTCAACTCAATGACCTACTAATACCTATGTACTACTAACAAGTAACATTACATACATAATATAGATATTAATGGAAAAAAGGATTGAGTACATTAAGATTGCAATATTTATATGGAAAAACTATGTATGCTTACAATATGGTATCGTATGTGATACCTTTACTTCTTAATTAAGTACAAATTATTAATTCATTGAATTAAATATCTAAAAAATTGCCTCGGAATTGTCGACATAACCCTATTGGGAATGTAGAACCCAATATGAAGGCATTGGGTCCACATAACAACAAGAAAAACGAATTATTTCGTATAAAAATTTTCTATTGCTGCCTTATGAAAAATTACTTCGAGAGAAGAGTCAACGAACTTTGTAAAATCAGCGAATTCCTAAGAGGAAGATTTATATTTGCGGCACTCGGAGCTGCTTATGTTAAGCAATGCTTTTAAGCAAGGAAGGTGTACTTAATCTTCCTATAAGTTCTGAGTGAATAACAAGTAATATAAACCTAATAACTCAAAAGGATAGGCCTATATCTTCAGGAAATTAAATGTAGTTGATTGCCTATATTAATTAAATCAAATCAACTCGTTGTGTAACTCCATCGTATAGCGGCCCTGCATCTAAAAATATCGTCGCGCCCTACAACCAGAAGCGAGACCCAAAGAAATAATAAGGTAAGGTAATTTCTTTCTTTACCATTAGGCAGCGCTAAAATACCGAAGGCAAATAAATTTAACATTAACCAGTAAAAACACTACTGAACGAGGTCCTCTGAAGACCTCCACATAACTCTTTAACAAAAAACATAGGGTTTTTGTCGTTAACTCTCCACTGAAATTTGCTGGAAATTTCCAACGGATGAGAGGTATCAGGTATCAACCCATAGCCCTACATAGTTTTTAAAAAATTTACTGAAAATACATTTAAGCACTCTTAAAACACGTAGTACTATTTCTTAGTTTTTTTTTTTGGGGGGGGGGGGGGGGGGGGGGGCAAAATATTTGCTTCACTTATTGCGCCTTTTGTTCATGTTCTCAGTTTCACGCTGTAAGAACCAACAGTAAATTTCCCATCATCTCTGGATTCCATCGTCCTTGATAGCGCTGTTCCACTGTAGAGATATCTTGGTGAAATCGTTTACCATGTTCATTGCTCACTGCACCTAAATAATTTGGGAAGAAGTCTAGATGGAAGTGTAAGAAATGCACCTTTAATGACATCCTACACCCCATATTGTAGTTCTCGAGCATATCATTTATCATCCCAACATTGTTTTCATCTCTGTCATTTCCTAAGAAATTATGGACAACCAATTTGAATGAAATCCAGGCGGCAAGTTCTTTCTGACTGAGCATTTTCTCAAAATCAATATCCATCAGTACTTCCCGAATCTGTGGCCCAACAAATATACCTGCTTTCAATTTAGCTTCACTGATTTTTGGGAACTTGTTAGAAAGATATCTGAAGCTATTGCCATCTTTGTTCATTCCTTTTACAAAATTCTTCATGAGTCCCAGTTTGATATGAAGATGGGGTAGAAACACTTGGTTAGCGACGGAGAAAGTGGACAGGCTCGAAATATTAATCTCGGGCGTCAACGTCGAAAAACTTCTTGGTGTTCTGAAAATGGCTTCTGACACGGAAAAGGCGATGTCTAAAGCAGTGGTCCAAGTGCTCTCAGAGTAGAATCTGCCAGACAAAATCATTAAAATGTGCTCTGATACCACCGGCAAGCACACAGGAGTATGCACCCTGATTGAAAGGAAGTTGGGAAACAATCTGCTGTATCTTGCCTGTCGCCTTTCCACGCTCGCTCGTGTGAATGATTCGAGAACAACGACAGGATAGACAAATGAAGGTCATGGCGAGCGCGACATCAGCGACTACTGGGCAAAAGGTCAGGTAGGCAGGCGGTACGCATTTGTTAGAAGGCGGTTCGCAATCGCTCCGCTCCGGCTGTGGAACCAGTGTAATATGCGTTCGACCGATCAGTTTTGCTTAGACCTGCTAGTCAAGCGACTTCCGCAGTTAGCAGCGGTCTTCGTTGACCCACGAGCCAAGTGATCTCTTACAACGAGTCGTGTCTTTCAGAGTTTTCATATTCCTTCCCAAGTATGGAAGGAAAAACTCCCCATCACACCCACGCTCTGTCTTCGGAATAAAGAGGGGTTTTTGCCAACCCAAGTTTGTGGATATAAGCCAGAGGCAGCGGCCGAACGTTAGCTTAGCTGAGCTACTTTGATCGACCTATTACATTGTAAGAGTGAGAGTCTGGTATGGTAGGATTATTATGAAAGTTGAATGTGAGGAATAGGTGGAATGTGAGACTGGAGCTTGGTGTGGATGATTTGAAAGTAAACGAGGTGAAAGGTAGTAATGGAAGTTTGGGGATGATTCGTGCTTGTTTTCTCAACATTAAGGGTTGGAAGCGGGAGATTTAAAGTTATAGGAATTTCAAGAAAGTTGGATATTTAAAAGCTTGATTTTGTTGGCATTAGATCTGTGGTCACTTCATGGTACAGGGTACCATGAAGTGGTATAGAGGCTTCAGATTTGGAATCTGAACCAACGCTTAGATTCGGCTGGGGAACCGAATTCCTGGTTTAAATGAAATTTGTTTCGTCGACCGGAGCTGAACGTGAACGGTCAGAACGTTTGGTGTCCTCAGTTCCGAGGCTGAGCGTCATCAATAAATTTGGCAGTCAGGTAGGATTGGAAGGAAAGACTATCCTTTTCTGCCCATCTAAAACATTTACAACGGTTTTGGACACCACTACGACTGGGAATAGCTGAAGTGAAGTGATAGTTTACTTTAAGTAGGGACAGAACCTACTGTTTGTACATATTTTAAGCGAGTGGTTTCAGTGTTAATTTAATAATTTATTAAAATTCGCAGCTATCGAGCCAGATGAGATCTTTAAAATCTTAACAGTGATGGTATCTGGTACTGGAGATGTTTTCTATCGGTTTTTAGTAAAGCGTCAATTTTGGCAGCTGTATATATTTCTAGTCCGCCAGATGGATGGTCGTTGGTGGTTTGCTTGGCCCTGGGGATCCATATCTCTGAAGGGTTGTTCCAGTCTATTTCGGTAACAAGCTTCAATATCGTTTATGTTTGGGTAGTCAGAATCGGGTTTATCCAGTTTTCCATGGACAATATCTCGACAGACAAGAGAAGGTTATCTTCTTAAATCTTCTTGGACTTTTCTAAAGCGGTTATAACCTTTTGCCTTCCGACTGTTCTTTCCTATTCTTTTTCCGATGTTAAACTTTCGATGGTTGTTGATCTTTTTTTTTGGTCTTGGTTGGTCGAACGTTTCTTTTACCATATGTTCGAATGCTTTACAATTTTCGTCATTGCCGGTTTCTCCTATAATATATTGACGCAGAGATTCTGGAATATCGTTGTTTTCATTCAGGAATCTTATCAGAGCGTTTTCATATGTGGCCTCAGTTAATGTTAGTGGGGATAATTCCTGTACTTACACTACCGGAAGAGGATGAGGATGATGACGATGAGGCTGAACATCCCTCCACCGTTACCATCCTCACTCACCCTACACCTTAACATTTTATCTACCCGCTGTCGATGATCTTGTTTTTGTAGGATGGACTCTATGACTCTATTTCTTGTGCGAAATCTTTGGTGGAGATGTTGGTTAATGAATTTCACACCCACTCTTCTTGCCTGTACTTTATCCTTGGCCAACTCTTCTAACAAAAGTGGAGACCATTCTCTCGATTTTCGGGGTCGTAGTTGTTCATTGATAATCTCTCGATGTTTCCGTTGCGAAACGGAGGTGGCAGATATCGCAGTATAGGTTTGCATTCCCACAATCCCCCTCATCCGGGGATGTAGTATCATCATATGGTATTGGGCGTGATCTGCAGTACTGGAGATGAGTACCTCGACACATCCGATTTGATGTCGCAGTTTGGGCATGTGAAGTTTACTGTGTGCTCAAGATGTCGGTTCTGTGCGTGAGTTGTGATGATACGGACACTACTTTCAACTGCGGGGAATATACAGCAGTTCCATTCGCTACCAATCCCTGGACGTCTCACCCGCAGTAAGCCCGCCCCGCGGTTTCTGTTCAGTGTCGCTTCTGGAATGTCGCCGGCCGAGACTCCGGCGACAGGTCGGAGTCTTGTAAGTTCCCTCCGTGAGCTTGTTTTCCTTGTTGACGTAAGCAGAAACGGTGGCCCCCGATACTTCCTGGTTGGGGAAGGTCTGGTTGAATGCCCGTTGCGACATACTCCCGCCAGGACGTCGAACTTTAACACCTAGACTGTGGCCCAGGTGTCGGCTGCAGATTGCCTCCTAGCAGTGCGAAACCACCCGACAAGGATTTACCGGGATCCCACTCCCGATGGTTTCTACTTCCTGGTAGCGACTCCGTGGTTTCGCGCCCTTGAATTTCCGCTCGGGGTTTGCCTCCAAAGGGTTACCCTGTTGGCTCACCGTCGCAGAGTCGCCGTAGGTGGTCCGTCATCGTTGGCTTCCCGGTTGGTTTCCACCACCGGAAGCTTACTTCAGTTTTGCAATCATACTTACACCAGAACTCAAAGACTTTCGTTTCCCGGGGCTCCTCACTCAATCGTGCGAATGACGTAAGTGGATCGCTAGCTAGCATCGTTTATGGTTAGAACTAGGACGGTATCTGATCACCTTCAATCCTCTAACTTTCCTTCTTGATTAATGAAAACATTCTTGGCAAATGTTTTCGCGATAGTTAGTCTTGGGGCGGGACAAGAATTAAATCTCTAGGGTCACAATACTAATGCCCATCACGTGCACAGAATTATCATCGGTGATACCTTCAAAATGTTTAGTAGCCCGTCCACAAGACCTGACATTCTTCTCTTCAAAAGATTCATTCCGGGAGCGATGGGTTCCAATGATTTGTCAGACTACTAACCTTTCCCGATGCCTCTTCTTCAAAACAAAGTCGAACCTCGAGATGACTACCGCGAATTCCTGGAATGAAGCATCATCTTTGTGGTCAGAATTCCTCCTCGCGGAGCCTACTATCAAGCCCGGTGGCTCGCGAAGGTGTGATTTATGTCCTATGATATCAAGATTTATCTATTTCGAACCCAGTTCTTGCTCACTCGGCGCAGGAATGAAGGTCCCCCGAACGTTTTCATCTTCTTTACTCTGGTTTACTTGAAGGCGTGGAATTCTTCGACAACTAGTCGGGACGCCCCACACAATGGTCTTTAACGCTTGGAGACACTGGCGAGTTTGCGCAGGTGGACCAACGGATCACCGACACGGCTCCCAATGCCCTGAAGAGGCACCTCTGGTATTTAAAAGAGCTAATTGGCCTAGCCTTCCTCTCTGATGAGGTGCACCTAGATACCAAGGTTCAGATGGCTAAGTGTCTGAAGAAAGAAGGTGCAAGGAACATTAAGAACGTCCAGGAGAAGCTGGCTCAACTTGTGGAACTGCACTTTGATTCTTTTGTAAAATCCAGATCACATAAGACATTCACTGCTTTGGTGGTGATCCCTTTCCTGAGTGAATCCTGACAAGTGGGTGGATATGAACTCCTTCAAAAATGGAAGGGAGAGGTTGGATGGCTTAAAGGTGGTTAACGACTGCGGGGAGTAGGGGAGTAGCCTTAATCACTGACTACAGCATAAGTCTGACGAAGGACGAATTAGTAGCAATACTTTCTTAAAGTGGTTGAAGACCATCGTCAGAGGGTGAAAGACCCAAGAAAGACCACACTGATAATACGTACCTTATAGTATAGGGGAATCTGGAAGCCAGAGAGCGTGGCTGGGACCCTCATTGTCATAATGGTGAAACTTGAAGGTCATTTAGCGATCCCTCAACGGTTATGGATTTGGTTTAAATTTATCACAGAGTTTTCTACCTAAAAGTAGCCTAATGCCGAGTGAACACTTGAACATTTTTGATAAATGGTATTTTGAACAGTGCTCTTGTTACAACTAAATTGTTGTTGTTGTTGTTGTTTAGCCGATCAGCCCACCCTGATCGAGCAAGCCGGCGGCACGCAGGTAACCGATCGCCCTCTCCGGAGTGGACCAGAGGTTCAGCCATTAGTGATGTGTTGTGTTCGTTGTTGTGCTAGAGTGGTACAGTCTGTCATAATGTGTTCAACTGTTTGTGGTGTGTCCTGGCACAGGTGGCAGGTGTCGTCTGTGGAGTTGTCTAGTCTGTGTTTATATGTCCGTAAGTAGGGGTGATGTCCACATCGGAATCGTGCTAAGTTAAATCGATCCGATCTGCTCAAGCTGATCTCTGACCTGTCGATGGGTGGTGGCTTCGCACCTAGGACCGCATTCGGACCGAGTCCGAGTCATGTCAATGCTTTGTGGGTTAGGTGAGTGTGTGTGTGTTTTCTGTACTGTGTGATGTCTATGGGGCGTGGTATGGAATGGAGTATTTGGTTATAATGTCTCTCTGGTGTTACCTTAATGGTGCGAGGTGTCGGTGCATGATTGTACATGTAGTGGCAAGGGTGTTATGGGTTAGTTGTCGCTGCTGCCATGAATTGTGTTCCCCTCATGTTTAAATGTTCCTTAATGTTCAGTATTTTTTTTCTGTGTGCAGGTGTTCTATTGGTGTTGTTTGAGTACATCCTGTAATGATACGAAGTTCGTTTTTTTGTAATGTCTGTAAGGTGTTTATATGTGTGTTTGAGATAACGGGCGCCCAGCATGGGCTAGCATAGTCCATAACTGAGCGAATATATTGTTTGTATATGAGTGATGTTGTTTCGTGCTGGTGTCCAAAGTTTGTGCGTGTTAGTGCCTTAAGCGTGTTAAGTCTTGACGTACATTTGTTTTTAATGTCCTGAATGTGGTTTGCAAAAGATAATGATGTGTTGTATGTGACCCCAAGTATTTTGGTCCTGTGAGTGTGTGGAATGTTGGTGTTGTTTAGTGTAAGCTGTGGGGTTATCTGGTGTTCTTTTGTGTTGCTTGTTAGCAAGGTGATGATTGATTTTGTGGGCGCTACTTTGAGTTTATTGTGTGTGAGCCAGTCTTGTATACTGTTTATGTATGTTTGTAGGTTATTTGTAGCGGTGTCGATGTTGTTGTGGGTGGATGTTAGAGTGATGTCATCTGCATATGATGATAAGGTAAGCTTGTTGTCTATGGGTGTTGGAATGTCATGCATGTATAAGTTGAAGAGTGTTGGTGAGAGAACAGAGCCTTGAGGGACCCCGTTCGGAAAAAGCTTGTTTTTGGATGACTTGCCATTAAATGTGACATGTGAGTATCTTCCTGAAAGATAGTTGCTCAGTTGCATGTTTGTGTTGAGTATTTTGTTTATGAGAGGGAAACGTGGGAGAGCATCAAATGCTTTACTAATGTCTAGTGTTGCTAATAGTGTACGTTGAGCTGGTCGTCAGCAGTTGATGCTATCCATGATGTACTGCATGAGGTTAGTGAGTAATATCGTGGTTGAGTGGTGAGGTCTGAATCCATGTTGAGTAGGCGATAGTGGTATGTGTGGGTTGGTGATTTGTAAGATTAGTCTTTCTGTTACTTTGGAAGGTGTGCATAATAAAGTAATGGGTCTACAGGAAGCTGGTTCTGTTGGATTTTTGTTTGGTTTGAGTATTGTAATAACTTTACCTTGTTTCCATATGTCAGGAATAATACAGTGTTGGTATGACTATGTGCTGATATTTGTGAGAGCTAGTATTCCCTGTGGGCCCAAGTGTTTAAGGTGTATGTTAGATATGTTGTATGGTCCAGTCGCCTTCGAATTCTTAATGTTTTTGATGATCTTGGTGGTCTGGTCTATATTGAAGGGTGTAATGGTCGTGTCGAGTCTGTAGATTTTCTTGTGTCTGGCTGTTTGTCTGTCTGCGTGTTTCTGGTTGTTGTCTCTGTTTAAGTGACTTATCTTTACGTAGTGATTAACTAGAATGTTAGCTTGTTGTGTATATGTTGGGATATTATTTTGGCTGCGACAGATAGCCGCGTGTGTGGTGTGAATGCCGCTGTTAGAGTGGGTAATGCTGTTTATAGTCTTGTATAGCCTGGATGTATCTTTGGAGTAGTTTAGTGTTGTTATGAATTCCCTAAATGTTTCTGTTTGTTTTTCTTTGAGTTCGTTGTTTATTTCTGTGTTGAGCTGTTGTATCTGCTGTTTTATGGTTTCTGTGTGTGATGTTTGTGTGTTATGTTTGAGGTTGTTACGTTGCTTTATGAGGTGGGCTATTTCTCTAGTGTAATTTGAGTTGTATTTCCTAATGTTACCCTTGGGTATGTATTTGTTTGCATTATTGATGATCTGATTAAATGTCTTGAGTGTTGTATTGATGTTTATGATGGTTGTGCTGTTTAATGTGGTGAATTGTTCCTCAGTCTGTAGTTTGAACTGTTCCCAATCAGCTTTCTTGTAATTTCTGTAAGTGTGCCTAAGGCTGTTGGGGCAGAGTGTAGAACGTGTTGTAATGATGATGGGCAGGTGGTCTGATGACAGTTGTTTTTCTGTTCTCGAGTGTGAATGTGTTGCTAATGAGGGGGAACAGAACGTTATGTCTGGGGAGGAGTTCGAGTATCCTGCTTGATGTGGTATGTGTGTATGTTCTTCTGTATTGTTAAGAATGAAGAGGCTGTTTAGTTGTGTGGCTATGTTGGCGCCTCTAGTGTTGCTCTGGTTGTGCAGGTACCAACTAGTTTCTTTAGCGTTGAAGTCTCCTCCTAAGATAACATTAGTGAGAGAGGCCAGATTGTGTAACTGTGGATTGTAATTGGCTGGCACCTGAGGTGAACTATCTGGTGGGATGTAAATGTTGATTAGTGTGGTGTTGTGTTTTGCGCGTGTTTTAATGTTAACTGCTTGTATTTGTATCGTGTTATCTGCTTGGATTGTGTTTGTAATGTTTTGCGTGGCATCAGTGTAGCTAATGCTTTTACGTATGTAAGTGATGAGTCCACCCCCATTACCCCCAGTACGATCTTGACGGATCGCCGAGTAATTGTAACTAGTTACAAAAAATCATGAATATTTGTAATTTCTACCAGTTACTTTTTTCTGTAATGGTAAAAAGTTAGTAGCTAGTTAGTAACTATGGTAGCTAGCTCGATGTACATTTGTGCACAGTGCAATTTATTGACAACATATATCTGATGTTAATACAGTAAAATCTTGCTGTTTATTCGTTCAATCACAATCAATTTGAAACAATCAATTTGTCAGGGAAATTACTTTTATCAGAATCGGATGCTCGCTAAAACCATGAAAAATGTTTAAGGTAACTTTAGAAGTGTCTAGTTACTTTTTTGAATCCAACTAGTAACTAGTTACTTTATTGAAACAGCAACTAGTAACTAGTTCCTTTTTAGATAGTTACTAGTAACTTATTTGAGACTAATTAGTAACTGTAATTAGTTAAAAAAAGTGTCAGCGCTGATTTTTAACCACCCTGTTGTGTATATATATATATATATATATATATATATATATAAAGCTACAGTCTTCTCACATTAATTTTTCTAAGATGAAAAAAAAACATAGACCTTCTTAACTCTAGATCCCTGTCAGACTAGCCAAAGCTGAAGGCCAGGTACATTTCACTTAAATAATTTTAATTTTTAACGAGTCAAAGAGCAAAGTTTTAACAAATTTTTAATAATGTCTACAAACGACAAGGTCAACAAGGTCCGGTGCTAGTGTCTCCGAGAAACTGATACAATAAGAAAACGAACGAGAAAAAATAAATCCACAGTTCGGGAAACTCATCCCAAGTATTAATAAATTTTTACATGTTAAAAATAAGCTTGGAGATAGGTAACAGAAAGGATCAGAACTACACATCCTTCTTAGTTCCGATCACAGAAATAAAACAGCAAAGTCGATCCACCTGACGAATCCAGATTTCCTTTCAGAATTCACGTCTACAAAAGAAAATAAAAGCTTGAAGTGCAATAACAAAATATATAAATTGCACTTTGCATGAAAAATTACTTTAAGCGAAGACAACTGTAACATATTCATGCAGGTCCTGAAACTATATCCATATAACAGGTTACAGTTATCAGTAGTAAATTCATGAGACAGTGACATATCACTGATTAAACAGTAACGAATAATAAATGAATAACAGCCAACTTAATAAATGTTTATTTTATTGTTATGGTTTCTTAGACCGATAAACCTTGCAATTAACCAATGCAAAATTAGACCCAGATGAAAAGGAGGTTAAATTACGTATGAAATAATCTCCATTTCATTACGCCATTCCAATGAAATGACGTTTAGACATTCTAAATGTAAACGTTTAACGTTTAACTAGTCACATGCGGATAACGTTCTCCATTTAAATTTGTTTCAAGTCGCAATGCCAGTGAAATACAACGGATCATTTATAGGAGTATGAAACTATTTATTAAGTATCCTTTCATAATTCAAATTTTCATTAAACAAACGCATTTATAATGTTCCATTTTCATTATTACAATTTAAGGTACTTTCCTGTTAACGGGAATACCCTAAAAAAAGGTTTACTGTTTGTTATGTATTTTTGCTCTCGTCATTTTCGTTTAAACTAACGAAAATATCACAACTTAACCTAACCAATCATCAAGGGCGTACAGTTGACCTAACCGGGCATTCAATTGACCTAACCGGGCATTGAATTAACCTAACAGGTTAATATAACGGAAAATACCCGGTTAGGTCAACTGAATACCCAGTTAGGTTAATTGAATGTCCGGTTGGTCAACTGTACGCCTTTGATAATTGGTTAGGTTAAGTTGTGATATTTTCGTTAGTTTAAACGAAAATGACGAGAGCAAACATACATAACAAACAGTTTGGTAGTCCCGATAATACGTAAGTACCGAATTTATTAATCATTTAAATGAAAAAAGTTAATATGTCAGCGATAATCAGTTAGTTGGGGGCCAAAATGTCTTTATGTCATCTAAAATCGCAGAAAAAACGTCGCTGCTTTCGGTACGTTGTCGCCATATGAATTCCGCAAGATACGTGTCCAGATGATGGCGGGAGGTTCCACTGTGTTTCTTGTTACGCCATTTGGCGCTGCCCGACATCCTTTCAATGTTTTGAGTATGGACTCCACTAGTGGGATCCACGAACTTGAAATGATGATTAACCTTGAAGTGCTCAAAACCAGCACAGGTCAATTGAATGTCAGGTTAGGTCAACTGTACGCCCTTGATGATTGGTTAGGTTAAGTTGTGATATTTTCGTTAGTTTAAATGAAAATGACGAGAGCAAAAATACATAACAAACAGTAAAACTTTTTTTAGGGTATTCCCGTTAACAGGAAAGTACCGAATTTAATTACACTTAATCAACTAAAATCAAACACGAGAATTTAAATAATAAGCCTTAATCTATTACAGTGCGTGTGAAGCAAATTGAGGAAGTGTCAGTATATATATATATATATATATATATATATATATATATAAGCAAACAACCACAGGGAAAAGGAAACACGAAATCCGAGCGCTTTCGTGATATATTCACATCTTCAGGGACAAGAAAGAAATAGACAGAACTTACCAAGTAAATGAGTTAAATACACAAGCGAAAAATTCCCCAATAGGCAACTCAATTTAAAAACAATAAACCAATCTGAAGATTTTTTCCCTATAGATAACTTAATCTAAAGGCTACTAAATTATTGAATACCTAAAAACTATATAAAGGAAATTAGACAATTAACATGTACACAAACAAAATTATTATAACAGTTATTAGAAATAGTATTTAATTAAAACAGGCAATTAAGGGTTAAGAATCGAAGGAAACAAAAGACATGGTGCAATCGTCGTCACGTGCTCCTTCCAGAATGTTCCGAATATCTAAAAACAATCTAAAAAAATTTTCCAATAGATAACCTGTTCAAAAGTCTACTAAACTATCAAGTACATAAAGACTATATAAAAGAAATAATACAATTAAAATGTACACATAAAAATGTTAACAATTATTAAAATAATATTTATTTAATTAAAACAAACAATTAAGTGGCAAGAATGCGGTCAAAATAATACACCACCTTTCTAACAATGTACGAATCAAATTTATAAAGCCCAGGGCTAAAATTAAGAACAAAATCAGCATTACGAGCTATTGAAGAATAGGGACCCCAGCCTTCTTTAGTTAGGCTTATAAGGCTAACTAACGAAAATATCACGACCTAACCTAACCAATCGTTAGGTTAACTGTACGCCCTTGACGATTGATTAGGTTAGGTCATGATATTTTTGTTAGTTAGCCTTATAAAGCTAACTAAAGAAGGCTGGGGTCCCTATTCTTCAATAGCTCCCAGCATTATTCTTGATCACACTCGATTCAAGTATGTTTCTACTAACAATAGATTTACTAAAACTTAATTTGGAGGCATTTTTCCAGTCAATGGGATAATTAGTACCCCTTACGTGAATGAAAATGGCGTTAGATTCCTGGCCGGTTCTTATACTGTATTTATGCTGCTTAATCTGTAACTCAAGCGTCTTGCCAGTTTGACCAATGTAAAATTTATTACATATTATGCATGAAATTTTATATACACAACTCTGTTCACTTAAAGGGGAGTTTTTAAGTTACCAGGGCGAGAATATATAGTTTTGACAGGGCAATTCCACCTGAATGGAAACAGCGTTTACTGGACTATTGTTATAACAAACTTAGACGAGAGTGTAGTGTTATGTAAAGAAAAGTGGCTATTAAATTACAAATTCTAATTGAAAGAAGCGATTTGACAAAGGATGCTAACCCTGGATTTGTGATAAATCTATCAGATAAAGTGTTAAATAAAAATACGGTTACGGCTCTTGGATACGGAATAAATTTTTCAGCAGCTAAAAACGATATGGACTATGTAGAAATAGCTAAGGCTTTCTGCAACTTAGAAAAATATAGTGATTTACCTATAGACTATAGAGGATGTGAATATTTGTAAAGGTCTAGTACAGAGCTTTCCAAACTGGTGTGTCGCGACACATTAGTGTTTTTTGTATTTTGAAAATTTTGATTTTTCTATCAACAAAATCGGCTACAAGATAAACCACCTACTGAAAAATTATCTGATATTTGATATTTGATAACAAAAATTAATTAATGTGTCGTGAAAATTGTTATGCTTAAATAGTTTGTCGCCAACGTTAAAAGTTTGGAAAGCTCTGGTCTAGTATATGATGCCATGTCTAAACCTCCCATTCAAATTGTCCACAGAGGTTTTTCGATTCTTATGAGTCCTTAAGAAAAGATCAGACTCTACATAAAACCAAAGCCGATAAATCAAATGCCTTAGTGATCCTCAATAAAGAAGTTTACGTAGAAAAAATGTATGATCTTTTGAATGACTCGGACACTTACGTGAAATTAAGTAACAATCCCCTTGAAACAGTGAACAGTGCATTTAACAAGAAAATTAAGCAACTTCTGAAGGATAAAGAAATATTACATAAACAGTTTTTGAGTATTTTGCCATCATTACTCTATATGTATGGTCTGATTAAAACTCATAAGCCAAATAATCCTGCAAGGCCTATTGTTAGCTCTATAGGATCTATCCCATATAAGCTGTCCAAATGGCTGGCATCCATCCTTAATCCTCTCCTGGGCACAATTTCACAATCACACATAAATAATAATGTAGACCTTGTACAAAAATTAAATAGTATCAGTGTCAATTACAATTTTAGATTGGTAAGCTTTGATGTTACCTCTTTATTTACGAGAGTTCCGGTGGAGGATCTATTAGTTTTTCTTTCGGAAGAATTGGTTAAGCATAATTTACCATTACCTGTGACTACAATTATAGAATTAATTAAGCTGTGCATAGTAGACTCGAAATTTGTGTTTAATAATGAATATTTTAGGCAGAAATTTGGTATGGCTATTGGAAACCCCCTCTCTCCCATTTTAAGTAACTTATATATGGAGTTTTTTGAAAGTAAATTATTAAGGAAGATTCTGCGAAATTACGTTCCGTGGTTTAGATATGTAGATGATGTTCTTTGTCTTTGGCCAGAAACTTTAAATTTCAATGAATTCTTACCAAAACTTAATAATTTAACTCCGTCTATCAATTTTACAGTTGAAATAGAAAAAGATTCATCGATCCCATTTTTAGATATTTTAATATATAGGTCTGGAAAAAAGTTTAAGTACAATATTTACAGAAAACCCACTAATAATTATTCCTATACTGTACATTATTATTCGGCTCACCACATTAACATAAAACGAACCGTTTTTCTACTTTGTTCTTAAGATGCTTACGAATTTGTAGCCCAGAGTTCATTGATGATGAAATTAGTAAAATATATAAAATTGCGTTTGATTTAAAATATCCAAAAAACTGCATAGATAAATCTTTGAAAATGGCAAAGAAAACCTTCTACGAGGTAAAAGACAAGACTCCTTATACCACAAAAAACGTCTTAGCGTTACCATTTAAAGAAAATTTGGTACTTGTGGGTTATCTGTCGCCACTTTTTAATTTAATTTTCCAACTTTTTCACAAATACAGATGTGTGTTATCATGTTGCCATTTTTACAAAAATGTTTTTACGCCTCGTGAACAGGCTCTCATCGATCTCAACCACTATTCCTTCTAACCTAACCTAACTAATCTAACCTAACCTAACCTAACCTAATCTAACCTAACCTCACACTAACCTAACCACACTAACCTAACCTAACCTAACCTAACTAAAAAATAAATGACCCCTTAGGTTAGGTTAGGTTAGAAGGAATAGTGGTTGAGATCGATGAGAGCCTGTTCACGAGGCGTAAAAACATTTTTGTAAAAATGGCAACATGATAACACACATCTGTATTTGTGAAAAAGTTGGAAAATTAAATTAAAAAGTGGCGACAGATAACCCACAAGTACCGAAAATTTCTTTGATCTGCCGAAACTGCTGAGGATTTTTAACGTAAATATCGCGTTCAGAAATTTAGATGTAATTAAGAATTCATTGATTAAAAACTCCCCTTTAAGTGAACAGGGATGTGTATATAAAATTTCATGCACAATATGTGATAAATTTTACATTGGTTAAACTGGCAAGACGCTTGAGTTACGTATTAAGCAGTAAATACAGTATAAGAACCGGCCAGGAATCTAACGCCATTTTCATTCGCGTAAGAGGTACTAATTATCCAATTGACTGGAAAAATGCCTCCAAATAAATTTTAGTAAATCTATTGTTAGTAGAAACATACTTGAATCGAGTGTGATCAAGAATAATGCTGGGAGCTATTGAAGAATAGGGACCCAGCCTTCTTTAGTTAGCTATATAAGGCTAATAAGAATATCATGACCTAACCTAATCAATCGTCAAGGGCGTACAGTTAACCTAACGATTGGTTAGGTTAGGTCGTGATATTTTCGTTAGTTAGCCTTATAAGCCTAACTAAAGAAGGCTGGGGTCCCTATTCTTCAATAGCTCGTAATGCTGATTTTGTTCTTAATTTTAGCCCTGGGCTTTATAAATTTGATTCGTACATTGTTTGAAAGGTGGTGTATTATTTTGACCGCATTCTTGCCACTTAATTGATTGTTTTAATTAAATAAATATTATTTTAATAATTGTTAAAATTTTTATGTGTACATTTTAATTGTATTATTTCTTTTATATAGTCTTTATGTACTTGATAGTTTAGTAGACTTTTGAACAGGTTATCTATTGGAAAAATTTTTAGATTGTTTTTAGATATTTGGAATATTCTGGAAGGAGCACGTGACGACGATTGCACCATGTCTTTTGTTTCCTTAGATTCTTGCCACTTAATTGCCTGTTTTAATTAAATACCCTTTCCAATAACTGTTATAATAATTTTTTTGTGTATATACATGTTAATTGTCTAATTTCCTTTATATAGTTTTTATGTATTCAATAATTTAGTAGTCTTTAGATTAAGTTATCTATTGGGAAAAAATCTTTAGATTGTTTTATTGTTTTTAAATTGAGTTGCCTATTGGGGAATTTTTCGCTTGTGTATTTAACTCATTTACTTGGTAAATTCTGTCTATTTCTTTCTTGTCCCTGAAGATGTGAATATATCACGAAAGCGCTCGGATTTCGTGTTTCCTTTTCCTTTTCCTTGTGGTTGTTTGCTTATTAAAAAGATCACATGTTGTTGATGCATAGACCCTACCAACCCCAGGAGACGCCAAATTTAAACTAAATGTGGTCAGAACACGTTTAAAACCCGGCTGAGTCGCGGCTGAGTGACCCTTCAGCAGCCTGGCTGTGTGCGTGGCCTTGAGCTGTTGGCGAAAAATTAGTGATGTTACAAGTGAGAAGAAAATTTAAGCCCTCGGCAATTACCTTAGTCCCAAAAATTGAAATTTTAGATAAACTGAAATCAGGGCAAGTAAGCGCGACGCTTTGGCGCGAATATGGTGTGAATGAGTCAACCATTCGTACCATACGAAAAACGAACAATCGATAACAGCTAGTGTAAGGGCTGCAGCTTCTGCAGTTGACAAGATAAAAAGAATAATTAAACGAACTGTGCACTTAAATAAAGTAGAAAAATTGCTCTATGTGTGGATTGAAGACCAAATTCAGAAACGGGCACCATTGCATGAATCAATCATACGTGAGAAGGCCTTGCATCAATAGAGAACTATCTACAAACAAGATGGTGAACCATCTACTGTACTAACATTCCTTCTAGTGCAAGTGCTGGTTGATTTGATTGGTTTAGAAAACGCTACACCTTCCACAACGTGAAATTAGTGGTGGATCTCCCTCTGTTGATCACCAGGCAGTCAAAAATTACCAGAATTTTATAGAATAATTAAGGAGAAAGGTTACAAGTCCCAGCAAATTTTTAATGCAGACATAACTGGCCTTTTTTTGACAAGAATGACAAAAAAAACATACATTTCGAAGGAGGAACGAGCAACACTTGGTTTCAAGGCCGCGAAAAATAGTTTTACTCTGTTGTTGTGTTTGAATGCATTGGGGGATTTCAAGTATGAACCGATGCTTTTTTACCCCTCTGAAAACCCACGTGTTTTGAAGGGCAAGCAGATGGCATAATGCCCAAAAATTATCGGCCAGTGGCTCCTACCTCACACCTTATAAAGTGTTTTGAACGCATAATTAGAGCCAAAATTACCTACTACCTACAAGAAAAAGACTTGTACAACCCAAATCAACATGGCTTCAGGGCGGGTAGATCATGCCTGTCACAGCTACTAGACCACCAGGAGAAAATATTAGGAACATTGTGTCGAGGACAAAACATTGATGTAATATATACTGATTTTGCTAAAGCCTTCGATAAATGTGACCATGGAATCATAGCACACAAACTTAAGGACACAGGAATTACTGGAAAGCTAGGAAGGTGGATATTTAATTTCTTGACACAAAGAACGCAAAGAGTGGTGGTAAACGGAGTTAAATCGGAAGTCTCGGAAGTCGTGAGCTCTGTCCCACAAGGGACAGTATTAGCTCCCTTGCTGTTCATAATAATGATTGCAGATATTGATGCAGATATTAAGGACAGTATTGTATCATGCTTCGCAGATGACACGAAGATATGTAAGGAAATATTGAACGAAGATGACGTAAGAAAACTACAAAATGACATTGAAACATTATTCCAGTGGGCAGAAGACAACAATATGAAGTTCAACGAAGAAAAATTCCAACTTCTAAGATATGGTAATAACAAAGAGCTACAGAAAAAAGGGTACAAAACTCCGCAAGCCAAACAGATAACACCAAATCCACAAGTCAGGGATCTTGGAGTAATAATGTCGTCGGATGCAGAATTCAGAGAGCACTATAAAATCAAAATCACAACGGCTAGAAAAATAATGGGAATCATCTGGAGGAGCTTCCGCAGCAGAAAAGCAAACATCATGCTCAAATTATGGAAGAGTCTAGTCCTACCAATAATTGAGTATTGCTCAGTACTCACAAGCCCACACAGAAAAAGAGACATTGCGAGTATTGAAGCTATACAAAGGACTTTTACGTCTAAGATAGAGGAAACGGAAGGTGAAGACTACTGGTCTCGACTACAATCCCTGGAACTCTACTCTCTTGAAAGAAGGCGAGAGCGGTACACACTAATATACATATGGAACATACTTGAGGGTTCTGTCCCTAACCTAAGAAATGAAATAGAAACAAACTGGAATGAGAGAAGAGGCAGATTTTGTACGGTCCCAGCTGCGGTGGGACAAGGAGCCATGAAAACGAGGATGGAAAATACCTCAGAATACGGGGCCCAAAGCTTTTCAATGTCCTTCCAAAAGAAGTGAGGAATCTCCAGCACACCAACCTGAATAACTTCAAGAAACAGCTGGACAGATTCTTGTGCAAAGTCCCTGACCAGCCATGCGTGGCTGGCTACGAGGGCAGGAGGCGATCAGAGAGCAATTCCCTCCTTCACCAAGTCCCGCAAATGAGGCGGGATGCTGCAGAGGGGCGCAGGTCGATCCTGAACCGTCGTTCAAACTCAACAAAAGTAAACAAAAGTAAGTAAACAAGTCTACTGGAAATCAAACAGAAGGGCTTGGGTCACTGCAACAATGTTTACAGACTGGTTAAAATTTTGTTCTGTTCCACAGGCGAAAGATTACCTCAAGAAGCAAAACTTGTCTTTTAAGGTGTTGTTGCTCCTTGATAACGCCCCTGGGCACCCAGACACGCTGCAGTGTGCCGACGAAAACGTAGAGGTCTTGTTTCTGCCACCAAATACGATTTCTCTAATGTAGCCATTGGACCAAGGAGTAATTAAAATTTTTAAAGTTACTGCACTAAGCGAACCTTCAGGAAACTCCTGCAGGTGTTGGAGGAAAACCCTGACAGTAGCGTCTGGGGAATTATGGCGTTCGTTTAACATCATGAACGCAACTGACATCATAACGGAGTCGTGGGATGAAGTCAAGGAGTCGACGATGAATGCCTGCTGGAACAGCTTATAGCAGATGTGGTGAATGACTTTCTTGGATTCCCCGCAATCCAAGAAGAGATCTGTGAGATTGTCAAAGTGGCGAAAGATATTGGTGGGGGAAAGATTTGAGGATCTGCAGGAGCAAGAAGTGGAGCAATTGTTGGAATTACACTAGGAGGACGTGACTGAGAGGAATTGGTGGAGTTTCTTCAGTCCAGCGAAGGATTTAGCGGCCAAAACTTACAATGAAAGATCTCGAAGGGATTTTAAGAAACTTGAAGTAGTTCAGAAAAAATTAGTGCAACTTAATCCCCACATGGAGAGGAGGCAGAAGTGCAAACGAGGACTTCAGGAAATTATGGCTCCCGATCATGAAATTTACAAAAGTATGAAGAACAAGGCAAACCAAAGCCGCATATCATCCTTATTGAGAACAAGGGCTGCTGCAACATCACCTCGAAGAGCAGCATCAACAACCAAAGCATCGTCACCAACAAAAGCCTCATCAACAACAAAAGCAGCATCACCAACAAAAACAACTGCAACTTCATATGTCTCACCAACACGGGCTCCACGCTCCTCACCATCAGTCAACATGGAGACCCAAGAAGACCGAGTTTGGGGTAGATGACATCTGAACCACACACACACATACATATATATATTAAGAATAAGTATTCTATTATCGATTATTAGGAAGACCAGTTTTCACTTTATTAATACTCGGGACTTACAGCTTCACATGGGATCCGAACTATGTACAGTACAGGATACTACATCATCTGAACAATGAAGACGGTAATCCATTCAACTACTGCTGAAACTCAACGTCGCCTAGCCTCGCTCATCTAACGGGAAGCGGTGTTATGATGTGGCCCTCGCTATAGCCGTCTCAAAATTGAAGTTGATGATATAGATACGCATCTTTCCTGCAGTGAGTTATTAAATTTAAATCATAAAATAAGACTTCCTATAAGTTCTATTTGTGTAAATAACACTGGCCAACAAAATGAAACGTTTTTTTCTCATCACAAACATGATCACACTTTTCTTAATGCATATTTCGCGCTGATTCCGAATCTGGTTTTATTTTGTTTCTAGCACGTAGAGTTATATAGATACACTGGTTTTGATATTTTTAAGTTTTTGATATTGCTATAAGAAAATTTATGGATGTATAGATCACACTTAGGAATGCTAAACAACAAATACATCATATACTTTATTCAATGTACTTATAAATAAAGAATATATACATTATTTTATTAAAAGCGCTGTGAGTGTGATTTCCTTTTGTAAATTTGGCCTGGATTGTCACGATACAGCATCCAACAATGGTCCGCCATCATGCTTTCATTCCAATATCCTTGGTAGCGCTTCTCCATCATCTGAATATCTTGATGGAAGCGCTCTCCTTGCTCGTCACTCACTGCACCAAGGTTTTCAGGAAAGAAATCTAAGTGGGAATGCAGGAAGTGAATATTTAACGACATTCGACACTCCATTTCTTTGAAGGCATCAAGGAAGTCCTTGACTCCATCCTTATACGCAGGTGACTTGTTGCTTCCAAGAAAGTTTTCACATATCCATTTGTGAATCCTGACTGCATACCCATAAGCATTCCTATAACTTTTAGATCTCCACAAACATTCCATTGATGACTGTCGTATTTGATTGCCTTAAGTAGTATATCCATATTGTCATATGTCTCTTTTAGATGGACGGAATGGGCAATGGGGATGGATGGCATTATATTACCATTATGCAAAAGAACTGCTTTCAGGCTTCTCTGCGACGAATCAATAAAGAGGCGCCACTCAGATGCCACATACGTCTGAGATATGGCTGTAAATAGTCCATTGATGTCATGGCAATAACAGGGAGGACCGTTTACTGAAAAGAATGCTGTTAATTCAAAATTCCGCTTTCGGTAGTAACTAATACGGACATTGTTCTCAAGTAAATTGTTCTCCTTTAGTCTTGAGGCGAGAAGCTCTGATTTCTCTTTAGACAGCGATAAGTCTCTAACAAGATCATTCAACTGTCCTTGGGTTAACTTTTTAGGCTCTAAATGTCTACCTTCAAAAGTGTACTCTGGTTCTGTAGATGGTCCGGAAACGCCAGTTGCACCTTCATCACTTTCCATGTCATCTATGATAGAATCTAGCCTATCACTTGGGGGAATTGGAATGGGCAATGTTTCATCATGTTTTACTGGTCTACGTGCTGAATCCAAGTTTGGATATACAATCTGGTGTTTGTTCTTGGCAGAAAACCCCATTAAGTTCACACTACAAAAATAACAGTCTTCATGATGATCTCTCGGCTCCCTCCATATCATGGGTATGGCAAATGGCATTGAAGCTTTCTTTTTGTTAAGCCAATCACGTAATCCATTTGAACAGACAGAACAGATTTGATGTGGCGCCCATGGTTTATCTTGGTCACCTAGATGGCAACCAAAGTATAGCTTGTATATTTTCTTAATGTCGGTTGTAATACTTCGTCGCTGTGTTTTAGTTGTGAACTGGCCGCATACGAAACAGAACTTGTCGGGGTCATTCTTACATTGTCGAGGCATGTTGACTGACCTGAGCAAACTATAAATTCAAAAAAAATGTACACCAACTTGACACAACAAGTTCTTGGACTGGACTGATCTTTTGACACACAAAGCACGGCGTTGTTGCCTGAATCACAATGCTGCTAGAGGTAAAAGCTCACACCTGAAATACATAAGAGTATAATTAAGATAATTGTAATAAATAAGATGAATAAACTAAAAAAACAATAAAATAAACACAATCAAATGTTGAAATATTAGTATTTTGCCTATTTAAAATGGTTAAATCTGTTTAGTTATATATATGCCTTCATCTTGAAAACTATACGTGCTAGAAAAAATCTGAATGCAGTTTTGGAATCAGCGTGAAAAATGCTATCCAGCCAATACAAATGTTACTCTGATGAAAAATCTTTGTTGACCAGTGTAATTATACAAACTTTGTTTTGTATAAGTACTCAATCATACAATTGCAACAGTAATAGGAGAGTTTGCATAACAGTAAGTTATTGATGAACGTCTGTGAATGAAAGTTACAAGATTATAGGATTATAAAGTTACAGTTACAAAGATCTTAAGATCAATTTTAGATTTGCCAAACAAAGAAGTAGGGTAAAAAAAGCATCAATGAAAATAAAGAATACTGAAAACTCTTATACCATGCTCACAATTATAAACACGTAAAGTTTTCACAGAAAAATAGTAGTAGTAATGTGTATAGAACAGACAAGGATCTTCCTCCTCCACCAGCCACTGCTGATAAAATTGTTGTGATAGAGGATTTATAGGAATAGTTTCAGATTTCATCCACTTATCGCGTACACCCAGTTACTCATTGGAGGTCAGTGGAAAATAAATGGTAGCATAAAACACCAAGCTACCTAATCTAATCTGCACCATGCATTTTTTAAAGAATTTTAAAAATTAACTATATATATTATATACAAATCACCATTATTTCATGGCCGCATCATTTCTTCTATCAATACCAAAGGCCCTGTTTCCGCTACAGGATTCCTATAATGAAGATCAAACGGATTATTGGGCTGGTCCATAGTTCGAATCCGGTCACCAGGGCTGTATCTGTGCATCCCTTGGGAGGTCGTCTTACCACCGTGTGTCCTCCCGCCAAACTCCTGGAAACACCCTGAAACTTCGAATACTTGAAGAAATAACTCGCTCCGTCAGGCACTCTACAGTTCCGTTGACCGTAGAGGGCTGAGCGGGGCGAGTCAACAACCCGGGAAGGCATCCCATATGGGGATTGACGATGACACTCTACTGATGGCGGACGACGATTACCTCGACGCCGTTAAGGTCCGTGATTCCCAAGAGGGAAGGGCAAGTTCATGGTCGGGAAGTCCCGGTTCTTCGTTGCTAAGCCAGGTGTCATGTGGGAAATGGATTCACCTGCAGGGCTGCTCCGATACGACCCGTCTCCGTGTCGAAAGTTATGAACGGGTGGTGCGATTGGCGGCTGAAGCCCCTCGCTGTTCTGGGGGCCGTCATTCCCACTTGGACGGGCGTTCGGCTACCTGAGTTGGTGGTGGCACGTGACAGTAAAGTCAACATCATCGACGCCCAGATCATAGCGGACTTCAGTTGTACGACCCTTGAAGTGATTAACTTACGTAAGGTTCGCCCGTTACGACAAACCGGACGTTAGGCAATGGGCCGTCAATTGGGCACGGCAGCTGGATGAGCTTTATCAATTTGACAAGGTAACGACACTAAGTATGTCATGGTGAAATCTAATGTACTTTGGCTCCTGCGAAGATATGCGAGCACTAGGCCTCGGAGTTGACGTGCAGACGTTTGCAGTGGTTAAGATTTTCGAGTACAATGGGTATACCATGGCCTGGCGTTGGTGGAGGGGTATCAGGGAAAGGCGAAGGCGGGATCGGCCGACCGACTTCGGGCTCCCCAGCCTCGGGGGGAGGGACAATACCTCTCTGATCCGTCGGATCTGAAGCTCTAAGCTCTAGGAATAGTCCGTCGGTAGGAGGCGCGGTTCCGAGTAAGACCGCACAGTACAAAAAACCAAGTTCAAATGCCCTTTATGTATGTCACTATTAGGCTCATGGTAGAAGCCGAGGGTGGGCGGGTTGCCTCGGCGTTTTCCTGGCATCCTCCAGCTACGGCATTACTATATCGTATGCTATGACATAGACCGCAGCAACTTTTAAATTAATTATTTATACTGCCAAATTTCGGACTAAGAGGGCAATGGTCCAGAGGCACCTCCAGCCGGTCAGCACACCCTAATTTAAGAATCCCCACGAAAGTGTACATCTTACATGTGATTCCACCTACCCACAACCTTTTTCAAGAAAAAGATTTATTATAACGTGATTGATATCGCATCCTTCACATAGGAACTACTTAAATGAGGAAGCACTGATTTAGAGGCCCCTCCACTTGGCCAATGTCCCTCAGTTTCAGAATTCCCTCGGTAGTGTACAGCATACAAGCTGTATGCATATATGTACTGTATATTGTACGTGTATAAGTAATATGCGCAGTATAGAGTTTGTACAGGATTACTTTTTTATTCACTAGTTACGTTTTCTCATGTAAACATCATTTTAGCCCAGCAACGTATTCATTTTTAAATTCTTTCAACAACCAAAATTTTATTTTATTTATTTGCTTAATGTAACTTTTAGGAATTAAAGAAGTAACCACAAAAGGTGTGTATATTACAGTGAAAGTGTGTAACCAGCCATTTCGCGTAATGGCTGAAACTTTTAGTCATTTCGTGAAACGTCTGTTTCACTTGGTCATTTCGCGAAATGACTAAAATCTTCAGTCATTACGCGAAATGGCTGAAATTCCACCTTGGTCATTTTGTACAAGATCATTTGCCCAGTTAGGTTAACTGTATGCCGAGTTAGATCAATTCAATTGTATGCCCGGTTAGGTCAACTGTATGCCCGGTTAGGTCGACTGTATGCCCGGTTAGGTCAACTGTATGCCCTTGACAATTGGTTAGGTTAAGCTGTGTTATTTTCGTTAGTTTTAACGAAAACAACACGACTTAACCTCCAATTGTCAAGGGCATACAGTTGACCTAACCGGGCATTCAATGGCGGACATTGGAATAACATTGAAGGCCCGATTAGTACTTGAAAACCTCTATATTAAAAATTCAAATGTGTTCAAATGTTCAAATGTGTTCAAATGTGTTCAAATGTGTATTTGAAGAGTGTTTCTCACTTATTTGAACAGACCTGTGGATGTATGTATGTTTTAGCAGATTTAGTTAGTTAAATAAAAGTTTCCAATTTTATTGGGATGTTTGTTATTGCTATGACTTGACTTCGTGACAAAAGTCATTTTAGCCATTTCACGAAATGACCAAGGTGGAATGGCTGAAGATTTTAGTCATTTCGCGAAATGACCAAGTGAAACAGCCATTTCGCGAAATGACTAAAAGTTTCAGACATTACGCGAAATGTCTGGTTACAAATTATTCACTTATATATCATTATACAAATTATTTATACATGCATTTTCATATACTCATGTATGTAAGCTAATGTATGGAACCAGTTATCATGTAATGTATAAAAGTTTCAGGCATCTTGCGCTATGCCTGTAACCCTGAATCACAGGCATTACGTGTCGGAACTTATTCTGACAGTTACACACTCCAAACGATTAAAATGTATGATATTTTTAATATTGAAAATATGGGGCTTTTTATTAAACTTGACGCCGCAGCGCACGCATGACTGGTTCGAAGGCGTTATTTCCTAGCCCCGTGGCGGTTAACTAAATGAAATTTGTCAATATTTTAAGGATAAGGATTATTATTATCAGGATCACCGGATTATTTCGCTAAGATTACTTACTGAAGATTACTTACTCTACAGCGGTACCTAACTGAAGCGATAAAAAAAAAGATGTTGAGAATTTTTTGCATGAACAGGATACTTATACACTTCATAAACCTGTGCGAAGAAGGTTCAAAACTGCTAAAACAAAAGTGCCATCTTTGGACACTGTATGGCAGGCAGATTTGATTGATATGCAAAAGTACTCGACGTATAATGATGGCTACAGATATATTCTATTTATAAATGATGTCTTTTCCAGATACTTATAGCTTGTACCTCTTGAAAATAAAACGCCGGACGCTGTTGCTAAGGCTATAAAGTCTTTGATATTAAAGGAAAATAGAACCCCCCAGCTTATTTCTGTACAGATTTAAGGAAAGATTTTATAGGCCATTCTTTTCAAAACATGTTGACGGAATTTAATATTAGTTATTATAGCAGCATCTCAGTACATAAAGCGTCTTTAGCCGAAAGGACACAGCGAACAATTAAGGAGCAAATGCATCGTTATTTTACGCACACAATTACTTACAGATACATAGACATTCTCAGTCAGTTAGCATTATCTTATAATCGATCTTATCATTAGTTGATTGGAACACCTATTAATGAAGCTTTTAAAAGAGGCGTGTATATAGAACCGGAAAAATTAGGACGAGAGCATCATCCTTGGTAAAACGTTTCAAAATCGATGACTAAGTACGTGTTTCATGACCAGGGTTAACGTTCAAGAAAGGCTTTGAGCAAGAATGTACAGTCTAGGCCGGGTCGAAATTTTATATTGAAAAGGTACATATTGTGAGGAGTTTGAATGGAACACAGGAACCCCCTCATAAATTATTTTCGCTGTTTAAAGCCTCCTACCCCTGGCACAATTTTTCACTTTTTGACCTACATTGAAGAATATTTCATTTATACGAGACTTACTCTACATTCAAGTTTTTTGATGACATAAATCTTTATTAACGTATAATATTTTATTTAATAATGTACAGTATTAGGAAAATTAATTAAGTACAACAATATATTCAGAAGAAAAAATTAGAGGCATAATAAATGTGCTAAAATTCAATTAACTTTTTCATTGTTCCTTATCACATCAAAAGGGAAGAAATTTTCAATATCATTAGGAAATTTTATTTCATATGGTTTTTACTCATTCCATTGGCCTTCCATTCAAACGTGGGCAGTTTTCGACTTGATTCTAATGAGTTTAAGATAAACTTTTAACGGTTGTCATATCCTATTCTTTCCTGACATGCGTTCGTTACTAGGTTCACTGCCCTTTCCACACTTTGACTGTGGCATGGAAAAGAAACTATCTCCAGTGGCTTACATCGAGCCTGTAGTAGCTCATCGTCGCTAAAATTGTTTAGCAGCGTGGAGGAGTAATGATCTCTTTTTGCTAATCGATCATCTCGGTGTAGTCAGTAGATTGGAAATTGAGGGTTCGAGGCAACTCAAAATTTCTGGTACCTGAAAATCCTGTTCTTGAAAGGATGATTTTCTGAATAGCTTGCTCCCTAATTTCTAGTCTCTTGTCAGTTACCATTGATACGAGTATATTTCCTGGGTGGGCAAAGTAGGCGTTATTCTTTAATACTGGTTCCATGATTGATCTATGTTGTTCATCTAAATTTCGAAGCAAGCACATTAAATGCCAAAAGTTATATGCATCATCAGTTGCATTAAGATGAGAGCATAGAACTGCATAATAATCTTGACTATATCTTGAAGGTTTTTATCGGGATTTGGCGTTGAGATATATAATCGAAGGACCCTGTTGGCTAGAGTTAGCCAGCGAGCATGGTGAAGGGTACCTGGGGATCGAGTGGACAGATCTTGAGAAGTGTCTCCAGTTTGCACTGCCAGACACATATCATAAAGATATCTTTGATCACTGCTTAGCTCCTTCACAACATTTGCTGGAATTTCTTTAATGTTTGCCTTTACGCGAGAATATTTGACTATCTCCAATTTTGTTAAATCTGTTTTCAGTTTACTCCCAACTAAACCCACAAAAGTATTTGGACCTGTTGTTTTACCATCAATGGCTTGTGGACGTGCATAAAAGGCAGCTCATTCAAATGCAAGAGGCGCACCAACCACTGCACTGGTCTGTTAAGATGAATTTCAACCAGTTTTATGGCTCCACCAATTTTTCCTCTATTTACGGGAGTACCATCACACAGTAAAGCTTTGATAGTATCTGTGCTGTTCGAGTCTGTAATAATAGTTATCAACTCTTCTGCTATGCAGCGAGCAGTTCCAGTATCTGGTGTGACATGGTCTACATAGATGCTTCCAGGTTCTTTCACAATAACATAGTGTTCTTTTTTCATCTTTCCACTTTTAGTTAATGTGTTATCTTTCCTTCCATCAAATCCAAGGCACTCCATCTTCAGATTTTTGGATTTAGACCTAAAAGTATTTGTTTCACCCATGCGATTTCTTTCTCTTTCTAATTTCTTTCTGTCAAGCATGTTGGTGTGGTTAAGGATCCCCATATCTTTTAAAGCTGCATTGACTATTGCAACTGCAGCTCTACAACTTACACGATAACGATCTGCTGTTAATGCTAGGTTTTTATAGGAGTGCCTGTTCTGAATATTCTCAGTCAATTCTAAATCGGCCTCATAATCTACATCCTGACTCTCTGAATCTACATCCTGACACTCTGAATCTACATCCATGTCTTCTTCGGTAGTTTCTATAAATTCCGATAGTAAAACATTGGTGGCTTCAGTTATTTCTTCTTGTGCTTTTAGTTGACGGTTTTGTGCTTCTTGGGCTCTTGCTAAAGATCTCTTCTTTGTTGAACTTGCTATGCGATCAATTGGTCCTAACTGATTTTTTCTTTGTTTTTGACCCACAAAAGACTCCCATTCTGCCATTGGTATTTTATCCTTACACCTGCAAGATTTCCTATCAATTTCCTTATCATAGCATTCCCAAGAAGATATATCAAACATTTCATCATACTGAGCTACTTTTAAGGCAAAACTTTCATTTCTTCGATGTAACGGCACCTTGTTCAATTTTGAGGCTTCTTCTATTAGTCGACTGACTTTAAAATAGATACCTTTGGTGTTAATCGTAGGAAAAGAAAATTTCATCCAAATGTCTTCAATATCTTTTACAACAACCCTGTAACAATCATTAGCAGTTGCTGATCCTTTTGATTTAGCTTCTTCACGACGGCGCACAAAAAGGTAGTGTCTCACAACATCTGCTTTTGAAGGAGTCATGGCTGCTGGGAATTCGGGAGGATATCCAAAGGCTGCATTTGAGGACTTGCTTCTAGTAGTCATAATTTATATTCAGAAGTAAAATCAAATTATATGTAATTTATAATTTATGATAATTCAAATTATAATTAAAGCAAATGCAAATAATTTCTATTTATCTGAAAAATTATTTATATTTATCTGAACCATAAAAATATTAAGCATTAAACAAACAACTTATCACGTAACATATAACAACATTAAACATATGCAAATATGAAGGTAAAAAGGGGAGGAGGGGCATGTCATAGGGGTAGTAATGTAGCACATGCTTGATTTTTTAATATTTTGTTAAAGTGATAAAAAAACCTTCTCACATAGTGTACTTTTTTAAGAAATAACATTTTTTCCCATTTAAATATATGCAAATATGAGGGTGAAAAAGGGAGGAGGGGCATGTAATAGGGGTAGTAGGGTAGCGCATGCTTGATTTTTTAATATTTTGTTAAAGTGATCAAAAAAACCTCACATAGTGTACTTTTTAAGAAATAAAATTTTTCCCATTTAAATATATGCAAATATGAGGGTAAAAAGGGGGGGGGGTATGTGCTAGGGGTAGCAGGGGTAGCACATGCTTGATATTTTAATATTTTGTTAAGATGATAAAGTGAAATTTCTCACATAGTGTACTTTTTAAGAAATAAAAAAATTTCCCATTTTCGACCCGGCCTAAATTGTACACATTACAAAGGACATTTTTAAAGTACAGTCCATCAAACGTAACGGAGGAGTGGTTATTTACTATGTTGAAGATCTAAATGGTAAAAAAAATTAGGGTGGTTTCTATGGCGAGGAACTACTGAAGGCTAGATTCAATTTAGGGAAAAGACGCATAAAAATGAGAAAATTTTAGGAAGCAAAGATTCGGAGAAACGAAAAATGTACTTAGTAAAATTGCTTGGTTACCCAGCTAGTTTCAACTCCTATGTAAAAGCTATTGCATTATGAGGCTGTGGTCGTATACAGCATGTCTTTTGACCAGTTCTACATCACACTGCCCTCCTCAGCCTCGCTGAGGGCGTATCCCGACAATACTCTGGTCAACTTTACAACATTCACGCTCCAAACAGATATACCTATTAGGGTGGAGCGAAAAATACTTTTTTTCTAGTATGAAGTTCGAATAGTGATTAAAAGTTGCATTTAGTGGAGGAAATATGCCTGCCAAAATATGAGTTCATTTGTTTAAAATTTTCAGCTGCCACCAGGGGGCTAAAGTTAACACAATTTTGTATAAAAAGGAAAAAAATGCTTCTATTTTAGGTTTGTCAAACTATTATAAACTTTTATCTTAGAATTATCTAATAGTTTGATTAAGATTCTTAAATGATAGGAATTCGTTTTGTAAAAATGCCTTTTCATATGCTTAATATCTTCAGCTGCCACAAGAGAGCTGAAGTTAACACAATTTAGAGTAACTGAGTCATGTTAAGACTACACTGAATGTTGTGGGGAAGGGTTTGGGGAGGGTTGTGGAGGAGGGTTTTGGTGTGAAGGAATTTCTTTCTGTGAGTCATTAGAACAGTGTGTTAACACTTGTCTTCTTAGGTAGTAGGCCTAGTCGCTTAGTTGATCGGAGAGTTTTTTAATATGATCGGAATATTATAAAACTTTATTTTAAAGTGATTTATATAGAGATAATATTGATTTTATTATAAAATGCTTGTTATAATGTATTATATAATTTTAGTTTATTTATATAATATATTATATATTTATATAATATATTATATATACTTATAAAATATATTATATATAAATTATATAATGTTTTGATGTTACAGGATATTTTGTGATTGTGAATTTTTCTTAAAAATATTATGGCATCAAATACTAAATATAAACATTTCACTAGAGAACATATGAAGTGTGCCATATTTGAAGTACCTTGTGAGATGAGTGATATGCAACTACCAACTTATAGTGCTGCTATAACCAATACGTCCAACTTACAAATCGAAACAGAGACAAGTGAACTTCAACAACTAGAAGAGATATCTGAAGATAATGAGGAAGATACAACCTCGACTCAATATGTAATATCAGAACAACAGATGCGTGAGCCACTGCCTTCATTAGCAATTACTTGTGATAGATTTAAAATGTCGGACAGAGCTGGGGCTGCTATTGCTTCTGCAGTATTGGCAGATCTTAAAATTGTTACTCCCGAAGACAAAGGGAATATTATAGACAGAAGTAAGCTAAGACGTGAAAGACAAAAACAGAGAAAGGAACACAACAGATAGGAGAGCCAAAAACCATGCGGGGATTATACTTTGATGGCAGAAAGGATAAAACAATGATTCAAGTCCAGGAGAGTGATGGCTCTAACCACCAAAGAACCAAACGCGAAGAGCATATCAGCATAATATCTGAACCACACTCTCTGTACTTTGCACATGTGACACCTTCCAGTGACAAAGCTAAATACATTTGCACAGCGCTAGTGAATTGCTTGAAAGAAAGGAATGTTGATATAGGGAACATCGTTGCAGTTGGCTGTGATTCGACAGTGGTTAACACTGGTAGTATTGGAGGCACAATAAGATTACTGGAAGAAGCCTTTAATAAGCCATTGCAGTGGCTGATATGCCTTTTACACCTTAATGAACTTCCATTGCGCCATCTGTTTCATCACTTGGATGGTACCACTACTGGACCAAGAGCATTTTCAGGAGAAATTGGCCGAGCACTTTCAGACTGTGAAAAGCTTCCCATAGTTAACTTCAAACCCATTGAAATTCAAGAGGACATGTGTGAAGTTGATGTAGATGACATAAGTACTGACCATAAATACCTTCTTGAAATTCACAAGGCTATATCAAGTGGAACATTCTCAAAGAGTCTTAGTCATAAGAGTCCAGGCAATATATCACATTCAAGGTGGCTCACCACAGCAAACAGGACTCTGCGGTTATATGCAAGCACAGAGAATCCTTCAGGCAATTTACAAGAATTAGCTACTTTCATTGTTAGGGTATACGCACCAATGTGGTTTCAGATAAAGCGTAAACCATTATGCCAATATGGTGCTAAACATATGTGGCATATGATTGCAAGAAGCCGGTATCTCCGTGAAGAGCTTAGGAGAGTACATGACTCAGTCATTCAGCGAAATGCATATTACGCAAATCAAGAAAACATTCTCATTGCAATGATAGCTGATGAAAGGGAGCATGTGCGTAAGTTGGGATTTAGGCGTATCATAAAAGCAAGGGCATGCATTCAAGAAACAGATGTTATCAGGTATTTTAAGGTGCCAGAAATAAATTTTTATGCCAAAGACTATACAGATCTCATTATGTGGCAAGATTTTCAGATAGCAGAACCACCGATAACCAAAGGAGTTTCTCTTGATGATATTGAATCATGCATCAAACATGGTACTACGCTTCATTCAGAATTATTTCAGTTTCCATGTCATACACAAGCCGTAGAGAGATGCGTCAAGCTCGTTACAGACGCTGCTGGATCAGTCTGCGGACCTACAAACAGAGACGGTTGGATTCGTGCTACATTAGAATCAAGGAAAAAACAGCCAAAATTTGACACAAAAGCAAATTACTAAATAGTCTTCAGCAAGAACCCTTTCTAGAGGGAGGTTGGTTGGGAAAGGGTGGTAACTCCGCTAAGGCACGAAATAACGTTTCTTAACTGTCTCAAGCCAGTATAAAGGAGGAGAGACATCCTAATTTATTACTGTTCCCTTTTTCAAGTAAATCAGAATCATACTTAATTGTCATTTTTAAGTTAATTCAGCCCTCTTGTGGCAGCTGAAGATATTAAGCATATGAAAAGGCATTTTTACAAAACGAATTCTTATCATTTAAGAATCTTAATCAAACTATTAGATAATTCTAAGATAAAATTTTATAATAGTTTGATAAACCTAAAATAGATGCATTTTTTTCCTTTTTACCCAAAATTGTGTAAACTTTAGCCCCTGGTGGCAGCTGAAAATATTAAACAAATGAACTCATATTTTGGCAGGTATATATCGTCCACTAAATGCAACTTTTAATCACTATTAGAACTTCATACTAGAAAAAAAGTATTTTTCGCTCCACCCTAATACCTACTGTATATCTATTTGGAGCGTAAACCATACGAGGTTGGGTTGTGTGAATTTCAACTGAATGCCACGCTTTTAAGCATTTTGGAGACACAAGTCGTTTTTATGATTCTTAGGAAAAGCGAATAAGTTGAGAAAGCGGATGTGGATAAAACCATGCGTTCAGCACGGAACGGTGGTGTACAGTAGTACAGCACAGAAATAACACAAGGCCCTGGCCATTTTGACGGCACACAGGATATTGTAAGAAACCTAAATAAGAGTTTCGATAAATCTGACCTTATAAATGATGTAGTTTTCGAAATCATACGCGTAGCATGGAATACTGGATCGGACCATACTCTATTATTAAGATCAGAGACGAAAAGAAATATAAGGGACAAAAATATGTTCAAGGAAAGATGTTTAATGGAAGATACAATTTTGCTAGCCAAAGTGATACTTTTCACGAACTACAGGATGATGAGGCGAGTTTATTTTACCACCTAAAATTGGAAAGGCTGCTAGGCAGGCTTCCTATTTGCTACATTTACAGTAATATCGTGGAACATTAGTTTGTGAGGGATAGTCAGGTGCGTTTGCTCTGCAATGTACAGTGCGTTTGCTCTGCAATGTACAGTTGCCCGCATATGTAATATTCCTCGCCTCACAGGCGACTCCGTACATGTGGCAACGCCGCAGCGATAGTCAAGGTACCCCAGCTAGGGGAAGGTGGGGTGGAAGGGGGACAACCGAGTCCAACAACATATAACATTGACATACAGGTAAGGCGCCGTTCAAAAAATAGGTAACGCTATTTTTGCTAAAACCTGACACCACCCTCTGTAATGTTCCGTAATATGTGGGGTGTGGCGTGGGGGAAGTGTTACATAACATCTTAGGGGGTGCCTGGTCTAACATCATAGAACGTTCCTGGGGAATCTGGGGTGTCAAATTTTATCAAAAATAGCGTTACGTAATTTTTGAACGACCCCTAATTATGATGTAGTGTCTGTGCTCATAAAGATAAACGACTAATATGATCGTGAACAGCGTTGAACGCCATCCTATATACTATTGAGCTAAAATGTGTCTGTGTGTCTGTCCGCTTTCTTCGGAACCGTGCACAGACTAAACGGCACATCGGAAAATTCTGCAACCACCACCTGATAGCCCATGAGCTGCCGATGTGCTCTATCAAGTTCCCCCGTCCTAGGTTATTCCGCGGCCGAGCACGAGCTATTTAATGTCTATTACAAGTGAATGTAAGTACTTCGAAAACGAAAATGACGGGAGCAAAAATACATAATAAACAGTTTGGTAGTCCCAATAATACGTAAGTACCAATATACATATACATATATACAATATACATATACATATACAGTACAGCTAGCTGTGACATATACTGCTACCTGCCCGGAGGGCGATAGGAGCGAAAGCGAGCTACCGCTTGTATTTACTAGTCTTATACAACTAGTCTTACACAACCATCCTCCACACTCCCTCATTCCCCTTCCCCACCCACTAGGGAAATTTCAAAGTATATACACACACACACACACACACACACATATATATATATATACTTTGAATATATATACACAGTGTGTGTGTGTGTATATATACACACAAACACACACACACATTTATTTATATATATATATATATATATATATATATATATATATATATATACATATACATATATATACCGGGTGAGCCAAAAAACTATTACCCAACTTTTGAAAAAAATATTGTGCCTCACCCTATATAATGATCTTACTGCTGAGGCCGTATGTTGTACCCACCCTTTTACTCTTTCAAACGCTGGCTGTGAATCTAGATTCAACGCCCCAGGAATAGAGGTCCAGGCTCACAACTGGAGGGAGGTATCAGAGTATGGTGCTCAATTGAAAGGCGGTCAAAGTCAACAACTGATACTTTCAGATGACAGTCAGTTGCTCCATAAATAATTAATTTTCCTAATTTTTACACAAAATAATTAATTTATTTCCTTTTTCATTTCAGACCATCATTCTGCTATAATTGGTGAACAAGTTATAATGAAATACTCTTTGGAAGATGAAGCATTGATATTGAACCTGCGTAAGGAGAAACACTGGGGTGTAGAACGAATGAAGAAAGAGTTTCCAAATAAACGATGGACGATATCTGGACTTCAATATCTCAAAGAGAAAATCGATATCACAGGGTCGACCAAACGAAAAGAAGGCAGTGGAAGGTTAAAAACATCACGTACTGAGGAAAATATTGACACGGTTTCATCCATGAGAAGCAATCAAGAAGAACGGCCCAACACCCACAAGTCCGTTAGAGAAATTTCAAAAACTACTGGTGTTTCTCGCTCTAGTGTTCGTCGTATAGTAAAAGATGATCTGGGTCTTAAATGTTTTAAAAGAGTCGAAGTTCATAAGCTCTCTGCATCAAATAAGCAAGCAAGAGTTGAAAAATGTCGTGCTCTGTTAGATCGATTCCCAGACAGAGAAGTATCGAAAATATGGTTCAGCGACGAGACCTTTCCGGTTGCCTCAACAATAAACATACAAAATGACCGAGTTTATTGAAGAAAGGACAAAAATCTGTCAGTCTAGATCGACTTTGCAGGGAACGTCCGCATTTTTCTCATAAAGTCATGGTTTCCATCTTTATTTCAAAGTTAGGGAAGTCAGAGATTGTTTTTGTTAATCAAAATGCCAAAATCACTGCTGCTTATTTACCAAGAAAAAAAGAAAAAATTCTTGATGCGGTAAATCAGTGGCGAGCAAGGTTGCAACGTGCATTGATAATGAAGGAGGGCACATTCCGCATAATCTTGGACTCAATTAGGTAACTGTATAGAAACAGAAAGTTTTTCTACCCGTGTCTATATAACAGCGAATTACAAAATAATGGTTACAATTAGCAAAAAATCCAACTTCACCACGAGATACACCATGAAATTCTATACAGGACATATATTAATTGTAGAAATAACATTCGATAAAGTATATTGTTCAAAATCAAGGTAATAGTTTTTTTTGGCCCACCCGGTATGTATATATATATATATATATATATATATATATATATATATATATATATGTATCTATATATATATATATATATATATTAGGTTGGTCCAAAAAATGAAACTGAAAAATATATCTCATGACATTTGCCCATATTTCACAACCACTAACGATGTTGGAAATACAGAAAAGCTGGATCGATTCGTGCATATTTAGAGGTGGCGCAACTTGAAGCTTTGTATCATTATACAGTTTGAGGTGGCAAAATTCTTCAAACTTGCGCCACCCTTAAATATTAGTGGATTTAGATCACAATCAGGTATAATACCTATCTTCATACAAGGAATGAGAAAATGCATAAGGAACTCTTATTTATACATTTTAAATTTTTACCATATATGTGTGGCTCACCTAAGGCCTATATACACGATACAACTCAGACTGGTCACCTGAGAAATGTTTATGTTACACAGACTGCGCATGGAACAAAGAACTCTTCTGGGAAAATTAAATCATGACCGTTGCTCACGTTGGGCTTCCATCACGAAAATGAAAAACTTTAGTATTTGTCATTTACCATTATTTATTCAGACTATAGTGGATTTAATTTTCCCGGAAGAGTTCCTTGTTCCATGCATGGTCTGTGTGTAACATTATATATATATACGAGTATTAGGTATGTACCGAATACCGAATATTTGGTGCAAAACTATTCGCCCAGTAGTATCCCCGCATTTCGGACGAGGAAGTTGGGGTGTTCTGAAATCCTGCCCCTGGAGTTCTTCGCCTTCGTTATAAGGGGCCCCCTTCCTTAAGTTCCTAGCCCATTTATGGGGTCTCACCGTCCTTAATGAAGGATATTTTCCCCTTGAGCAGCCCCCTTCCTCCTTGGAAAAAAAAAAGGATTCATCCTCGCCTTCCTTCACGAGAAAAAAAATCCTCCTGTGGGGGATCTTTCATGAGACAAACAAAAACAAACATGCAAAAACAAGCAAACAAACCCTGGAAGCGTTCGTGCAGAAGATCCATTTCTGGAACACCAGCCTTCTGCTGATGTATATTATATATATATATATATATATACACAGGGCGTCCCAAAATAATGTATACACACTTTAAATACTTATAAAGGCAGTGTTTATTAAAATACATTTCATTTTCAAAATGTAATAGAATCTAAAGACATTATTTAATTGTTTTGTCAACGCCTGTTTTCAAACTGACGTCCGTTCTGGTCCAGGCACTGCTGATAACGCGAAGCAATGGAATCGCAAACATCACGAAACATTTCGTTTGGTATTTGTGTGCATTCTCGTTCAATGGCTGCTCTCAATTCAGCGACTGTTGCAGGTTTTATAGCGTAGACTTTGTCTTTTAAGTATCCCCATAAAAAAAGTCTAGTGGTGTGAGGTCTGGTGAACGCGGAGGGTATTCTACGAAACCCTTCGTCCAATCCACATCCACATCGTGCCAAGTACCACTCGCAATACTCCACTCTTCGGTCCGGATCATCTTCATTAATAGCATGGACTAATCTTGGAATGTAACTTTTCCATTGACAGCGCTTCAAAATGCGTTGGACAGACGATTCTGAAATTCCTACCTCACGACTCGCTTGCCGCACAGATTTTCTTGGACTTTGGTGATACGTTTCCAGTACTCTTTCTTGCTTTGTGGGGCTTGTCGATGTCCGTGGTCTTCCGGAACGCTTCTTGTGGACATTCTGAACAGTTCCATCGGCTTCAAACTCATCTCTAATTCGAGTGATGGTAATTCGCGTTGGTGGGTCTGTTTGAAACTCCCTCCTAAACTGTCTTTGCATTTCAACTGCGTTTTCACACTTCCAGTAGCATTTTAGAATGAATTTCCTTTGTTCAAAGCTTAGTCTAACTGCCATTATTAATTCTAATGGGTTTAACTTGGAAAGAAAGAAACATCAATTAAGCTATCAGCTGTTAAAGTGTGTATACATTTTTTTGGGACGCCCTGTGTATATACTAGTAAATGTAACCAACGTATATATTTTGTATATAAGAACTATAGTGTAAGACAAACACCATAGATTTCTTTTACGCCGTCTATGATCTCATCGTTTCGACTTAATATATTAATAACGATACCACACAAAATAAAATAAAAATAAAAATAAATACAATCAACTCATAAATAAGTTTTGCCTTGTTCTAACATTTGTATTACGAAATAGATCCAAAAACTATTAACTAAATTAATTTTAATTTCATATATCTAATCTAAGGGGAAGCTATTATATTTTAATCAAGAATCAAATGATTCTCACTGTAAACTCATAGACAGGTATTATAGTAAGATAATATCCCTGTTAAGAGAAGCAAGAAGCCCCATGATTAAATCTTACAACTATCATACTAAGATTATTCCTGGATGGAATGATTTTATTGCCCCCCTGAAGAGGGAAACGAAAGACGCCTATGATTTGTGGTGTTTTCATGGTAGACCCAGATTACGACCAGTATACTTCAATATGTGTAAAAGTCGGGGGTCAGTATAAGGCGGCCATAAGGCGATGTAAACAGGAAGAAGAGTCTGTTCGAGCATCAAAAGCCTGTGAAGCTCGCATAAATAACGATAATAACAAATTCTGGAAATTTGTTAAGAATCAAAAGGGTGTCAAAAATGTCCTCCCTCCGACAATGATGGGGTGTCGCGGGAGGATGAAATTGCAAAGCTGTGGAAAAACCACTATTCTAACATTCTTAACAGTGTCAGTAGGGATAATCTTAAGATAGATTGCGGCGAAACGATTGTGAGAGGGACAAGGGAAAATACTTTGATATCATTTTCTGAAGTAAAGAGGTTAATTAAAGAGTTAAGGACTGGTTCTGCGTCAGGGGTAGATGACTTATCGAATGAGCACTTAAAATATGCAAATGACGTAGTATGTCTGCATATATCATTGCTCCTATCAGCCATGCTGGCTCATAGCTATATCCCTGCAGAGTTCATGAGGGTATATATCTTGCTCCTGGTCAAAAATAAGTACGGAGACATTCTGTCCACCAATAATTACAGGCCTATTGCTGTCGCTTCCTGTTTCTCGAAACTACTAGAAAAACTCTTGTTACTCCGATTAAATGATTTCCTATGGACATCTCCTAATCAGTTTGGTTTTAAAAGGTCCCACTCAACTGACCTGTGTACCTATGTACACATTGACAGTAATTCAACTATTTATAGCTGTTTCCTAGATATAAGTAAGGCATATGATAGGGTGAACCACAATATTTTATTTGCAAAACTAAAAGACAGGAAGGTTCCCATGTACATATTCAATTTATTGAAATTTTGGTATTCCCACCAATCTTTCACTGTTAGGTGGGGCAATGTATTATCCGAGTGTTTTGGCTCCTCTTGCGGGGTGAGACAAGGCTCCTTGCTCTCCCCTATGCTGTTTAATGTGTATATCGAGGGATTAATTGCTTCACTTAATGAGGCAACTGTGGGATGTTGTATAGATAACACAAGGATAAATAACTTAGTTAATGCCGATGATATGGTGTTAATAAGTCCCTCTGTTAAAGGTCTGGATCGGCTACTAAAAGTCTGCGAACAGTATTCGCAGAAACATGATATTCTTTTTAATGTTACAAAAACTAAGGTTATACAATTTCATCCTAAAAGGTGTAATCAGCCAGCTGATATAAGGTTTAAAATGAATGGTGAAGTAATTGAGGAAGTACAAGAGTTTAAGTATTTGGGTCAAACTATTACTAGCTCCTTCAGTGACGACTCGGATATAAGAAAACAATCTCGAACCCTGTGTGCTAAAGCGAATATGACCATAAGGAACTTTCGATTCTGTACAAGTGAAGCTAAAGACACTCTCTTTCGTACTTTCTGCAGTAATATATACGGACAGCAACTGTGGCTGAATTATAAAAAAGTTCTGACAGAACCCTAAATTTGCTGTACAACAAGTCTTTTAGACTCTTACATAAATTACCCCCGAGATGCCCAGCTTCGCAAATGTTTGCCACCCGCAATGTCGTGAGCTTCCCGGAGGTAACAAGACCTGCTCAACACAGTCTAATGCAAAGAATTATAAAATCAACCAACCCGATCATCCAAGCTATCCATGAGTCCTGCCATTTATCCTCTAAGCTATGGACTTCTTGGTACGAAAACGTCTGTCTGTAGCTCCACTTAACTTCGACATTACAGTATTATTTCTAATCAGTTGTATATATTTCTATCCTTAGTATATGAACTGTCATTGTGTTAATAATATTTGTCATATGGACTATAGTCTGCCAATAAACCTTTTCATTTTCATTTAACCCGTTCGTATAGTAACGTGATAACAATCATCATGAACAACAAACATTATCATATATATATATATATATATATCAGCCCTTTTCAAAAGACTAGGATGAACGCGAATACATACAATTTATATTTAGTAAATTCAAATATCGATATCTTCCTTCATAGACGTATATTTCATCCATGTAGTTTTCTGTTATTTACATCGCTTCACGTTTCTCGAAAATAATAGAAAAGTTCTTATAACTACGCCACTTAAGTGATAACTTATGAACTAATTGAGTTTGATATTAAAAGGTCCCGCTCAACTGATCTCTGTGTCTATATACAGTCTAATGTAACGAATTAAAAAATCAACCACCCCCATTATCCAAGCTATTAGCAATCCTACCGTACGTCTTCTAAGCTATATAACTTGTATGATATGAAAACGGTTGGTTGTAGCTTCACACAATTCCGAAAGTACTGTATTATTTCTCATTAATTGTATATATTTCTATCCTTAGTATGTGATTTGTCATTGTATTATTAATATTAGGCATTTGGATAATGGTCTAGCAATAAACTTATTCATATTCAGTTTTCATACAAAACATTGAAATAAATAAGCAAGTATGCCTTAAATTTCGAGCAAACAACAAACAGTTAAAGAAAACGACTAGTGGATTTTTCGGCGGTAACTCTGTTATTTGTGTGTTTCTTTCCGAATCATCAGCCCCATCCGTAAAATACTTGGTCAAGAGACTAACAACTTCAATACAACTACATTTTGCATCGTCGGTAAAGATTAATTTATTTAACCTCGTATTAGCTATGCAATAATCAACTCTTACCTCGAAGCAAAGAAACCTAAAAGTTATATTTTCAGTCGACCACTGTGTCTGTATTTCTGTTATCAGTTTCTGTACAAACGGCAATAAAAAGACTTCTTTACAATCACAATATATGCACATAATAAAGGCATGTTATATATATATATATATATATGTTAAGTATAACAATATTAAAACCTCATCTACAAATATATTCTCTTTTTAACTCACCTAAAACAATCTGCAAGTTTTATAATCTATTTAATGTCTAAAATCAAATTGCTGAAGACACCAATAACTAACACATACAGATTCAGCTGACATAAGATAAAATTAAAAAATTAAATCAAGTGGGCCTGAAATCGAACCTTCAACCTCTTAACCCTGATCAAACAATTTTCTAAGAGAATTTGAGCAACAACGAAAGACGACTTCTCTCTTTGGCTCTATATTTTAAGTTAACAAACTTTAAGATAAATTATTTTAAACACTTTTCATCATTTGCAAAACTTTTTCATAGTTTCAAACGAATCCTAATAGCTGACGATACCAAATTTTCCCATTAGACCTAGCCTTTCTGCATACATCACACATAAACACTTTTACAAATTTAAAACTCATAAAGTTTTTCCCCCTAATCAATAGTAATCAATCGCTTGCTTAAAAGAATCATCAGGGATGACTCCATCATAATTTCACGTCCTGACAAAAACAAAGATACCATTCTTCTTAACAAATCAGATTATGATAATAAGTTGAATAAAGCCCTCAACGACTCCGCCAAATTCAAAAAAATTAATGACAAGCCTCTAGTACTTCCCTTAAACTTGAAGATAAAATCAATCGTTTCCTCAAAAATTATATAGTCAAAGTAAAATTTCGGAGGATGATTACGACCAAAAACACTACCGTCACCCCCCCCCAGACACTCTTTACGGCCTCCCTAAAATACACATACCAAATTTACCCGTTAGACCTATCCTTTTTGCATACATCACACATAATTTACACCTAGCAAAATTCCTAATTCCCCCCAACTCCACCCTAACCCCTAATGCAGAATAAATATTCCATCCCCATTTCCTACGAATTCATCAAAGAAATACTGACGTTCAACAATTCAAACAACCTCCATATGCACAGCTTTAACGTAGTATTCCTCTACAACAACGTGCCAATTAGAGAAGTCATCGACATCGGCACCAACAATTTATTTTCCATAATCAGAACACAGACCTCAACCAAACGAAAGAAGAATTTACCAAACTGCTAACCCTTGACACTTCAGATACATACTTCTTTTCAATTTTACCAACAAACCTATTCACTAGCCAGGGGATCCCCCTAAGAGCCACACTAGTTAACATCTTTCTCTGTTATCACGAAAATAATGGCTACTCTATTAACCCACCCATTACAAACACACTTATATAAAAGATATGTCGATGACACTTTCTACTCTTTCACATTGCTAACTACGACCCTCTTTTTATTAACTATCTCAATTCCCAGCATCAAATCATCAAATTCGCTAAAGAAAACGAACCTAACAACACCCTACCCTTTTTAGTAAGTATATCTTCGCCCTATCGTATTTCTGTTATATACTATTAACTTACTAGTAAATAATGAAAAGATATATATATATATATATATATATATATATACATATATACACACACACACACACACATATATATATATATATATGTAAAACTTCATGTTCATTAGGGTGCGTGTTATTATTTTTGCTGATTAAAAGGTGCGTGATCAAAAAAGTTTGGAGACCACTGTCTTACATTACAGTTCTTATATACAAAATATATACACATATATATCAGCAGAAGGCTGGTGTTCTACAGGGTGTCCCATAAGTCCGGCATCATAGGAAAAATAATAAAAAAGGCAAAACAAAAGCTTTTATTTACAGAACGTGCTCAATATGTCCACCATTGTTTTGAATAGACAAATTCAGACGTGATACCCAGTCAGCAAGCACACGGTGAATGATGTTAGGGGTAATGGTGTTACATGCCCCAATAATGCGCTGCCCCAAATGTTCAACACTCCTAATTTTCTCTGCGTATACTAGCGCTTTCAAGTGGCCCCAGTGATAAAAATTTAGTGGCGTGAGATCCAGGCTTCTAGCTGGCCATTCCACAGTCCCTCGACGTCCTATCCAATGACCAGGGAATTGTTGGTACAGGTATTCCCTTACTTGGGTGCTGTAATGTGCGGAAGCGCAGTCTTGCTGGAACCATGTTGGGAAATTTCCTTCGTTCAGACACTGGGAAATGCTTCTTCCTTGAGCATACGTAGGTAGGTGCCTCCAGTGACATGTTCATCGAAAAAGAGGGGGCCTATGATGCGATACTTCCAAATGCCACACCATACCATCACCCGAGAGGCACCTTGTTCCTTTGAAGAGGTATACCAGTGAGGGTTGTTTTGAGACCAGTAGCCGGTGTTCTGTCGATTTACCTCACCATTTCCATAAAAAACAGCCTCGTTACTGAACAGAATGGTGGACGGGAAATTGGCATCCCGAGCATATGAATTATGGTTTGTAGAAATAGAAAAATATGAATTTCTCCTATGATGCTGGACTTATGGGACACCCTGTAGAATGGATCTTCCGCACGAACGCTTCCAGCGTTTGTTTGCTTGTTTTTGCCTGTTTTTGCGTGTTTGTTTTTGTTTGTCTCATGAAAGATCCCCCAACAGGAGGATTTTTTTTCTCGTGAAGGAAGGCGAGGATGAATCTTTTTTTTTTCCCAAGGAGAAAAGGGGCCCCGCAAGGGGCCCATCAAGGGGCAGATGCCCTTCATTAAGGACGGTGAGACCCCAGAAATGGGTTAGGAACTTAAGGAAGGGGGCCCCTTGTAAAGAAGGCGAAGGCCTCCAGGGGCCCCTCCAGGGGCAGGATTTCACAACACCCCAACTTCCTTGTCCGAAATGTGGGGATACTACTACTTGGCCGAATACTGAATTCTGAATATTAGTTTTACAGTATTTGTGTTATTAGGCATCACTATAAAAAACTGAAGCCTTTATCGGTTTGAAAGTATATAGAATTAATAGTAAATGTTAGCAAAAGCAGCATGTTTTAGCCACCAAAACTCTGCCAGATTCCCATACCCATGAAAAATTTGCAACTGCACTGACTTCTATTTGCAAGAATGGTCAATAAAGAGCAATCGTGTGCATGCAGTTGTGCACGACAGTGGCTGTAATATTAGTAAAGCTGTTAGCGATCTCAGAATTACTCCTGTTGCTTGTGCGAATCATACTTTAGCACTTGCAGTTGATGAAGCCCTTCTTAGCCAGGAGTCTGTTTCAGAGATATGTGCAATAGGGTGGGTCGAAACACACAAAAGAATAATTTATCCAAAAGCCACGCAATGCATGGATTTCCACTTAATGTCCTTATCATTACATAAAAAATAAGCACTGTGCTACACCCCCTAGGGGTCGCACAAAGTACCCCTTTACCCATTTGAGTAGCCCTTTTTATCATTTTCCTTTGACTTACCTATATGCTCTATATATATTGTGCGATCACCTTTCTAATCATGTGTTTTTTCTTTTCAGATGATATAGATTTATGAATTAAGTATTTGTCTCTTTAAAAATGGCAACACGTAGCAAGACTGCTAATTCTGCTTTTGGCCAGCCAACTAGATTTCCACCTGCCATGATACCTTCAAAAGCTGATGTAGTGAGGCACTGTTTTTTTTGTTCGGCAAATAAAAGATGTTGAGGGTAAAGGTTCATGTAGTGCCAATGTTACAGGAATGTCACTACTGATACTGAAGTCATCTGAAACCGATTTTCATTTCCTACCATTGGTACAGAAGGTATCTTCATGAAAGTATGCCGACTGATGATGTCAGCATCTAAATTAAATAAAATACCCCAAAACAGAAGAAAGGAGGAATTCTTCACAAAGTTGTCAACGTTTCATGATATGTTTGACATATGCAGTTGCGATTGCTATGACAAAAAAAAGAAAGGCCACAGTGCAGGTGTATCGAAAGAATTCCAGTCCAAGTGGGAATCTTTCATAGGCCAAAAAGAAAGCAGAAATCAACTGGGACCAATTGATCGAGCTACATCTGCATTAAGAAGAAATGAAGTTAGACGAGAAGCGCAACAATGAGCTCAACAAAGAGCTCAAGAGAAAAAGGGCTTCTTTCAATGACATTTCTGGAAGTTTAGACATCTTAGATAATATGGAAGTGGATGCAAGTACTGAAGAAAATGATTTTAAACCTGAATTGGAGTTAGCAGATCATGAACAAAATAGATACCGTTATGATGAGCTGGCTATTACTGAAGATCGCTATCGCGTCAGCTGCAGAGCAGCGGCCGCCATTGTAAATGCAGCTTTAAAAGACATGGGAATTTTGAATGAATCTAACATGCTTGATAGGAAAAAAGTGGAAAGAGAAAGAGTGCGAGTTGGTAAAAGAAATATTATTTAGGCAAAATCGGAGAACTTACATCTAGAATGCATAGGATTTGATGGTAGAATGAATGATACATTAAGGCGGGGAGGTAAAACAAAAGAAGAGCACTACACCATTGTCAAAGAGCCTGGAGGTTTATATGTAGACCATCTCATGCCCGGAATGGGACCATTCGCCGCCGCCCTTTCGCCGCCGGAGGTTCGCCACCGCCGGTTCGTCGCCGAGGACGGTTTGCTACCGGGTACTTGTTTAACAAGTTACAACTAATTAACTTTAAATAAATTTTAAGCTAAAAAAATTTTAGTTCCATTTTTGAATTTGATCTTATCACATCCCATTTTATTATGTATTATCTTTTCTGCCTTTGTCAAAATCCACATTTGTATTTGATCTTATTAAATCTTAACGCATCTCAATTTATTACAAGTATTATCTTTTCAGCCCTAGTTAATCCTTCGTTAGCTTACATACGTAGCCTATGCTAGGCTGCATGCGTAAGGCCATGTAACCTAACCTTCGTTAGTGCGGCCTCAGATGGTACATTTACTGTTGCCAGATATAAGATAATTCTGTTCAGACATGACATGGAGAGTTAAAGCTTAAGAATCGTCATTCGAGACTCGCCCTTCACAATGGCTACAATTATTTTGAGCAAAAGAGGAAAAGAAAAGTTTTTTCACAATGGTTATATTTACGTGTTTGACAAATCCTCCAAAACCGATGAAAGTGTTAAATTTTGGCGATGTGAACAGAAGAGTCGTTGTAATGGACGAATTCACACGAGAAATGGCATAGTAATTAATGAAATAAATAACCACACGCATTCTGCTTCTGCTGCAAATACTGAAGTAGCTAAACTAAAGACTACTTTGAAACATCGGGCAGAAGAATCAATGGAAGTACCCAGCGTTCTTATTAATCAGTGTGTTGCTAATGTACCTCAGTCGGTCCAGGCATCTTTGCCCACAACATGCAGCATGAAGAAACTAATTCGACGGAGACGAAATGATATAAGTGCTGCACCTCCGACTCCAATTGACCTTGAACATTTAATTATCCCTGATCAATACAAAATATATAAGCCTGAGAACGGGAGAGAAGAAAACTTCCTCTTAGCAGATAGCGGCCCAGGAAGAGATCGAATAATCATATTTGGCAGGGAGACCTGGCTGCAGCATCTAGTATCTTCGATATGGTATGCAGACGGTACGTTCAATACATCCCCTATTTTATTTTCACAAGTATATTGCATTTCAGCCAAAAAGCATGGTGGGGTTCATCCAATATTTTATGCACTTCTACCAAATAAACAGCGTTGCACGTATACACGTATGTTTGAAATGATTAAGTCAATGTCAGTCCACAGTGTATCCATTGTGATTTTGAGCAGGCAGCTATCATTGCTATGAGAGAATGTTTTCCTGAAGCTGGGATCAAAGGCTGTTTCTTTCATTTGGTGCAGAGCATGCAAAGACATATTGCTGCAATTGGAGCCACCCAGCAATACAATACCGATTCTGACTTTGCATTAAAAGCAAAAATGGTAATTGCTCTTGCTTTTGTGCCAATTGCTGACATTGATGCCCATGTAGAAGCACTTGCCAATGAATTGCCACAAGAATTGCAACCAATACTGAACTGGTTTTAATTTAATTATATTGGACTCTACAATAGGAGTGGCACCAGCAGAAGAGTCCCCTTGTTCCCCCATGACATGTGGAGTTTATACGAGACAACTATCAATGACGAAGATAGGACAAATAATCACGCCGAAGCTGCACACCGAAAACTTGCCTTTGAACTTGGAGCTCATCATCCCACTATATGGAAGTTTATTGAGTCATTAGTCAAAGTACAAAAAGGTCGTGACTTGTATATGGAACAACTTATTGCTGGCCATCACCCGACACTGAGGCTAAAAAAATATCGTGACATGGATGCAAGAATTAAGAAAATCATGCTAGAGTATGGTGAAAGAGACTGTTTAGAATATTTGCGAGGCTTAGCACATAATTATCAAATGAACTGAAATTTTATTTATCTAATTTTTTTAAATAACTATTGATTTATTTTCAATAAATATACTGTTTGCATTTGACATAATTATTAAATTAATTGAAATTTCCTTATTTTACCTCAGTTTTATAAATAACTGTTTAATTATTTCATTTCAATATATAGCTTTTACAAAAATTTGTTTTATTGCCAATTTAAATAAATTGATGGTGGCGAATTGTCCCTGGTGGCGAATAGTCCCCATTGGCGAATCGTTAGAGGCGAACCGGCGGTGGCGAACCTCCGGCGGCGAAAGGGCGGCGGCGAACAGTCCCCAGAAAGGGACATCTCGATCCATAGCAGAAGAAATTTTGACTTTGATTTTGGATACAGACAGTAATGACACTTTGAAAGCTTACTATGTGATGGAACAGCATTAAATACAGAAAAAATTGGTGGTGTGATTAAATTGAGTGAGATTCAGCTAGATAGATCTTTGCAATGGTTAGTGTGCCAGCTCCACATGAATGAATTACTTTTCAGGCATGCATTTGAAGCAGTTGATGGGCAGACTAGTGGACCAGACAGTTTCAAAGGTGACACTCGCAAAGCGATAAAAAAGGATTTAACAAAATTAAAAATAGTTAATTTCACTTCAGTAACTGGAAGAATAAAACAAATTCCTGCTGATGTTGTAAAAGAGCTCAGCACGGATCAGAAGTACTTGTACGACATCTGCTTATTAGTTCCTACAAATATTCATCATGCGCGATGGCTCACTCGGGCTAATCGTGTTCTAAGATTGTATGCATCAACATTGAAACCAGAACAGGGTTTCAAAGACATTGTGAAGATTATAATGCAGTGCCATGCTCCCGGGTGGTTCCAAATTAAATCACATCCAAAAGCGATCGATGGAGCCATAAAATTTTTGGTACCTTACACAACTGGTAAGAAATGTTGAAGAAAAGTTCCAAAACATTATGGAACCAGTCTTAAAACGTAACTTCTATTTTGCCACAACGGAAAATATTCGTTTAGCAATGATAACGGATCAAAGACAACAAGTGAGAGAAATTGCGATCCAGCGAATAATTGAGGCCAGAAAGTCTTTCCCCCAGTGTTGGGCACTAAAGCGTTAATCCGATAACAGTTAATTAACGAAGTTAACTTTTTTTAACTGACTATTAACGGAAGTTAATTTCCATTTATCGTTATCGGACCAGTTAACTTCCGATAACTCGATATTTAGTCTGTTAAAGTCCGTTAACACGTTAACTGCGAGGAGTCATTCACGGAAGATCACCGTTCCGCGAATGAATTCAAACCGCCATAACTTCAGTCTGCCAATTCCGTCCTCTGCCGCAGTGGAACGGCTCTTCTCTCTCGGCAAGGACATCCTGAGGCCCAAGAGGTCAAGACTGGCAGTTGGGCCTAACTTTGAGAAGTTGGTCTTTCTGAAGGGCAACCAGCAGCACATTGTGTCATAGTCTTTAATAAATGTGCCTAAAATTTAATTTTACCTTTCAGTTCCCGCCATAATAATTCTCTGGTAAATTAAAATTTAGTTAATGGTTAGTGGTTACAAGGGTTTCAAAACATGTAATCAGTACATTTTTTATTAAAAATAAAAAAAAAAGTTAAGCAAAAAGTTGCAAAACTTGATAAAAATACAGTTAAATACCTATTTATTGTTGGATTTTGCATAAATAAACATTTTCTATGGGTTTTAAAGCTTTTTTCCTTGATTTTTTTAAATGTTAGTAAAGAAATAGTTATCGTTAACGGATTATCGTTAACTTCCGTTAACTTTGTAGTAAAATTATCGGATTATCGTTATCGGAGTTAAAAATTGGGGTTAACGGATTATCGTTATCGAAGTTAACTTTTTGGTTAACGGTGCCCACCACTGCTTTCCCCAAACTGAGAAACTTTGAACTTCCTAAAACACTCAACTTGAAGGCAGAAGATTACACCGAATTGGTTGATTGGGAGAAACAATATATCCACCACCTTTGCTAAATAAATTCAGCGACAGTGACATTATCAAAGCTCAGGCCGAGCCACTAATGATTCCACCATACCCGTGTCATGGTCAGAAACTGGAGAGCGCTGTCAGTCTCGTGACAAAAGCATCAGATGAACGATATGGCTATGAAAATCGTCAAAAATATATTCTAAATCTCTTTGAATCTAGGAAAAAAATGCTTAATTTTAACACGAAAGGGCAATGGAAGTAAGACTTTACAGGAACAATGAAGAAAGATCACTTTAGAAAAACGTCTGATTGTAACATTGTTTCATTTTTTAAAATTTTAACCTTTTCTATACCTTCTTCAATATGTCTATAATTTGAAATCTTAATATAATGTGCTGCTAAATGGCTATTGTCAATAAACAACAACACATTTTGTTTCATTTATATATATTTCAATTAGCATTTAATTTGGCATCATTGCATTAGGATTTAAAACACCAGGAAAAATGTTATTATATGTCAGAGTACAAGACATGAGAGGCAAAAAACCCCAAAATTGTGCTACCCCTATAGCACTTCGCACAGTATAAAAAAGTTATCAGAAGGCTTTTCGGAGCCATAGAAACCCCCTGCAATGCGTGGTTATTCAGTGTAAAATTTCGACCCGCCCTAATGTGCAATTGCGCGCCCAATCTGTTGCATTTTAATTAATTATTCATCTCCAGCCTTTGACAGACTTAAGGAATTCCAGAAGCAACATAATTTACCCGAAAACAAACTTATAAGAGACGTTATCACCCAATGGAACTCTACATTCTATATGCTACAATGACTTCTTCAACAAAAAACTGCGGTTGTTGCATACTCCTCGGACTATGACACTGCAGCAACGTTCAATAATCATCAGTGGACTCTAATTCAGTGTGTTGTAAAGGTTCTTAGTCGATGTGAAAAATTAACGAATGACTTTTCCTCTGATTCTTCTTGTCTTCACATGGTGTCTCCCGATGTAACAGGTCTCGTTGTATTTTTGCCTAACATAACTGATGATGCAGGTGTTCATACTATGAAAAACGATTTAATAGAAAATTTACAGAATCGTTTCAGACGGTGGAAGGCAGACATTACTCGTATAATTTCTCACGTTTTAGAGTCTTGTTTCAAATTTTCTTGCATAACAGTGCCTGAGTTTGTAAAAAATTAGATAATCATTATGTATGCATCACCTAACGTTAGTCCTGCACGTAATATAACCTATGACGATGAAGCAACTGATTTTGTTTCAGGAGAAGATCAAGAACTTTTGAAAGAGAAGCCGAAGGTTAATTTATGGAGTTATTTCGATGAGGTTGTGCCTCCACCTATCAAAAATAGTCAGAAAAGTTATCAAATAGAATTAGACATCTATTCAAAGGAGCCACGAGTCAGTCGCGACACGAACATTCTTGACTGGGGTCGCCATAATGGTGAAAGATTCCCGAAACTAATGAACAGTTGGGTTTTGCTGCGCGCCGCCTGACGTCACCGGGTCTTGATTCCGGGGACGATGGATTTGTAGTCAGCGATACTAATCACTACACCACCGAGGCGCATATGTATATACTGTATATATTAGAGTGGACCACAGATATGGTAAAAACTTAAGTTGCACAAATAAGAGCTCCTGTTATATTTTCTCATTTTTTATATAGACAAATACCTCTGACCGGATTTTGAACTAAATCTATTAATATGTACGGGTGGCGCAAATTTGAAGAAATTTGCCACCCCAAACTTTATAATGATACTAAGGCTTCTAGTTGCGCCACCTCTAAATATGCACGAATCGATCCAATTTTTTATTTTCAACATCGTTACTGTTGTGAAATATGGGCAAATGTCATGAGAAATATATTTTTCATTTGAATTTTTTTTGGACCACTAATATATATATACTGTAAACCAGGTTAATTTCACGGCAGCAAATTTTCACTCTTTCATAGCCTTGGACGAGTTCACGGCATCATAATTTCGCTGTCAACATTTGCTAGTTATAATCTTACAGATTAAAATGACGTCATGAATGACGAATTTATTCTGGACTGTGATTGGTCAAGGTTGAGGTCATATATCAAGGCAAGTTTTACCTCTTGATACGCGGATAAAGTTTCGCAGCACTCAACGTAAATGAATCTCTCAGAAAGATAGATTTGAAACTCTCCACACTGAAACCTATTCATGTTAAATGGATTGTCTCTGCATGGGATAACCTACAGAAAATGAGGGAGAACATTCGGAAGGGTTGGGAAATCAGCGGCATTCATGATATTCTTATTATACAGTAATAATACAGTATAATTTAAAATGTTTTTACGGCTTTCACTTTACAATATTTTATTACAATATACTGAATTTACTTTTCAAACAAAGTATTTTAGTGATCCAAGTTTTATTTTCTTACTATCTTCCAAAGATTATTTTAAATTGTCAAATTTTCGAATGCTGGATATTTTCGCGAAAAACAGCGAAAATTTCCTGCAGGTGAACATTTCGCATTCACTAGTATATAAAAAGTTCTATTGTACTAGCTGTTCATATTGATTTGCAGTAATCATAATGAAACCTTATTACTGTATAAGACTAATAAACTACACGGAGTTCAACGCTGTTCACGATCATATTTATTGTTTATCTTTTTGAACAGACATTACATTATAATTACCTGTATGTCAATGACTGCACATTCAGTGGTCCATATATATATATATATATATATATATATATATGTGTGTGTGTCTGTGTTATATGTTGTTGGACTCGGTTGTCCCTCTTCCACCCCATCTTACCTCAGTTGGGGTACCTTGACATCACAGATTCCTGATGGTCATAGATTCATCATTATTATTATCATAGATTCCTGTATGATCAGGAATATGTACAGTTGCCCCGCATATGTAATGTTCCTCACCTCACAGGCGACTTTATCTTTTTGAACAGACATTACATTATAATTACCTGTATGTCAATGACTGCACATTCAGTGGTCCTTTATATATATATATATATATATATATATATATATATGTGTGTCTGTGTTATATGTTGTTGGACTCGGTTGTCCCTCTTCCGCCCCATCTTACCTCAGTTGGGGTACCTTGACATCACAGATTCCTGATGGTCATAGATTCCTCATCATTATTATCATAGATTCCTGTATGATCAGGAATATGTACAGTTGCCCCGCATATGTAATGTTCCTCACCTCACAGGCGACTCCGTACATGTGGCAACGCCGCAGTTTTCACTGCGGCGTTGCCACATGTACGGAGTCGCCTGTGAGGTGAGGAACATTACATATGCGGGGCAACTGTACATATTCCTGATCATACAGGAATCTATGATAATAATGATGAGGAATCTATGACCATCAGGAATCTGTGATGTTTTAGCATAACATATGATAATTCCCATTATGTCAAAGTTGCTTCTAACCTACTAAACAGTATTGAGATATATTTAAGAACGATTGTAGGCCAAAACTATCCATTCATTTCCAGGAGCTTAACAGTGAAACTTCACTTTCTGCGTGTTACAGTATGATGCATAAACCTTTAATCGTGTACTATGGTGTGAGATCTCAACGCGGTAATACCCTAGGTTCTATGTTTTCTTTACTACGAATGGCTGTCCCCTTACTAAAAAGTGGTGGCAACTATCTCGGTTATTAACACAGTTGATGTGATGGCTGGAAATGACAGTTACGTTGTACGAAAAACGACATTATTGATGATGCTAAAAATGTTGTAAAAATGAGAATGCGCGACAAAGAGGACAACAACGGAAAAAAAATTTGTCAACTGAAGAAGAAGAAGATGCAGACGTCATCCCGAGGCGTAAAACGAAAAAGAAAGTCTTCTGAAAAATCAAAGAGATGCGCTAAATGCATGAAGCCTATGGTTGACTACTTTAACTGATATAAACACCAATCTTGTACAGGTATATTTCATAGGTATTTGTGGTTCTACAGTGTAAGGTCGGGTCATATAATTGCTCCAGCATTTTAACATGTCGCAGCTAGTCCACCCACATAGCGAGGAATGTTGTAAATTTGAACTCTTTCTTTTTAATTCCCGCCTACTCGGACGTCTATAGAGGATTCCGATTACCAGTTCCACCGTCTCTTCATTTTTAACTGAGCCATCAGGGTATTTCATTTCCTAAAATATGTAAAACTGACATTAGAAATGTGTTTGTTTCAATTTAAAAATATAATGTTTATTTTCCCTATAAGTCCAGACTTCTGGGACATCCTGTATATTTAAATGAAATTAATATTTCTACAGTTTCCAATTATTATCATTACCGTGCATACTTGGAAAACGTTCTAAATTATTCAAAATATGCCAAATAAACCCATTTGCGTGCCTCGGGGTATTATACCCCAGAAACCTCTCGTGAATGGGACTGAGATGAAGATTAAAATCACCGCACAGCACCCGAAATGTTTAAATTTACCTGGAGATTGTCAAGAGACTTCTAAACCAGTGGTACCTCACATTATTGAGACGTATCTCAGTGTCAGACGAGTAAAATTATCTGCAGTTAAACAAATGGAGATTGAAAAATCTTTTTTGAGAACGACGGCTAAATATTTCATAAAACGCACCCAACTGAAAATGTTTACTATCACATCTGGCTTATCCTCGAAACAGGTGACAATGTTTTGTTCGGGAATTTACCACAAAGAATACGTTGGGCAATGATCAGTTATGACACTGTTTGAGGCAAATATAAAAAAACAATTTAAGTTTGAACATTTTAACTTGAAAAGTATAAAATGGCTGGTGAATGGTGCCTCTGTTGGAGGAGGCCTAGAAATGAATTAGTCTACAGTACTGACGATGAAATTTTATTGTGCTCGCGAGGTTTTCACAACGTATTTCTTGGTACAAACGATTGTAACGATGTTGGAATAGGGATATCAATGAATGACTATATAAGCTGGACTAATGTCTACGCATTCGACATTTTGGTCTGTTCTGATGCATGCACACAGTTAAACTTACAAAAACAGGGATATTTGGCATTGAAATTAGAGTTTAGCAAATCCTTAACAAAACCTATAGTGTGCTACTCTATCGAGAATCGGTGACTGATTGAAATTAACCGGTTTAGATCGGTGATAACAGAATTTTATTGGTCGAGCTCACAATTCAAAGAGTTATGAAAAAGGAATACTTCACGCAAAACATTTTCATAGGCATATACGCAAAAGATGAAGTGTTGATCCGCCCCAACAAGAAAGACACCATTGAATTTATACTTAATTTATGCTTAATTTATATTTAATACCTGTTTATATCTCGAAAGGACCGAGTATTCACTGGGTGGGTGTTTAATTTAGAAGACTAAACATACTGGTAGTATGATTCGCTTGGAAATTCGATGTTTCATGAGCACAGAGATCGCCAAATTCCTAAAACAACTGCATGTCCCGGTGATTATTGTGAATCCTTATAGACAGGCATCAGAGCTAATACAGCAATGTGTGTGGTCAATGCCGTTTGCTGTTTTTACTTACATATCAAGAGGGTTATCTTACAAGGGAATTTTGAAAATTTTTAGCAAATGTGATTCACGCTTAAATGATTTCTTTGTAGGTAACGAAATAAATTACCTGTTTCCATTCGTAACTAAAAAAACTCCCAGTGTATAGTGTAGTAAAAATGACGGTCTTTTATTTAGAGTTCTTTTGTAACTTGTAAACTGGACAGTTATTAATTGATAACACTGTGTAACACTGATTCTGTTTATATAGAATTTTTTGTTTTTATATGCATTTGTGGGCGCTGAGTCCAAATCTGCCCTTGGTTTGTGTGTATCAGCAATGGTTTCAGAGATAATCCATTTTTCATGTTTTACCAGTATAATGTTATTATGGGCGCAGCAATATCAGAATAATCAGGAATTGTTGAGAACAATCCGGATGTTCGTTGACAGTTTCTTACTCTAGAAATTGCCCGAAACTTCCACTGTGCTATATAAAGAAGAGCGCAGAGTCTGAGAAGTCAGTAAGTGTGAGCACACAAAGAAAGCAGGTTGTTTGTCTGATGGCTACCAGCACTGAGGTATTGTGTTTCTGTGCCTCTCTGTGCTGACGATTTGAGTGTTGTCGATCCTTTTTTATTGCGAACATTATTTCAGTGTTGTGAATACATCTTTTTCCTGGAATCTGTAATCTGTTGCAGATTTAATAACTCTTCTCTCTATATCTGCAGGTTATGATTAATGTAGTACAATTTGGTAAAAAGAATGGTAACTAGAGCTTGTAAACACTCGCCGGGTATATTCTGCTACGTTTGTGGGTATTACATAGGCCCCAAGCAAGTATCGCACAAGATTGTGAAAGGCACCAAGTTCTCGATCGCGTATCGGCTCTATTTTGGTATGCCTATGGGTGACCAAGATAAGCCCTGGGCACCCCATGTGATCTGTGGAAGCTGCCGCTCCATACTTGAAGGGTGGCTGCGGGGTGTACGCAAGGCAGTGCCCTTTGCGGTACCCAGAATATGGAGAGAACCAAAGAGCCACCACGACGATTGCTACTACTGCATGGTAGATGTTTCTAAGTACAGGAAAGTTAAAGGAAGGCAGACTCTTCAGTATCCAAGCATAGCGTCGTCCATAGCTCCTGTACCACATGGCGAAGGTCTTCCAATACCACGTCCACCAGAACAGGTATCTATCCATTACTTTACCTTCTGTATTTACAGACTGTGGGTCATTATGTGTCGATTTTTCTTAGTGCTGATGCTCTTCTACATATATAGCTATGCCTATATTTTGTTTCTTTGCTTTGCAGGTTGAAAATGAGGATGCAGCTAGCTCATCTGAGATATCGACTGGTGAGGACAGTCATGATGAAGAATATACAGTAACTTTCGGTACAAACCCTCACTTTCCAAATCAGAGGGAATTGGACGACTTAATTAGAGATTTGGGTCTGACGAAATCAGGGTCTGAGCTTCTGACCTCCAGACTCAAAGAGTGAAATTTGCTTGGAAAAGACTGCAAGAGCACTGTATACCGAAAACGGCATGAAGAGTTTGCAAGGTTCTACGATGTCAATGGCTCTCTCTGTTATTGCAGCGAGGTTAGTGGTCTATTCACAGCTATTGGGTTAACACATATACCCTCAGAGTGGCGCCGGTTTATTGACAGTTCAACTCGGAGTTTAAAAGCTGTTCTACTCCACAATGGGAACAAATAGCCATCTATACCAGTTGCACATTCTGTTCAAATGAAAGAGGATTATGAAAATGTCAAACAAGTGCTCACTCAAATCAGGTATGAACAATATAACTGGGACGTGTGTGGTGATTTCAAAATGATTGGTTTCCTGTTAGGTTTACAAGGAGGGCTTACTAAATATTCATGTTTTTCTTTGCCTGTGGGATAGCAGGGCTTCAACTGAGCACTATAAAACAGTTCAGTGGCCTCTACGTGAAAGACTGCAACCAGGAAAGTACAATGTACTCAGGGAACCTCTTGTGATGCCTGATATAGTTCTGCTACCACCTCTCCATATTAAGTTGGTCTAATTAAGCAGTTTGTAACTGCGTTAGATTTTGGAGGGGAAGTTTTCCAACAGATTCGGGTCATGTTCTCTAAACTCTCTGAGGCCAAAGTCAAGGCTGGCATCTTTGTAGGACCACAAGTCAAGGCGCTGTTGAATTCAAAGAACCTTGAAGCCAAGATGACTCCGATCGAAAAAGAGGCTTGGTGTGCTTTCCGTGATGTGGTTCGTGGGTTTTTAGGCAACCATAAAGCCCCAAACTATAAGGAGTTAGTGTCAAACTTGATTAAGTGCTATGGCAAAATGGGGTGCCGTATGTCTTTAAAATTACATATCTGCATTCACATCTAGATTTTGGGGATAACCTGGGCGATGTGAGTGAAGAACATGGCAAAAGATTCCATCAAGATATTCAAACGATGGAGAAAAGGTACCAGGGCCATTGGGATGCTTCCATGATGGGAGACTACGTATGGTCGCTGATCAAAAAGGATAAGAATGTTCATACGCGGAAGTCGCGTTCTTCAGTGCATTTTTAAAGAACGCACACTGCATAACGAGGCTTGTTATTCTCTTATCGGTTCTCCTCATGATATATATTATATCCTTTGCACCATTTTGGGTTTGTTAAACAATTTTGGCTCAATAAACATTAATTTCCAATAGTGTTTTTATTTTCAGAAAATATTTATGTTAGCCTTCTTTATATACTTTGCCATATGAAAAGTGTGATAACCTATATTTTTGAAACGGTTGATGATAGAGCAAAACTAATATCATTTTTGTAATCAGCGCCGCGAAATCATTAAGAAACGACAAAAAAATCACAATAAACAGAAAATTTTTCACATTTTGTTACCGAGTGTAATTAACTGATAGTTATAATTGTAATTCTTATATGTACTTTCAAAATATATTTGTAAAACTGTAATGTAAAAACCAATTTTCTATATTATGTTTTAAAACCTTGAATAATACACAAGATTTTAGACTTCTAATATATATATATATATATAACTCAAACTACAATTTCATTGCAAGCAAAGAAAATCTGCGTCTACATAAATATGTGTAAAATCACTTACATAACGCAACTCTTGAAGATTACTATCGTTACTGCTTTGAATTATCGAAGAAAACGTAATAGAAAATGTAATAAATGTATTATAAGGCATACTTAGCTTGGTTGACTTTATTTCCGACTTTATCTGAACAATTTACAGATAGTATGCCTTACAATACATTTTCTATTACTTCAACCAAGTTAAAGCCAAGTTGAAGTCAACCAATTTAAAGTGATCCAAGCTAAGCGTGAAATATATATATATATATATATATATATATATACACCCCCACACACACACACACACACACACATATATATATATATATATAATATATATACACCTTACCTTATGAACCTTATGTTGTTTCGTGCATTGGTCTCTCTTCACACGGAGATCAAGCTGGTGGCCCCGCCTCTAGGTCTGGCCTGGTGGAGGAGCGAGTTGCTTTCTTGCGCTCTCCACCGTACATAGCCAGGCACGCCCGGCTCATCTGGTACTGTCCTGAGCCAGGCATCCAGTCTTTTCTTGAAGACTTCAACTTTGACCCCCGTTACGTTTCTGAGGTCCTTAGGAAGCTGGTTGAAAAGTCTTGGCCCCCTGACAACCAAGCTATTTTCCTTCAGGGTTGAGGAGGTCCCTTGTCGGGCCTTTAATTTGGGAACACTACACATTCTGCCTTTCCTATTTTCCAGTGTTGTTTGAATGGTAATTGGGTTTAGTTTTAGGTTTGGTACCAGTTTTTCGATCATTTTCCATATGTAGATTATGATGTACCTCTCTCTTCTTCTTTTCAGTGAGTACAGATTTAGTTTACGTAGTCTTTCCCAGTAGTTGAGTTCTTTGCAGCCATCAATCTTGGCTGTGAAATGCCTTTGCGTTTCTTCTAGTTTATTAGTTTCTTCCATTTTATATGGGGACGTCAAAACTGAGCAGTATTCAAGTTTTGGTATAATCAGTGTTTTTAGCAGGGGAATCAGTACTATCCTGTCCCTTTTCTTGAACGTTCTTAGAACCTTTCCGGCGCTCTTTTTGCTTTATTTATCGCTATCTGATTTTGTGTTTCGAATTTCGCATCATCTGTCATTATTATCCCGAGATCAATCGCTTTCATGCTTCTCTGAATTTCCTGTCTATCTGGAGCATAATATGCAGTCTGTTTAAGTTCTTCTTTTCTACCATATCTCAAGAGCTGAAATTTCTCGGCGTTGAATGACATGTTGTTGTCTTCTGACCATTTGTATATTTTGTTCGTCTGCAAGGCCTCCACGTCATGTACATCGCTGATTTTTCTGCTGATCTTTGTATCGTCTGCAAAGGATGTTACTATACTGTTTCTGTTTACTCCGCTGTCTATGTCTGTTAGCATGATAATGAACATGAGTGGGGCCAGTACTGTCCCTTGTGGTACTGAGCTGCGTACTTCCGATTCTGATGATGATATACCTTGAATTTTGACGACCTGCAGACGATCACTAAGGAAGTAGACCCATTTTCCCACTTTGCCTGTTATTCCCATGTCTTTAATTTTATGTGCTATCATACCATGGTCACATTTATCGAAAGTTTTAGCAAAATCTGTGTATATAACATCGTAGTTGTCATTGCCTTCATATGCATCTAGGATATTGTTGTAGTGCTCTATTAGTTGCGATAGGCATGATCTACCTGATCGGAATCCATGCTAATTTTCGTTGAATCTTTCCCGTGTCTCCAGGAAATCATAAATTTCCTCTCTAACTATTCTTTCAAATACTTTGGTGAGGTGGGACGTCAATGACACTGGTCTATTGTTCTTTGCTTGAGATCTTTCCCCCTCCTTTATATATAGGGACAATGTTTGCTCTTTTCAAGATGCTCGGTATTTCCCCAGTGTTTAGGGATCTTCTCCATATCCAGTATAAAGGTGTAGCTATTTCATTTTTACAGTTTTTAATCAATAATGCGTTCCAATTGTCCGGACCTGCAGCTGAATGTAGTTGCATTTGTCCTACAGCTCTCGCTACATCTTCTGGTGTAAAATCAAAGTCTGTTATATACTCTCCTTGCAATTCCTCTTCAAAGAATGCATTTATGTCAGGTATCGCTTTGTCACTTTTTGGGGTACTGAAAACTTATTCATATTGAGCTCTCAATGTATCAGATATTTCTTTTGGATCGTCGGTTAGTTCATTATTTCCCGTCCTTAAGGGCCCGATAGTGGCGCGCGTTTTTGTTTCCCTTTTTGCATAGCTATAGAAGTATTTTGGATTTTCCTTTATTGCTTCTACCGCCTTTTCCTCTTCCCTCTCTGTATGGTCCTTAATCAGGGATTGTATTTCCCTATCGATACCCTCCAGTTTTTCTTTTATTGCTTTCCTGTCATTATCTCCGCAGTCACCTAACTTCGCCTCCACTCTCTTTCTTTTGCGGAATAGTCTTCTCTTTTGCCTTTCTAGCCAGCTCCTCTTTCCTTTTGGCTGTGATTTCGGAGCATATTTTTCTAAAATTCTCAGCATTTTTTCCTCCAAGGTTGGTAGCATTTCTTCAGTTGTTTTATTCTCGAAAATTGTTCTCCATTCTATTTGGGCCATGTGCGATCTGATTGCTTCCCAACTTATAGTCTTCGAGTTTAAGTTAAAGGCCCCGAATTTACTTCTTTCTACAATATGTGTATTGTCTTCTAATGCTGCCGTCATATTTGTTGATATCTCGATTAAGTTGTGGTCTGAGATAATGGTTGGGGTTATTTTTATATCAGCAATCAAGTTCGTGTTATTCGTGAATACCAGATCGAGGCAGTTATTTTTTCTGGTATTTTCTGTTATCTCCTGTGTCAGCATAAACTCATTTGTGAGAGCCATCAACATTTTTGCTTGTTCCTGGTCTTCTCTTGTGCCCCCCTTGTCCTGGTGAATATATATATTCCTATTCACCTTTTTGTATTTTATAAATGGGAAGTTAAAGTCTCCGCAGATCATTATATTGGGGGATGGAAGGTTTATGGCCCTTATTAGCTTTCTAATGTCATCAATGGCCTCCGAGAATTTTTCGGTTGGGGTGCTTGGAGGTCTATAGATGACTATTACTATCAAGTTTAGTTTTTCTATTTTCACTGCTCTATATATATATATATATATATATATATATATATAAATGGTGATTGATTCAATGATTCAATAAAAAATAATTATTAACCGGGTTTTGTTCTAAGTAAAAATAAATTAGAAATGAATTGGTGCTTCGTGCACTGGTGAAAAATAAATTTGTGTGTCCGTAAAGTCATGGTGGGATTTTAAATAGCTATATTATTGCAACGAAACATGATAATGAGATGAAAAAAAGGCAAATTGAAGAACAACTTAAAGAATAACTTTATTTAACGTAGTTCGATATGGGCTCCTCTGGTAGCCCTGCAGACATCTAGGCGGTGATTCAATTCCAGCCACACACGCCCAAGAACATCAGGAGTGACGGATGCGATAGCTTCCGTGATTCGCTCGTGCAAGTGATGAATATCCCTAATGGGTACACTGTACACGCTTTGCTTGACGTAACCCCACAAATAAAAGTCCAAAGGTGTCAGGTCCGGAGAGCGTGGAGGCCATGGCTTCCATCCTCCTCTTCCTATCCATCTCTGTGGAAATTTTTCATTAAGGAATTCTCGAACAACGTTGGCATAGTGCGGAGGAGCACAGCACCATCTTGCTGAAAGATGACATTATTGTCAATAAATTGGGGTACTGCAAAATGTTCCAACATAGCGAGGTAGTTGTGTGACGTCACAGTGGGTTCCGCGAAGAAAAATGGGCCAATCACTCGATCTCGTGCTAGAGCACACCACACATTAACTTTCGGGCTATTACGCTCATGTTCAACATAGGCATGTGGACAGCCTAGACTAACTACGAGATAAAGGTTAAGCTTAGCCTAGACTAACTACAAGATACAACTTTGAGAGTTGTTCTTAAATTTGGCATTGTTTCATCTCATTATCATGTTTCGTTGCAATAATATAGCTATTTAAAATCCCACCATGACTTTACGGACACACTGTATAATAACATTGATTAAGTACTTACATAACCCCATGAAATGAGCGCACGGATTGATGGAACAAATAGAAATATCGAAAAAAAGTATAGCAGTTTGTATTGTTATTTTTAAGTCATTAAATGACTGACTGCATTTAATCTAAAGTAAAGAAAAGAAAACTTGCACGGCTTGTAAGTTTGAGACCCTATGTGCTGCTTGCAGTAGGTTCGATACGTCATGATCAGAACACTGGCTGTCACCACTCAATGGGCTGCAAAGGTCGATCACCTCAATTTGATTCCTAAATTCGAAAAATAGAATCATAGATACGAGTCAAATGTTCAGTAAAGCCGAAGCCTAAACTATATATATATATGTATACAAACAAATGGGCTTCAAATCAACAGACAAAGAAATTAATAATCAAATTTTGTTGTGAATAAAATAATTCATGAATATTTGCTTGCACACCTATGGAAATAATTAACAGAAAGCCATCACTGCTTTAAAATCTAGTAAATAACTTTAACAATGTGAAAACAAACCTTACATGGTGTCAGAATCAAAGTTGGACATGACTGATTTTGTCAGGCAGGCTATCTTGTAAGGCACTCGCGGAAACTGTAAGGCGAAGGCTACACGAACGATTTTGTCACTGCATCAGAGTTGCAAGATGTCGCAGCGAACACAATCGCAGCGCTGTTCTAAACTACATAGGCTTAGACAAGTGGCTGCGACTTCTTCGTTTTAGTGCCATGTGGCAGTGATGCTGTGACAAAGTCGCTCGTGTAGCCTACCGTACTGGGAACAATACAACGCAGCCGGATGCAACAGAGAATAATTGTTGTAACGACTGTTTACCGCTTGCTCCATAGGAAACAACAGTACCTATTCTTTGCGATTTGTTGCTACAACTTCGTCGCAGGAACAAAGTCGTTTTGTTGCCATGGCCTTATTAGCGTAACTATGAGTGTCGACGGAATTCGTCTTGTTTATATATGGTGGCTATTGTAACTCCGCCCCCCAAAAAATTCATGATCAGATATGCTGAAACATTTCACGCTTAAGTTTTGAATTAATGCTATATTATGCCTTCAAAAGAACTTTTCCAAACACTTGTCGCAACATTTCAAGTAATATATAAAATATATGTAAAGGTTGAATATTAAACGATTACTGTACATCCTATTGAACAATATAGTAAGACGCTTGTTCATTCCTTTGTCAATTTGTTTAATGGCATAATTTCGAGAAATCCATGGTATAATATATCGGGTGGCTATAAAAAAAACTCCCGATATTTAAAGTACAGTAACTCAAACATTATAAATTTTGCAATCAGGAAATTTGGCTCAGTATAACTACAATTAGTTAGCAAAATTCCATAAAAATTTCAGAATTCTACGTTATACTTTTTCCATTGTGAAAGAAGCAATAATATAAATCACTGAAAACAATATCATGAAACCGCAAGAAAAAAAAAACTCTTATTCACGCGTCGGCAACTCCCACTTCCAGTTCTTCCATTTAGAGTTATTTTCGTAATTAGTGTATGTCAAAGTGTCCAGGGGTGTAGGTGGTAATTTGATAAACTTTTTACAACCCTTGTAATCATAGTTTTCAGCATAAACGACAAGGCAATAACTGAGGCATGTTTCAGCGAGAAAGAATGGGACTGTGAAAGAATCGTAAAAGAATTTTCTGGAAGAAATTGGAATAAAAGACCAGTGACTGTAGTGATAAAGAAAATTCGAAACAGGATCGATTAAAAAGAAAGGTGGAAGTGGTAGACCAAAAAGTGTTTCCACTCAAGAAAATACAGGGCGTCCCAAAAAAATGTATACAAACTTTAACAGCTGATAGCTCAATTGATTTTCTTTCTTTCCAATTAAACCATTAGAATTAATAATGGCAGTTAGACTAAGCTTTGAACAAAGGAAATTCATTCTAAAATGCTACTGGAAGTGTGAAAACGCAGTTGAAGTGCAAAGACAGTTTAGGAGGGAGTTTCAAACAGATCCACCAACGCGACTTACCATCACTCGAATTAGAGATAAGTTTGAAGCCGATGGAACTGTTCAGAATGTCCACAAGAAGCGTTCCGGAAGACCACGGACATCGACAAGCCCCACAAAGCAAGAAAGAGTACTGGAAACGTATCACCAAAGTCCAAGAAAATCTGTGCGGCAAGCGAGTCGTGAGGTAGGAATTTCAGAATCGTCTGTCCAACGCATTTTGAAGCGCTGTCAATGGAAAAGTTACATTCCAAGATTAGTCCATGCTATTAATGAAGATGATGATCCGGACCGAAGAGTGGAGTATTGCGAGTGGTACTTGGCACGATGTGGATGTGGATTGGACGAAGGGGTTTCGTAGAATACCCTCCGCGTTCACCAGACCTCACACCACTAGACTTTTTTTTATGGGGATACTTAAAAGACAAAGTCTACGCTATAAAACCTGCAACAGTCGCTGAATTGAGAGCAGCCATTGAACGAGAATGCACACAAATACCAAACGAAATGTTTCGTGATGTTTGCGATTCCATTGCTTCGCGTTATCAGCAGTGCCTGGACCAGAACGGACGTCAGTTTGAAAACAGGCGTTGACAAAACAATTAAATAATGTCTGTAGATTCTATTACATTTTGAAAATGAAATGTATTTTAATAAACACTGCCTTTATAATTATTTAAAGTGTGTATACATTTTTTTGGGACGCCCTGTATAGCCTATGTACATTGTACAATCTGTTAGTTCTTCCCAGGAAGATCGACCTGGGACCTGCTTGTCTCAGAGAAAAATCGTAAAAAATTTGGGGATTACCAGCTGTTCCGTTCAATTAACGCAGATTAAGGCATTCAAAAGAATCCATACCTCAAGGCGTGATAATAATGTTACTAGATAAAATTTTCAGTTTTGATGTTAAAAAAATTGTTTTCACTGACGAAAAAGAATTTACTGATGTTGTTTACGGTATTCAGAAAAAAAGATATTCCCGCGTCAAGGCTGAACCACCAAACATCTCGTTTTTCAAAAAAAGTTATGGTTTCAGCTACAGTGTCTTGGAATAGAAAGACTGATATTCATTTCATTGGCACCAACTACACTGAAGTGAACTCCGAAACTTATGTCAAATTCTTGAACCAAAATCTCTTGCCGTCGAAGCGCACCCGCGTTTGTTTGTTTGATAGCAATATATATATATATATATATGACGTCACGCATATATTCACTCTCTCCCATTCCCCCTTTTATGGACTCGCATATATGTATATATATATATTTTTTTTTTCCCTTATCACCATCCCCTCCCCACCCCCTTTGAGGGATTATGTTTACACAGCTATGGTCCAGAGAGATCCCCCATTTTCCTTATCACCATGCCCCACTCCCCCATTCCCCTTATTACTATCCCTCACCCCCTCTCCCCATCTCCTTATTTTATTCCCACCCCCGCCGCACTTTCGGAGATTTTATGTTTACACAGCTGTAAACCAGAAATATTAAAATTTTCCTCCCCTTTTAACCTTACCCCATCCTCCCACTCCCCCTCTTTTCCATGCCAATACCTCACTCGATGCACCCATCCTACTATTGGTTCGGCAGAGCCTTGACACTCCATATATTCGTATATGTTACGCCCGATCCGTGAAATTGCTCAGTTCATGAAATGGCAATTAAACTATCCAGTTCATGAACTCTGCAGCAATATGTAGGAAATTTGAAATCTCATACACAAACAACAGTTTGATAGTTTAATCATAAACCTCCGGTGTCCAGGACAGATTAATACATTGACTGAACCCTTCACATCTCCTAGAGGTGTGTGTTCACATTTGAGTTCACATCCAACGTCTTTGAATACTGTCACATAGAAGATTTTCACAGCAGCATCATTCCTCTGTCTGACGGTACAATTTCTCAGAGTCATCGATTCGTCATCAAATCTTATCCCAGCAAAAAAAAGAATAGATTTAACTTTATCTAAGCTAATCTAGGGTATACGCATAACTAGATATTAAGGACGCCTAATCCTGGCATATATATTTAAGGTGGAACAACATGCGTGAACTTCCTCAGAATAAACAATTCGGGCGGAAGTTAAACCAAGTTTATATACATTAAAAACGCAATAACAGTATAAAAATTAGATAAAACTCGTAAAATCCCCGAAAATTGAGATAGAAGCACTAAAAGCCTTGAAGTTTTTCGAGAAAACTTGCTCTCTTCGCTCAGGCGGCAAGACTAAAACTGACAGTAAGTCAAAATTTAAAAAAAAATAAAGACTAAAAACGTCATGATTCAGACAGCTCAAACCGTCGTAAAATGTTGCGAAAGGCGAGAGATTTTAAAAGCCAAAAGTTGGTCATAAGATCGAGAGAAAAAGTTCTGTGTTTTATATTAAAATTGTTGGTAATTTTTTATAATAAAAGATTCAACAAGTATTATTATTACTATTACTATTATTATTATCATTATTATTATTATTATTAATAGTGTTTAAAAATAACCGAGCGTTATTAATATCAGTTATGTTCGCTAATTAAATGATGATTAATTAGCGAACATAACAGTGACAAGGAGGGGCGGATGTGTTACCAAAACCTTCCCTGGTTCTCCCTCAATGTATATATTAAATTTAGTGCAGTTTATCCCAGCCGTTTAGGCGTGTATAAACGAACATAGAACATCAGACACCAATTATCATGCTTCCCTTCATATATAAAGATTTTATGTGTGTATATATATATATATATATATATATATATATATATTGTACGTCTTAAGATGTGTTCATTTCTGACACCAATTTATTTGTCTCATAATGGTTGTAGTGGGCCCTTAATGAGCTGCCTGGAGATTAGGATGTTACTACGGAGTAGTCGGGGATTAGAATGATTAACCTATACTTGTTAGTTCTCAGAGTAACTAAGATATCCAAAGTAATTGATAAGCTTCACTAATATTTACTGAAACAAAGATATTGGATTGAAATGAGCTTATGTGGTTGTGCCTTGAATTATATAAGTTACTTAAGTTTATATGAAATGAATGATAATGAATAACAATATGAACTTGTGTCCTTGTTCTTCGCCGAGAGTTTATAAACTAATAACCAAGATATGCTAAACTTAACCAGGCCTTTTACGAGCCAAACCAAGGAGACTACTCTTTCTCAGAGCCAAAAGTCTAAATTTGGGTGTGGCACGTCGCCTTTTACAGTGTATGCACGATTAAGCAACTGCGTGTCAGATTGGGAGTCTGAGGAATGAAAAGAAAATGATGTCTCTTCGCATGACATTTTAGGATTTAGGGAGCCATTTTATAACATATATATATATATATATATATATATATATATATATATATATATATATATATATATATATATATTAGGGTGGCCCAAAAATTAACTGAAAAAATAAAAATTTGAATTGCTATTCTCCACAAGGCTATTCCTGTCCCATATCACAAAAGAAGCCTTCATGCAAAAAAATCAGGAAGATCGGCCAATATTTAGAGGTCGCGACCTCAAGGTAAAAATATCTAAATTCCATAATTTCAGTAATTTTGGGTCACCATTATGTTCTACAATAAATATTTGCCGAGCAACGCCACTGTACTGTAAACTTATATCCAAAGAATCACTATATGATAGCAATGCACTCTTCCCACTAGCTCAGTTGGTCGCCAAGTCTCGGCAGGTGTAGACGTGTTTTTGTTGTGTTCCTGCCATCTGGGTTACGCCGCGCAGTGAATCACACCAATAAGGCAAGTTAAACTTTTCACCAGTGGCGGACACTATGCTTAGTTTTTCTGTCATTCATTTACTGCACTGACCTTGATAAGCAATTTGGAACAATGAATTGTTTATTAAAATTGTCAAAAATTAAAAAAAAATATTAAAATTTATAAAAGTTTATTAAAATTGTTAAAATTGTTTGTTTTATATTCTACATAAAACATATGTATAGGTTCTTTAACTCTAATTTCCATTTTATCTTCCATTCCACAGGCCAAGACTATGACAACGACGAGGAGCAGTCTGAAAGTATGGCTCCTGGGTAAGCCGGACCTGGACATCTTGGGATCTGGCCTGCCAACAAACGGGGCTATTCTCAGGAACTTCATGTTTCACCACCAAAAGGGATCCACAATCGGTGACAGTGCTAAGTCCACCATAGACAGAGCGCTGACAATCTGGGACAAGGCACGAATTCCGACCCAGCGGGTGGACTCCGGCGTGCGCAAGCTTCGGAAGCTCTATGAAGAATATTGTGGGTTGAAGGAAAACCGATTGAAACCGAAAGACGGGTGCCGAATCAAGGAAAGAAAATTCAAGGAGAATCTCACCAAACTAATTGACATCTTACGAAAAGACGCCCTCAGTATTATGACGGACGAAGAAGACAAACAGTTCCTGCGGATGCAACAGCAGGATCCCTCGAGCGCGAGTATGTCCAGGATCGACAAGACCTTGACGAACAAGGAGACTCGCAAGCGCCTCAGGAGTGATCAGGCCAGTGCTCGAAAGGAAAAAAGCATGTTGAGCACCCAACAGGCGAATACGGCTGTTCCGTCTAGTTCCGCCATTGCTGACATCTGTAGCTCCTCCACATCGACGGAGTCCGAAGATGATTTCCAAGCTCCGTCAACATCCAGTCAAGATCAGCCAAGGAATAAGAAATCGAAGCAGACCATTGTGACCAAGGAAGTAGCCGCCGCGCTCGACCGAGTGAAACTCCCTGACCGCGCTGCCATGTTTGTCGTAGGAGCCGTCACGCAAGCGCTCGGTCATGGCCTGGAGTCTGTGGCGCTATCCCGGAACACCATTCAGCGAGCGCGGGTCACCATTCGTGAGGCGGTAGCAACTGCTCAACAGGCTGTTTTCTCGCCGGACAGCCCACTGTTTCTCCACTGGGACGGTAAACTGCTTCCAGATATCGCCGGCAATAAAAAGCTTGTGGATCGCGTCGCCATCTTGGTAACTGGTGGTGGAACAGAGCAACTTCTTGCCGTCCCTAAGATCGGCCACGGCACGGGAGAGGAGCAGTGCAATGCATGTGTCCAAACGCTGGAGGAATGGAACCTCAAACCCATGATCCAGGGACTAGTCTTCGACACGACGACAACCAATACTGGGCTGAATATGGGCGCGTGCACCCTAACTGAGAAGGCTCTGGACAAGGAGCTCATCTGGATCGCGTGCCTTCATTACGTGTTCGAGGTAATGTTGCCGGCCGTATTTTCTGTCGCCCTGACACCAACCGGTGGGCCTGAAGTGGGAATCTTCAAACGCTTCCAGAAGACCTGGCCTGATATTAATATACTGTAGTTGATTTCCGTTCGGCTGGAGACGAGCTCTTCGTTGGCATACCGGATGGCCTACGAGAGGAGATGATGTCATTTTACTCGGATGCAGTCAAGAGCCAGCTCCCACGGGATGACTATGGAGAGTTGCTTCAGCTCTGTCATATATTCCTAGGGCGATCCTCCGACGGAGAACCGTCCTTTCGTGCGCCAGGCGCTATGCACAACGCGCGGTGGATGGCTAAGGGAATATACTCGCTGAAGATCCTTTTCAGGAGCCAGATTAAGTTGACGGCCCACGAGACAGCTGGCGTCACAAAGAGTTGCCTCTTCGTTTCTCTTATTTACGCTCGTTACTGGCACGAGGACCCTCTCCCAGAGAGGGCCACCCTCAACGACTTAAACCTAATTGCTCTCCTCCATGAATATCCTGACCGTGTCATCAGGGAGGCGTCTGTTAAGGCCTTCTATCGCCATTTGTGGTACTTCTCTGAGCACCTAGCGCCTCTCGCCCTCTTCGACGATCGCGTCCACGAGATCACCAAAGCAGCTATGGTTGACAACTTCTTACGTCCCTCAAACCAAAAACTCTTGAGACGTCTGGATGGGACTGTATTCAGTCATCGTTCTTCATTGGCGTCGTACATCACGAGCCGGTCTTTGAAGATATTCGATATAATGGAGAGTATATCGATGGGAAATCGAAATCTTTTTCGATTCAAATTCGAATCCGATTTTCACGCAATTAGAAATATAGATTCGAATTCGGATTCAAATTTTTCGGTTTTTATCGATTCGAATTTTTTTCCGATTCGGATTATTTCTTTTTCGATTTCGATCCGATTCGAATCCGATTCGGATCCAGGCCTAATTTTTCTTAATTTTTATGAGTTCATTTAATAAAATTATACCTATCATCGTTATTTTAGTCAAGGGGTGGCTATTATTAATAAGTTTCATTTTTAATAAATAATACAGTTAACGATCTAAGTCTATTAACGACCTAAGTAATAACTTTAGATTTACTCTTAATAAGGTGCAAAAAAAAATCATTCATATAAGCTAATTTATTAAACAATTAAGGCTCATATATACAAGAAATATTAATTATAGCATACATAAAAATTAAAATATGATAATAATACTTTAAGAAATATATCCACTGTATAGATACAAATTTACAAATTAAAATTAGCCCTGACAACTAAGATATTTTCAATGTTCGAAGGCAAAAGGTTATTTCTTTGAGGAGCGTGTGAAATTGTCACTCTCGGACAATACCAAAATTTAAGGATTAGGATTAGCACCTTAATGGATGGAATATAGGATTAGTATGATTTTTGTCCGAGCAAACAGATTCTCGGAAAGGTCAGTCTTTACCTGTGGTGAAACCGGAAACGTTAATAAGCCTTATAAGTTATTTATAAGTTATAACCAAATTTTTAAAATCCGGATTCATATTTTTTATCGATTTGAATTCGAATTCGGATTCATCGTTTCTTTTCGATTCGGATCAAAATTTGATTCAGATCCGCGCCCGTTTTTCGATTCGACTTTTTTTTCGATTCAGATTTCTCAAAAAATATCGATTAATTCCGATTATCGATTCGAATCCGATCCGATTTCCCATCTCTGCTCTCCATGAAAGGACAAGATGAAGCCAAGACATTCTTGTCAAAAACCTCCCTCCCTCTGGCTGACAGACCCAATTTATCAGTTACTTAAGGCTAAGTGCAGGCTCCTCAAGGTCGTCAACGATTGTGCCGAGCGAGGAGTCGTTCTTATTCATTCCTCCAATACCGCGCTGACGAAAGACGAGACCCAGAAACAATACCTACTGCGATTCGTCGCCAGCCACCGAAAAAGATTGCCAGTTCCGACGAAGTTGGCTTTGACGAAGAAAAAGTAACGGGTGTGACGTTGTTTGTTTGATATACAAGGATTTAGTGCAGTCGTATTAACTGCTATGACATGTGTGTTCTAGTATATTTTTGCATAACATGTGCTCTGTGCTGTTGACTTTAAATTTTGAAATAAACATTGATATTGTATTTTTGTTTCAAATCCTAAAAATATAGGAACTGGTCGCGACCTTTAAATATTGTATGATCTGTCTAATATTTGGCATGAGTTCTTACATTTTGATATGGAACACGGATGGCCTTGTGGAAAAAGGTCAACTTTCATTTTTTTGGGCCACCCTAATATATATATGTTACAGTCAAAGTGTGTAACCAGCCATTTTGCGTAATGGCTGAAACTTTTAGTCATTTCGCGAAATGGCTGTTTCACTTGGTCATTTCCCGGAATGACTAAAATCTTCAGCCATTACGCGAAATGGCTGAAATTCTACCTTGGTCATTTCGTGAAATGGCTAAAATGACTTTTGTCATGAATTCATAGAAATAACAAACATCACAATAAAATTGGAAACCTTTATTTAACTAACTAAATCTGCTAAAACATACATACATCCACAGGTTTGTTCAAATAAGTGAGAAACACTTCAAATACACATTTGAACACATTTGAACATTTGAACACATTTGAATTTGAGTTTTCAATATAGAGGCTTTCAAATACTAACCGGGTCTTCAATGTTATTCCGATGTCCACCACTGAAGGCTCAGTTAGGTCAACTGTATGCCCTTGACAATTGGTTAGGTTAAGCCGTGTTATGTTCGTTAAAACTAACGAAAATAACACAACTTAACCTAACCAATTGTCAAAGGCATACAGTTGACCTAACCGGGCAAATGATCTTGTACGAAATGACCAAGGTGGAATTTCAGTCATTTCGCGTAATGGCTGAAGATTTTAGTCATTTCGCGAAATGACCAAGTGAAACAGCCATTTCGCGAAATGGCTAAAAGTTTCAGCCATTATGCGAAATGGCTGGTTACACACTTTGACTGTAACATATATACTTTGTGAGTATATATATATATATATATAATATATATATAGCTGTAAAGAAAGGGGGGGGGTTCTTAGGTTCGAACCGGCATTTAAGAATAAAAAGGATGATTAACGCCCACTTCAACATTTTGAAGATTTAATATCAGACGTTTCGGAAGTCAAACTCCCATCATCAGTGGCTAAAAAAAATAAAAAGTAAAAAAGTAAAAACAACATAAAACTGGTGAAAGACTACTTAAAAAGGTACATAATTAACTTAACTTTAACAATACTTTCAATAGTACACGAACAAGAAAAAAATTACAATAACAACACTGTCCTCGGGTTCAATTAAGGTTAATAACAGTGGTCAACAAAGTTTCTGCTTCAAACTCAAAAGTAACTGTATTCTACTAATTTTAGGGTGCTGATTCGAATATAAACTTTTTTTTTTTTACATATCGAGTCGGGGGTTTTCTGTACAGAAGGTAGATTTGTTTGGTTGACGGTATTTCCTGTAGATTTTTCATAAATGATTACTTTTTGAAATGTTTGTGTGAACTATGTTTTCATCTACTGTTCTCTCTTTTCAGATTTGATGACAATGTGTGCTTCTAGAGGTTGCAGCAATAAACCTGATTTATTCTGCTACATTTGTGGTTTATTTTTCTCCGTTGGGCTCCTCCGATCACAATCTTATATCTGTTTCCTGACCTATCACTCCAATTCGTCCTTTGGAGCCTTCCAAGAGGAGGCGCCTTTGGCACTTCGGTGCCGCTGATTGGGAGGCCCTTAGGCAGTACTTCTCTGATTTCCCATGGAGTGATTACTGCTTCCGTGGCCGGGGCTCTTATGGGTGTGCAGAGCACATCATAGAGGTGATTCTCTCGGGCATGGAGGCCTACATTCCATATTCTATTCCTACTACTAATGCAAAAAAAAACCTCGGTTTAATTTTACTTGTTCTAATGCTATCCGCAACAGAGAGGAGGCTTTCAGAAGGTACCGTCGCTATCCAACTCCTCACTCTCACTCAGCTTATATTTGTGCCCGGAATCGTGCAAATCCTGTTCTTCGACTCGCCAAAAATTCTTTCATCCGACAAAAATTTGAAAATCTATCAAATTCTAATTCTTTGCGCTCTTTCTGGCATCTAGCTAAGAACAGCTTCAACAACTTTATTTCCTCTTCTTTCTCTCCTCTTTTCTATTTCGATGGCACAGTTGCCGTCTCTTCTCTTTAAAAGATGAACTGTTCGTTCAAACTTTCGCTTACAATTCAACTCTGGACGATTCCGGTGCTCTGCCTCCATCTCCCCTTCCCTCTGACTTTATTATGTTTGAAATTAGAATCTCTTCTAAGATGTTTTCTCTACCCCAGCTGGGCTCAACTCTAGGAAGGCGTATGGTCCTGATAGTGTTCCTCCTGTTGTTCTTAAGAACTGTGCTTCTGTGTTGACACCCTGCCTAGGCAAACTCTTTCGTTTTTGTCTCCCATCTAGTACTTTTCCTTCCTGCTGGAAGTTCGCTTTCATTCAGAATGTCCCAAAGAATGGTGGCCACTATCAACCCTCCAACTATCGTCCAAGTGCTCTGATTTCTTGACTTCCCAAAGTTTTTTTATCTATCCTTAATAGGAAGATTCTTAAACACCTTTCTTCTCACAATCTTCTTACAGATCGTTAGTATGGATTCCGCAAGGGACGCTTAGCTGGCGATGTTCTTGCATATCTCTCTGACTCTTGGTAATCCTCCTTTCGGAATTTCGGTGAAACTTTTGCTATTGCATAAACTTTGGTTAGCTTCCGCCGAATTGTTCATTCTGACGAAGGTCAAACTTTTCACTCCACCTTCGACCTACAGTTTAACGTGGAATCCGAACCACGCCCCATCAGCAGTCCAGCGTCTTAACCACTAGGCCACTTAGGGTACCCATTTATCTACCAACCATTTTCTTTATTGTGTAGAAGGATGAACAGCTGGGTTTTGCTGTGCGCCGGCTGCCGCCGGGTCTTGAACCCGGGGCCGATGGATTCGTAGTCAGCGACGCTAACCACTACACCACCGAGGCATATCGAAAACTTTTGATAGAGTCGGCATAAATCTTTAATTTCCAAACTGCCATCCTTCGGTTTCTATCCTTCTATCTGTGCCTTCATCTCTAATTTCCTTTCTGGCCGATCTATAGCTGCAATTGTAGATGGCCACTGTTCTTCTCCTAAAGCTATTAACAGTGATGTTCCTCAGGGTTCTGTCTGTCACCCAATCTTTTCCTTTTATTTATTAATGATCTTTTAATTCGCACTTCCTGTTCTATTCACTCCTATGTCGATGAGTCCATTCTTCACTTCTCCACCAGCTTCCCAAAGCGTCCCTCACAGCAGTCACTTCATGATTCGCTTAGGACGGCTATGGTACACCTGACCTCTGATCTTTCTGCTATATCTGATTGGGGCAGAGAAAACCTTGTGGCTTTCAATACCTCAAAAACTCAGTTCCTCCATCTGTCTACTCGTCACACTCTTCTACACAACTATCCCCTTACATTCAACAACAACCAACTCAATCCTCCCTCTTCTCTTAACATTCTTGGCGTTTCCTTTTCTCGTGATCTTTCCTGGAAATAATCACATATACTCTCTTTTTATAACATCTTCTAATAGGTTACGTGTGCTGTACCGCCTCTACGGTGTCTTCACCCCCACTCAATTGCTGTCTCTATACAGGGGTCTTGTTCGCCCCTGTATGGAGTATGCTTCTCAGGTGTGAGGTGGTTCAACCCACACAGCCGTACTTGACCGGGTGGAATCAAAGGCTTTTCGTCTCATCAATTCCCCGTCTCTTACTGATTATCTTCAATCTCTCTCTCTTCGCCGCAATGTTGCCCCACTCTCTCTTTATTATTGCTATTATAATGGACATTGCTCTTCTGAACTCTTTAACTGCATGCCTCCTCCTTTAAGGAGAGCACGCACTACCAGACTTTCTACACTTTCTCATTCCTTTTCTGTCCAACTATCTAATGCAAGGGTTAATCAGTATTTCCAGTCTTTCATCTACTCAACCGGTGAACTCTGGAAGAATCTTCCTCAATCCATCTTTCCTCCTGTCTATGACCTCCCATCTTTCAAATGAAGAGTGTCTAGGCATCTCGAAAACACCGGACTTTGATTTTGGCTCTCTTCTTCTTCTATGGGAGGGGCACTTTTGCGCGCATTTGCCCTTGTCCCCTCCTTCCTGCATAAAAAAAAATTAACTTCATCTTCACAACGCAGGAACATTACACCACTCATTAAAACAGCCTACTATCACTACTTTGGTTGTCAACTTGGAGACCAAGAGAAAAGCTAGGCACCACAATTTGCTGCACTTTTTGTTCAAACCAGCTAAGAGACTGGCTGAATGCTAAACGAAAAAGCATGCCATCTGCAGTGCCAATAATTTGGCGTGAGGCACAAAATCATGTGAATGACGGCTACTTCTGCCAAACCAAAATAACTGTGTTTACTTCCAAAACCATGCATAAGATTGTTTATCCTGTGGTTGACTCAGCTATCAAACCAATTCCTCACAGTGATGAACTGCCAGTTCCAGCACCACCAGAAGACAAAAAAGTGCTTTATTTCTCTTCTGATGAAGAATCTTCAGAACACGGTGCTGGTGATGCAAAGTTTTGTCCTCCTGGTAATGAAAATGAACCCCATTTTGTCAAACAAGTTGACTTGAATGACTTAGTAAGGGATTTGTATCTCTCTAAATCGCAGTCTGAACTTTTGGCATCAAGACTGAAACAATGGAATTTGGTTGATAGAGATGTTCGAATAACATCCTTTCGAAAAAGAAGTCCCTATGTTTCATTAGGGTGTGTCAGTTTTAGGGTGCAAAGTGAAATCTTTAGATTTTCAAAGACTACTAGTGACCAAATGATGCATTTTTATGTTCTAAATCAAAATATGGCTTTAAAATCCAGATTTGACCACTCCAAGCTACTTATATTTGAAGTTGAAGTTTACGAAAATCAGCAATTTTTGCAAGTATTTTTTTTATTGTATATAACTACATTTTACATAATTACATACAATTAAAGACATTTTGATTGTATTTCAATATTAAAACTTAGAAATATAGATAGGTTTCTTGAACTTTGCCAACAATGCCATGTCTGTTTTGCTCTTGTTCCTGGACATGAGCTCCCTACTGGCCACCTGGCCACTGATGTACGCCTCCTTCCTCTCTTGTGAGTAAACATGTTGTGCTGCTTCAGTTGTCATCCTTACACACATCTCTACTGACTCTGTGTGTGAGGGCCATGCAGGAACTTCCATTGGTCTATCCAGAAACTCCTTGATTGCAGCAGTGTTGAGGGAGCAGGTCAGAGGAGGCTGAGTCACGCCAGAGTTCCAGTCAATAAGCTCCGAGAGTTTGGTGGCATCTGGGTTGATGTCAGGAGTCTTCCTGGGTCTGACACTGCAGTTTCCTACCTGTGTGTCCTCATCTCCTTCACCTCTGATTTCCAGGATCCTCTTCACTGCCTCCCTCCTCTCCTCCTCCACCCACTGCACAGCATGGCCTGGAGCACGGCCTCAGAGTGTGCATACCAGGCTGATCTCTTCACTGTAGGCATCACTATTCCTATCACCTCCTTCTTCTGACTTCTGAGCAGCTCCAGCTGGTACAGTACATGCCTGGACCCTCCACCCAGCTGTGATTTAACTTTGGCATGCCAGTTTGGCCAGAACATGCCAGTTTGGCATGCCAGTTTGGCATGTAGACTTCCACTATGAATTCCACAATTATCCTCAGATTCTTCAGGTTCCTATCCATAAGTCCATGTTTGGAAATCCACAATCTGCAGAACCTTAGAGCCGTGGTGACCCACCTACTGTGACAGAGTGGCCCAATCTCCAGGAGAGCTAGACTCTGAGGTACCTCTCCCGATCTGATGGCAGTGATGATTCTGTAGCCATATGATTGGTCTGTGCTGAGGTCCTTGACTACCTCCTGACTAAGATGGGGTAGAGGAGGACCAACAGTGATCCTCGTGAAGTTTGGGTTGATCTCCAGCTCAGTGGCAGTGTCTAACATCTTCTCTAGGGGCCCAGACCACTTGTTGTTGCTCAATGTCTTGTCATCCAGTGCAGTCACCAGGTGTCTGAGACTCAGCTCCCCAGTGTGCAAGTCACAGACAATCCACACCAACTTCCTGCTAAGCTTGGCCTCCACATAATGCATTACTCCTCCCTCCCAGCCAGTATTCACATTAGTACTGTCACCTCCTATGTCCAAAAGGGTCTGGTCTGCTTCTCTCTCTCTTAGCCAGTTCACCAGATGATCAGCAATGACCTCAGCATGACTTCTCTCCTCTGCAGTTTCCTCTGGTACAAAATGCCACAAATATTTCCCACCTGGTTCATTGCACACTGTGTAGTGTTCTTCCTTAATGAGGCCAGGAAACTGCCTGTCACTGCCCTCAGCTTCCATCATCACTTTGGTGTCATCTCTTTCCCCATCAAAGAAGATACAGGTGATGCCATTTTCCCTAATCTCTTCATCAAACTTCTTGACCAGCTCCTTAGTCAGTCTCTCCTGAGCCCTCCTCACCTTGTTGTGGTCAATCACCAGTGCTGTGTCAAACTCTGTGATAAGACCAGCATCAATCCAGGCAGTAGTGGCAATCTCTGCAGTCTCTCTCAGCCCAGTGTGATGTCTCAAGCTAGCCAGAGCTATGTTGGTTTATCTTCAGTGTTGTATTTCTTCTCCTTAGCCACAGGCAAGGAAGAAGTTGTCGCAGCCTCTGGTATGAAGTCTTCGTCCTCCTCTCTCCTCCCTGCCTCCTCCAACTCCATCTCCAGTAGTGACTCCTCCCTCAACTCCTCTTCTTTCTTGGCTGACTCCTCTGCCTTCCTCCTCCTCTTCTCCTCGGCCTTCCTTCTCTGCTCCTGTCTGCAGCATTGTTTCCTGTCTCCTGGTCTCAGGGTGATCAGCTAGACCCATCTGGTGTGCCCCCACACTTCCCACCTTTTCTCTCTGACCATTAATGAAGGCAAGCTCCTGCAGTGATATCTTCTGCTCGCTCCTGCAGCTGCAGTCAATATGAACCTCACTGTTGCAGACATGGTTGCACCCAAGCTCACTGCAGCTCCTGATCACACAGTGACAGGTGAGGATATCCACCAATTTGTCCAGTTTCATCATGAACCTGTCTTTGACTTCTAGCTTCACACTGCCAATGGAGACCTTCACTGCCTCATCCCACAGTGCCTTCACTTTAGCCCTGATCCTGACCTCAGTGTTGATTACAGGTCCTGTGAATAGAACGTTGGCCTTTCTCCACTGAGCCAGTAGCCCTGGAACAATGCCGTTGTTAATCAGGTCATTAACTGGGTAATTCCTCCTGTCTTCCTCACTCATCTCTCTCCTCAACAAACCATACCTCAGCAGATATCTGGCTGTGGGCAGCTCAGCAGGAAGAAGTTCCCTCCCAGTCCCCACCAAATGACTTAGGTGACAATTTGATTTGTTTCAGGTTCTGATTTCTTTCTGACTCATCCTGTGGACCTGTGAACAAAAGAAATGTCATTGAAATTTGGATAGGCCTACTGATTATGATTACATAAAATTAAGTTAATTAAAATTCTTAATATTTTCCTATAAGCTCAGATAAAAGGTTGTGTTGTTATAGGTACAAGACTTAATTATTCAAAGTAATGACAATTTCATATATCTATCATATCAAAATATACAGAAAGTTTGGGTCACACATAACATTTCGAATAATTTGAAGTACACAATATTTACATTACGAACTTACGAAGTAATCAAAATTGTCAAAAAGGAGGGAAAACACGCATTCACAATGAAAACTCCAGCATTTGTGACTTTGTGAAACTTAGAAACCATACTGCACACCAAAAATAACCAAAGTTGACCACACATATCAATAGCACATTGATATACGATGCTACAGTCATATTTAGGTTATATTTCAAGCCTTTATGGTCAAATATAAGTAGGTAAATGGCTTTTTTAAACAACACTAAAGTTATTTCTAAGTTTGCTAGATACTGTAATATGACATCATTTGAGCATTAGTAGTTTTTGAATTGTTGACTTTACTAAAATTGACACACCCTAATGTTTCATGCTATTTCAAAACTGTGAATCACTTATACTTCTGTTCTGATATAGAAGGTTTATTTCCATTCTTTGATATACAGCATGATCCCAGACAGTGACGTCTTTTTAGTGATTCATCTAAGCGCAATTTAAAAGCGGTTCTTTTGCACAATGGCAACAACTACCCAAGTGTACCAATTAGACATTCTGTTTACCTGAAGGAGTCATATGAAAACATGATGATTCTTCTTAATGCTATTAGTTATGGAAACTATCAGTGGAATATCTGTGGTGATTTGAAAGTGATTGGATTCCTTCTTGGCATACAAAGTGGGTACACGAAATATTGCTGCTTTCTTTGCTTGTGGGACAGCAGGGCTACACGACAACATTACATCAAGACTAACTGGACTCCCCGTGAAACTTTTGTTACTGGACAGCACAGTGTGAAGTATCAACCATTGGTTGATCCAAAAAAGATCTAGCTGCCACCACTTCACGTAAAGCTCGGTCTCATGAAAAATTTTGTGGAGGCCCTGAACAAAGACTGTCGTGGATTTCAGTATTTGGGCCTCAGATAAGAACTCTTCTAAATGATGATGAATTTCTGGAACACATTGAACAAAATGAATCAATGCTTGGAATTCCTTCAAGAGTGTGTGCCAGAATTTTCTTGGCAGTCATAAGGCTGGTAACAATAAAATACTCATCCAAGAACTTCTAGATGCTTATAAAGACCTAGGAGCTCGTATGTCTAAAGATTCACGTTTTGCACAGTCATCTTGATTTTTTCCTTGAAAATCTTAGTGATGTGTCTGATGAGCACGGAGAAAGATTCCACCAGGATATATAAAAAAACGGAAGAAAACTTTAGGGGACGATGGGATCCTCACATGATGACTGACTTTTGCTGGATGCTGAGAAGAGATAAACCAGGTGCTGAATTCAAACGAAAATACAGAAAACTCATTTCTGAACATCCAGTGTATAATCATCGTGAAATATACATGTAATGAAATTTACACATCATAATTTGTTCCATTTTAAAGTAAATAGTAAATGAAATGCTTTGAAAATTCATAAGAATCCTTTACGTAATGAGCCAAATTTGGACTATATGTCGTCTGTACGGGGGTCAGAATTCCAAAAATTGTGACCTGATACAGCAAAACATTGCCATATTCGTAATCAGCACTCAAAAATTGGTGAAAAAAAGGTATTGAAGTACTTGAAGCCGGAAAAAGTTTTGTTTTGGTAACCAGTGTAATTAAACAAAATCAAACAAAAGTAAAGCAGATTACAATTTACAATATATATATATATATATATATATATATATATATATATATATATATATATAGACAGGACTCCATATATCAGGACTCCATAATTTTCAGGTCTGTTTCATTTTGCAAGGTGGTTAAAACTGAAAAATTGTTATTAAATGGATGGTTGTTACTTTCGTAATGTTCACAGAGTGAGGACCTGGCTGGTCTACGAGAGAGAGAGAGAGAGAGAGAGAGAGAGAAGCCGAAGTTGAATAACTATAATTCTGCATATAAATTAAACATAGTAAGTTAATATTATACAGTGCGTTCGAAAAGTCTCTTCGCAGTGCTATGTTAAACGCATAGGAAATTGAAAAACTACAATGTTTTCATTCAACCATGATTTAGTGATTTTAGTACATAACCTTTTGATTTTACAGCATGTGTTGAAAGTATTTTCCACTATTTTGCAGGCACAGAGCAACTCGTCTACACTTGTTGTCAAACACTTTTTTTAAAGTGTTGGTTGACTGCGGAGAGACTTTTCGAACGCACTGTATATATACAGTATATATTGCAGTCTGCTTTAGTTTTGTTTGATTTTGTCTAATTATTAAAGTTAATTGACCCTGAGGACGGTGTTGTCATTATGATTTTTTTTCATGGTCGTGTGGCCTCGGTGGTGTAGTGGTTAGCGTCGCTGACTACGAAGCCATCGGACCCGGGTTCGATACCCGGTGACGGCAGCCGGCGCGCAACAAAACCCAGTTGTTCATCCTTTCACACAATAAAGAGATTGGTAGATAAATGGGTACCCTAGGTGGGCTAGTGGTGGGACGTGGTTCGGATTCCACGTTAAACTGTAGGTCTAAGGTGGAGTGAAAAGCTTGACCTTCGTCGGAATGAACAAGTCGGGCGGAAGATGTACTACCGAAAGTAATTTTAAAGTTAGGTTAATTATGTATATGTCTAACTAGTCTTTCACTAGTTTTATATTGTTTTTACCATTTTACTTTTCATTGTTTTTAGCCACTGATGATGGGAGCTTGACTTCTGAAACGTCTGATATTAAATCTTTATAATGTTAACGTCGGCGTTGATCATCCTTTATATACAGGGGCGGATTGGGTCACTGAAACCGGCCCGGGACCTCCAGTTGTACCGGCCCTAAAATTTGCCTAAAATTTATTTACCCTATTTATGCTCAGCGTATCTAGCTTATTCATTATTCAATTTTTAAAAATTGAATAACAGTAAAACAGATATCTTTTACGTAATTGAATTTTTATTGTGTGATGCATATGACTAATCGCAAAAAGGACAGATTGAAAGCTTGAAATACTCGTAGACGGTAGCATACAGTATTTGTACAAGTACAACCACAAGTGCATTTAAGTATAATACTACGTTTGTATGTTGGTGTATAGAGAGACACGTAATCAAATTAAAGCAGAAAGTCCTAAAGTACACGAATCTCTATATGATCAACACAAGCACAGTTTTTTGCGCAATAAGGCACTTTTCTTAGCGACAGCATCAATTATTATGTCACAGTCAAGGCGATGCAAAATCTCCTTTTCCACAGCCATGAGCAGAAAAGCTTCCAAATGAATGGTAGACAGTGTACTTCGAAGTCGATTTTTCACAAACTTAAGAGTCGAAAAGGTGCGTTCACAGGCAACTTGAGTTGTAGATAGTGTAAGTATGTAGCGGTAAGCGAGTCCAATAGCACTGTAAGTGTCTGTGAATAAACTGAATTTTTCAAGAGTATAAAACACGCACACCGCACAGTTTTGGCAACGCTTACATACAACTTCCTTCGGCCCATAGTCATACTGAAGTTCGTCTTCTTTGTCCAATGCCCCTGGAGCTTCTTTCTTTCGAGCCTTGTATCATATATATATATATATATATATATATATATATATATATATATATAAAAGTTTCAGTTGAGTTTTTTTTTTGTCCTTCAAATTCCGATCTAAAAAACATTACTTATGGGATGACCTGATATTTCGTGCACAGTCCAGCTTTCAATCGATCCCAACTGTTAGCCAAATGCACCAGTTCTTTCTGTAGTTGCTCTTTTGTAGGTCTTCTATCAATCGTTATAAGCTTTTCGCTGAGATTTTCCATGGCTTCAGCAGGCAGTCCTGACCTTATTTCACCAAAGTGATCTGGAGACGGGCAAGCCATGTCAGTGATGAGCAACCATTGTTTTCAAACCGATATTTGAAACTTTATACAATGGTGTCCAGAATCTTGTTGTGGACGTTACTTCAAACTTTTTGTATCCATTAAGTATTGGCTCATCCACACTCAATTCTCCTGACATGCCCTTTCGTTTCCTTATTCTCTGTACCGGAAAAGAATCTTCCATAACTCTCTCCGTTTCAATATCCAACTCACTGGACTTTGTCTCCAATTCTTCAGACACTTTGTTGACGAAATTTGACGCAGACTTCCAAACACTCTCTATATCTCTTTGTATAGCAATTAACTGGGCCTGTGTAGTCTGAACCAGCTGATGTGCCTTCAGCAGATTCATTCCACTAGTCTGCAAGTATTTCGAAAGAGGTGTTGTCAATTCAAAGATTTTCATGCATGCAAAAGCAGTTACGATAGTTTCATACTTCAAAAGTCCAGTTCGAAGTGAACGAGCCTTTGCTCGCACCTCAGATTTGAACTTGTCTGATTCCTCAATCAGGACCAATGCCAGGATTATGTCGATATACTTGAATTCCGCCAAACCATTAAAAGACCCAAACACTTTTGAAAGAGCAGCATCTTTTGCCCACCAACGTGTCTCGCCAATCAACTGAAGTCGCTTAACTCGCTTTTCATCTTTCTGACATTAACACCAGACGTGAATTTGGCCTGGTGATTCTTTTTCTAGCCAAGTTTTGAAACCTTGATACTGTCCCTGCATATTAACTGCACCATCAGTAGCATTTGAGACACATTTCCTCATGTCTAAACCGTTATCATCCAAAACACCTTTCAACGTTTCGCAAAACACCTTTCCTGTTGAGTCTGTAATGTTCACAACTGATATGAGTCTCTCTTGGACCTCGTTAACACCTACAAAGCGAATTATAATGGCGCACTGGTCATTGACTGAAATGTCTTGTGTGGTGTCTATCTGAACAGAAAACATGCCAGCTTCACGAACTTCATCTGCTATCAAAGCCTTTATCAGTGCGGAAATCGCCTGGATAACATGGTTAATAATTGTCTTTGATGTCAGTGTGATGCTGCTACCCCGTCCTTTGTTACCTCTGTCATGTGCTTGTTTGCTTATTGTTATAATCCTATCGAGATGACTTTTCAAAACAACATCGTATCGGCTCATAAGTATTAGAACCTCCAGAAAGTTTCCGTGATCAATCAAAGGATTGTTTAACGCATAAGCAGCTTCAGAATCTGGTGCAGAACCTCGGAAACTTAAGCCACGCTTTCCTATAACCTTCACTATTTCAACACGTTCCATAATTTGTCTGTTTGTTTTAATTTCCTCATTTCTAAGCCTTTTCTCTGTAGAAAACAGTAACTGCCCTAATTCTGTTTATTTAGCTTTAAAAAATGTGCTTCAGCATATTTATGATGTGTGCTGCTGCATTCCTGTTCTTCAATTCGTTGATAAACATGGCGCCAATCTGTCATTCCAGTGATGAATTTCCCAGTTTCATTCGGTTTGAAGTACGCAAGACAGGCTTTGCAGTGAAGTGCTTTTGAAGTTTCATTGTATGAGATCCAATTTCGTTTCGAACCATATTCCCTTTTGAATACGTCTTTGGAAATTTTCAGTACTTTTGGCTGAACTTGAATCGGATGGTTTTCAAAAAAGAAGCTTCCTTCATTTTCGTGGGGCCGAGCAAACAAATTAAACGTGCTTTCTGAAGTCAATGGAGTGATGGTAGATTCTGATGGCTCTGAATGAGAAGTGTATCTCACTTTTTCGACTGGTTGAACTGCAGTGTCTATGTTGTGTACCGGTACATGTTGTGGTAGTGGGGTGTCATCCATTGCCACATCTGGTACTGGTGCCATCGGAGCGTCGTTCTCATCCTCTGCCACTTCAGGTATTCGTACCATCGGAGTAATGGTACTGGTGCCTGATAGCCAATTCGTCATTTTAGCACATTTCACAGCCTCTTGTAGACGTTTGAAATAAAGTTTAGTTAGGTTATATAAAAAAAAATAAAAAATTTGTCCTGTAAAATTTACTAGCTAGTTAGTTAGTTGCCCTATAAAGGGAAAGAGCAAGTTTGTATGCAATGTATGTGTGTATGTGTAGACTTGGTTGTGACTGTTAGTTTTAAAAGTTATCCTGTTCAGTGTATGTTTATTGAAGTGTTTTTGCTCATTCATTTCTAAATATACTGTATGAATAACTAACTTACAGTAGCTATTTTGCAGCAGTGAATGATGCATAGCTATATTTTAAAATGTCTTTACACCAGAACTATCATAACCACTGTTGTAATCCATTAAAAAAAGCAATTTTGAAAAGCTTGAGACCACTACCACTAGTTTATAACAAAAACTTATGTTAAGTAGCTACCTTGAATGGAAAGTGTGTAGTAGCTAGGCTACTAATTAATTAATCAACTTGAGGAGCCATGTAATTTATTCGATCACTCTTCCAGTGAAGTCTTCACTTTTATTACATCTCCAGATAAAGAAGAGTAGGCCTACTATTGTCTATTGAGGATACGGTAGTGATTGTGACCTTAATTTAAGATACAAAATCAATGCAAATCTTGGGGAGCTAGCCGTTTCGCCAGTAAAATTCAATAGTCCAACGTAGAGCATCATTGATAAACACAAGCTACAACTCCTGTAGATGAGTTTATTGAAAAACTTTCAGATGAGATACGATACGGTATTTCTCCTTTGGGCATACCTGTCGTCAGAATATTGTAAAAAGTCCGTTAATATAAATATATATACACTATAATATAAGGTCTTACATATTATCGGGACTACCAAACGTCATTTTCGTTTAAACTAACGAAAATATCACAACCTAACCAATCATCAAGGGCGTACAGTTGACCTAACCGGGCATTCAGTTGACCTAACCTGGCATTCAGTTGACCTAACTGGACATTCAGTTGACCTAACCGGGCATTCAATTAACCTAACAGGTTAATATTGGTTATTTCACCTAAATATCTTCTGATCTTTTCATATTAGGCACTCACTGTCACATTTCGGGCAAGTTAAGGATGAGAGAGTAACGCCGTAAGGTTAGGTTAGCTTCGAAAAACAAAATAAAACGGTAAATACCCGGTTAAGTCAAGTGAATGCCCGGTTGGGTTAATTGAATGCCCGGTTAGGTCAACTGTACGCCCTTGATGATTGGTTAGGTTAAGTTGTGATATTTTCGTTAGTTTAAATGAAAATGACGAGAGCAAAAATACATAATAAACAGTTTGGTAGTCCCGATAATATGTAAGTACCTAATATAAAAATAAATATATAAAAATAAAAAATTTGTGGCCAATGTATGTAAGCCAACAGATATGTCCGTGTGAGTCATATGGCCCACGCATGTAGGCTATCGGATTCAAGATGTTAAATGAGATCAAGTCTCCTGCACACCTTTACACATAAAGCAATATGATAAAATAATATCGGGAAAATAAGAAAAACAAAAAATATTTCACTACAACTGGACGGTGATGACTGGCCCTAGATCAACCGGCCCACCGGGCAGTTGCCCATCTGCCCGAAGGCCCAATCCGCCCCTGTTTATATATACTAGCTTAAGTGGGTCTTACGGACCCATTTAACTAGACCTGCAGGATCTTTTTCGTTTGATGGACTGTGAATTATCGAAATATAAACACGTTTTTCTGGAACAGTGTTTAACGCTAATTACAGTGATAATCATTTATTGGAGAAATGCTTCCTTTTTTGATTTATAACTCCTTTTATCCCACATAGTTTGAGTGATTTCTCGATGAGCTTATCACATTTATTCATTTAAAATGAGCAAAATATATATAAAACGCATAAATAGTTTGGAAATTGTGGTTATTTAAATGTGATCAAATTATACTGTGATTATTTATAATATATTATGTTGTGATTATTTAAATGTGAGTATTTACCCTTTTTTCCAACTGTTTTAGAAATAAGATGAATTTGCAAAGATTATATAATACTATAAGAACCAAAAGAGATGCTATTGATCTTTTTCAAATCCATTGGAATTATACCAAAGGAGAAGAATTGTCAGAGAAAACAGTAGCTGAAAATTGTGGAAATTGAAGATAACCGTTTAGTTTGGCGATGTCAGAACTCTGGATTCAATAAAAAAATATCTGTTAGAAAGAACACATGGTTGCAAGGAACGACAATTCCTTTGTGCAAAATCATTATATTTACTTACGCTTGGAGTAAGGAATATTCTACAATAAAGTAGACATGAATCGTGGATATGGACGTGAATAACTATTTGAGAGGTAAGTAATTTAACCTAACCTAACCCTAACCTAACCTAATCGGATCACCTGAAGATCCGTCACCCCAGCCTTTTTTAGTTAGCTTTTTAAGGCTAACTAACGAAAATATCACGACTTAACCTCAACTGTACGCCCTTTACGTTTGGTTAGGTTAGGTCGTGATATTTTCGTTAGTTAGCCTTATAAAGCTAAGTTAAAAAGGCTGGGATGACGGATCTTCAGGTGATCCACCTAACCTAACCTTTTTTTGTTTCAGGTGTGTGCAGAGACTTTATTGAAAAATCCTATAGTCAAAGGAGGACCCACTACAACTGTGGAGATAGATGAAACACTATATTCCAAAAGAAAATATAATCGAGGGCGTATGCTTCCAGAGCAGTGGGTTTGGAGGAATATGCAGGGAGACGCGCAATTGTTTTTTGTATGTAGTACCTCGACGGGATACAGAGGCCCTAGTAGAATGGATAAAAACAAACATAAAGACTGGGACAAAAATTATATCCGACACGTGGAAATTTTATAAAGGCCTGGAGAATCTGCAAGGTTATGACTACCAACATCTTACAGTTAATCGCAGTGAGAATTTTATAGATCCGATAACAAATGCTCACACACAGACAATTGAAGCATTATGGAATGTAGCCAAACAACGGAATAAGCGTCATTGGGGCACCCACAGACAGATGATCGATTCATATCTCTTCGAGTTTATATGGAGACAAAGGAACAGAGAAGGGACTTGTTCATTGAAATCCTGAAAGCAATTTCTGATTTTCAAGTATATTAAATCCTACTTTCAAATTTTTTGTTCCTCCAAAAAAATATTATTTGTAAAGTCAGCAGATAAAACTGGTCTAAAAAAACGTGTTTATATTTTAATAATTCACAGTCCGTCAAACGAGAAAGAACCGACCTGCGATGCTGGGGCCTTCGGCCTCAGTAATTGGGGGACTGCGGCCCTCCAATTACTGGGGAATCAATAGTTTTCGGTCAACAAAACTATAGGAAAGAACGCAGCCATAAAAATCTTAAGCCCTACAAATTTGATACAATGGGTTCGGATGTGAAGCTCAGGATTTTTATTGCTGCGTTCTTTTCTATAATTTTATTAACCGAATAATTGAACGTTCAGTAAATGTGGGTCAATTATTCGGTCAATAATAAAACTATAGAAAAGAACGCAACAACGAAAATCTTAACGCGCTAGAGTAAAAAGTTGAAACAAAGCAAAACGCATTTATTTCTACGTTGAAAATCGCTTAATAGTAAATACATGGTATCTACAGACGGACGGATAGACAGGACTGCCTTTTTATTGTATAGAGGGTATATATATATATATATAAGTGAGGAATAAGAGGACGAGGAGATGGTACATATTTATTGACAGACGTTTCGGAAAAATTGAATTTCCATCATCAGTGCTAAAAAAATTAAAACAAATGTAAAAAAATAAAGAAATATGATGAACAAAAAATTTATACAACACTGTATTTGTCATCGTATAATATTAAGATGTATTTATATTAAGCATTTAAAAATAAAAAGTATATAAAATATAGAAAGGTTTTTTTTCTTAATGGTTGAAGTATGATTTCATGCTGTTATTGTTGGTGAATACAAATTTTAAAAAACCCACGGGGATGTTTTTTTTTTTAATTTGTATTCACCAACAATAACAGCATGAAATCATACTTCAACCATAAAGAAAAAAACCCAGCCCCTCATCCACTATTTACTGTTTCAACTGTATTCACTGCAAAGCGAATTATATTGGCAGCACCATTCGCCACTATCAAACAAGAGTGGATGAGTATCGTGGTATTTCTACTAGAACATCACAACCTTTAAATAAACCGTCAAATCAGCAATAAGGGATCATTGCCACCTCCACAACCACCCACTGCTTCCCACCAACTTCAAAATTATCAACTCAGCATACCAACCAACCGACGTCCGCATCCCCGAATCTCTAATATCCGTAGTATAAAACCAACCCTCAACGACTGTAGTTCTGCTTTTAACTTAAACATAGCTAGATAAATTCTCCTGCCTCACAACTGGAAAAGAAATCTGCTATCACTCCTTTTGGGTCTCCAACAATTTTAATATGGATATGTCAACATTTAATCATTCCCAACCACTTTACAATCAACTTATCACCCCCATAATAACCGGAATATATTGCATTCAATATTTGTTACCTTTCAACCTTTGTATGTTTAAATGTTGTTTTACCTTTCTATATTTTATATACTTTTTATTTTTAACTGCTTAATATAAATATATCATTAATATCATACGATGACAAATACATTGTTGTATAAATTTTTTGTTCATCATATTTCTTTATTTTTTTACATTTGTTTTAATTTTTTTAGCACTGATGATGGAAATTCAATTTTCCCGAAACGTCTGTCAATAAACATGTACCCTCTCCTCGTCCTCTTATTCCTCGCTAAGTTGCGATTCCCTAAGAACAAACTTTTCAAGTCAGTATGTATAATTTAGGGTGGAGCGAAAAATACTTTTTTTCTAGTATGAAGTTCTAATAGTGATTAAAAGTTGCATTTAGTGGACGATATATACCTGCCAAAATATGAGTTCATTTGTTTAATATTTTCAGCTGCCACCAGGGGGCTAAAGTTAACACAATTTTGGGTAAAAAGGAAAAAAATGCTCCTATTTTAGGTTTATCAAACTATTATAAAATTTTATCTTAGAATTATCTAATAGTTTGATTAAGATTCTTAAATGATAAGAATTCGTTTTGTAAAAATGCCTTTTCATATGCTTAATATCTTCAGCTGCTACAAGAGGGCTGAAGTTAACTTAAAAATGACAATTAAGTATGATTCTGTATTTACTTGAAAAAGGGAACAGTAATAAATTAGGATGTGTCTCCTCCTTTATACTGGCTTGAGACAGTTAAGAAACGTTTTTCGTGCCTTAGCAGAGTTACCACCCTTTCCCCAACCAACCTCCCTCTAGAAAGGGTTCTTGCTGAAGACTATTTAGTAATTTGCTTTTGTGTCAAATTTTGGCTGTTTTTTCCTTGATTCTAATGTAGCACGAATCCAACCGTCTCTGTTTGTAGGTCCGCAGACTGATCCAGCAGCGTCTGTAACGAGCTTGACGCATCTCTCTACGGCTTGTGTATGACATGGAAACTGAAATAATTCTGAATGAAGAGTAGTACCATGTTTGATGCATGATTCAATATCATCAAGAGAAACTCCTTTGGTTATCGGTGGTTCTGCTATCTGAAAATCTTGCCACATAATGAGATCTGTATAGTCTTTGGCATAAAAATTTATTTCTGGCACCTTAAAATACCTGATAACATCTGTTTCTTGAATGCATGCCCTTGCTTTTATGATACGCCTAAATCCCAACTGACGCACATGCTCCCTTTCATCAGCTATCATTGCAATGAGAATGTTTTCTTGATTTGCGTAATATGCATTTCGCTGAATGACTGAGTCATGTACTCTCCTAAGCTCTTCACGGAGATACCGGCTTCTTGCAATCATATGCCACATATGTTTAGCACCATATTGGCATAATGGTTTACGCTTTATCGGAAACCACATTGGTGCGTATACCCTAACAATGAAAGTAGCTAATTCTTGTAAATTGCCTGAAGGATTCTCTGTGCTTGCATATAACCGCAGAGTCCTGTTTGCTGTGGTGAGCCACCTTGAATGTGATATATTGTCTGGACTCTTATGACTAAGACTCTGAGAATGTTCCACTTGATATAGCCTTGTGAATTTCAAGAAGGTATTTCTGGTCAGTACTTATGTCATCTACATCAACTTCACACATGTCCTCTTGAATTTCAATGGGTTTGAAGTTAACTATGGGAAGCTTTTCACAGTCTGAAAGTGCTCGGCCAATTTCTCCTGAAAATGCTCTTGGTCCAGTAGTGGTACCATCCAAGTGATGAAACAGATGGCGCAATGGAAGTTCATTAAGGTGTAAAAGGCATATCAGCCACTGCAATGGCTTATTAAAGGCTTCTTCCAGTAATCTTATTGTGCCTCCAATACTACCAGTGTTAACCACTGTCGAATCACAGCCAACTGCAACGATGTTCCCTATATCAACATTCCTTTCTTTCAAGCAATTCACTAGCGCTGTGCAAATGTATTTAGCTTTGCCACTGGAAGGTGTCACATGTGCAAAGTACAGAGAGTGTGGTTCAGATATTATGCTGATATGCTCTTCGCGTTTGGTTCTTTGGTGGTTAGAGCCATCACTCTCCTGGACTTGAATCATTGTTTTATCCTTTCTGCCATCAAAGTATAATCCCCGCATGGTTTTTGGCTCCCTATCTGTTGTAGTTCCTTTCTCTGTTTTTGTCTTTCACATCTTAGCTTACTTCTGTCTATAATATTCCCTTTGTCTTCGGGAGTAACAATTTTAAGATCTGCCAATACTGCAGAAGCAATAGCAGCCCCAGCTCTGTCCGACATTTTAAATCTATCACAAGTAATTACTAATGAAGGCAGTGGCTCACGCATCTGTTGTTCTGATATTACATATAGAGTCGAGGTTGTATCTTCCTCATTATCTTCAGATATCTCTTCTAGTTGTTGAAGTTCACTTGTCTCTGTTTCGATTTGTAAGTTGGACGTATTGGTTATAGCAGCACTAGTTGTTTGTGAGGATTCCAGACGTGCTTTTTCCATTTCCTTTCGATGTTCTCTTGCTTGTAATCGTCTTGTGTGTGCTATGTCAATGCTTCCTATCACCATTATTCTGCGTGTTCGTTGGTCATTTAAAAAATCCTGCTCTTTTGGAGGGACTTTCTTACTCTTTTCACATGAGCATCTCCTAAACTCCTTACATTTGCAGGTGCAGATGTCAAACAAAGTGCATTTTGAAGAGTTTTCAAATTCTTCAAGCTGATTTTTGTACTTAGGCTGATCCTTGCGTGACTTGTATGGCTTTAATAAGGACCTGTATTTATCATGGTACACTCGCATCATCTGTAAAACGCGTGTATGTGAAACTATTGGCAAAGAGGCCTTCTTCCAAATATTTTCTACCTTTTTGGAAACTGCCTCTGCTATTTCAGAAAATGAAGGCTCCTTGTATTCATCTGCTCCTTCACTAAATGTTTTGTGAACAGGTAATCTTTCATAATGCAGTTATAAGTTGGTAGTTGCATATCACTCATCTCACAAGGTACTTCAAATATGGCACACTTCATATCATATGTTCTCTAGTGAAATGTTTATATTTAGTATTTGATGCCATAATATTTTTAAGAAAAATTCACAATCACAAAATATCCTGTAACATCAAAACATTATATAATTAATATATATAATATATTTTATAAGTAATATATATATATATAAATATATAATATATTATATAAATAAACTAAAATTATATAATACATTATAACAAGCATTTTATAATAAAATCAATATTATCTCTATATAAATCACTTTAAAATAAAGTTTTATAATATTCCGATCATATTAAAAACTCTCCGATCAACTGAGCGACTAGGCCTACTACCTAAGAAGACAAGTGTTAACACACTGTTCTAATGACTCACAGAAAGAAATTCCTTCACACCAAAACCCTCCCCCACAACCCTCCCCAAACCCTCCCCCACAACATTCAGTGTAGTCTCAACATGACTCAGTTACTCTAAATTGTGTTAACTTCAGCTCTCTTGTGGCAGCTGAAAATATTAAGCATATGAAAAGGCATTTTTACAAAACGAATTCCTATCATTTATGAATCTTAATCAAACTATTAGATAATTCTAAGATAAAATTTTATAATAGTTTGACAAACCTAAAATAGAAGCATTTTTTTCCTTTTTACACAAAATTGTGTTAACTTTAGCCCCCAGGTGGCAGCTGAAAATTGTAAACAAATGAACTCATATTTTGGAAGGCATATTTCGTCCAAAATGCAACTTTTAATCACTATTAGAACTTCATACTAGAAAAAAAGTATTTTTCGCTCCACCCTAAATTGTATATACTGCAGGGTGTCCCAGAATTAACTATCTATTTCAATGAAATCGGACAAATTTAATAAAAACTGACATAATTTTGTGTTTATTACTAAATTATGATACAAAAACAAATAGATTTATAAATCATGTCAAAACTTTATTTACTTGAATGTGATAAGCCTTTTTCATCAGTGTCGAACGCAAGATTCTATGAACTGTTGTCTTGGATATGTTGAGTCTTCGACCGGCCTCCCTAACCGAAGTTGTTGGTTCATCCTCAAACAATTGTCGTACCTGTTCGGTACTGTTACGTGCTGTCCTTGGGCGTCCTCTTCCCACCTCGTCGTGTACGGATCCAGTTCTTTTAAATTTGTTCACAAGTTCACGAATCGCTTTGTCTGTAGGACCGGTTCTGTGGAATCTTCTTGTAAATTTTTCTCTGATTTCATTACATTGCATTCCTTTGATACGGGATGTTACAACAAAGATGCGTTCATGTGTATTCATTATTAATAGGGTTCTGAAAGAGAATGAAAATAAAACTATGAAAAACTATGAAAAAATTATGAAAATAAAATTATGAAAAAAATTTAGAAATTTAGACATTTTTAACACATATTAAACATGATAAACATAAATAAAAGTGTGTTTTTAAAAAATTTGTCCGATTTCATTGAAATAGTTAGTTATTCTGGGACACCCTGTATTTTATGGACCAGCGCTGAGGCCGTTTTTTTAAAGTTGTCAATACTTTTCTCAACCAATCTCAATTACAAGGAACAAACGAAAACAACATAACCAATAATCACAATATATAAAGTTTTAAATGAAATAAACTGAAACAAAAACAATAATCACGATATATAAACTTCTACAATGGACAAACTAAATTGTCAACTGAACTCTAACAACGAAAAACAGGGCCAGTAATTTCAATACAAATTCATTAAACCAGTAAAGAGAGTGCCGTCCACGATCTTGATTGCATGACTTGAACTGAATCAATGACGAGCAGTAGTGTAGTCTGTTTCGCTACAACCTGCACCCGATACTAATGAACCGGTCAACTTCGACTCCTAACACTCGAACCTAGCCCCAGCTTGGGACCTCTGTATTCCAGAGACTCGACTCACAGCTCCGTTCCCATTCAACTTTCACACCACTAAAGTCGATTCACTGGTTCGTATTTTTATTTAATTAACCGTTAACTGTTCTGTAGACGCCTTTACTATACAGTTTACTAATTTGTCTTCAATTCACCGTACGTTCAATTATTCCATAAGCTTGTCCATAAGTTTATTTTATAAATTCTTTTCAATTGTCAGCACTATTTTCAAGCAGAGAACGTACCAAAAAACAGCACAAACTGATCGTCTAATATTAAATTGAAAACTTTCCAAAATCTAGAAGTTTAACTTTAATATGACAACCATGTAACCAACTGGTTAACAAACTAACCTAACCAAACACTCACACAATGACCCGCCTACAATATATACAGTATATATTGGCTCAGGACGGTACCAGATGAGCAGGGTGTACCTGGTTATGTACGGTGGAGAGCACAAGAAAGCAACTCGCTCCTCCACCAAGCCAGGCCTAGAGACGGGCCACCAGCTTGACCTTCGTGTGAAGAGAGAGAACACACGGAACATCAACGAGGTTAACGAGGTGTGTATGTATATATATATATATATATATACGTATATAGTCGATTTCAAGCGGGGATACATTGGGCCGAAAGGTACAGTAGATGTGTCCCATTCATACTTTACGGGCCAATGTATCCCAACTACGGGAACCGATGGTACGTACTGATTTATGTATAATGCATGCAGCATTATTTCAAAATTAAATAATTTACAGCTGTAAAGCCAGAACTACAGTCCTCATCGTCACACTTCATTTGGAAATAAAATTCTTCCGATTTAAAAAGATTTCTAAAAATATGAAATCATAAATTTTCTGGCCATTAATGATAAAATGTCTGAGCCACCCTGGTCGAGTTAAATCATTTTATATTTTAATTTCTCCTTATCCACTCCTTTCTCCAACTTTATTTCCATTCTCTTTCGCTCTCTTGTCACACCACCATATATATATATATATATAAAAAAGAAAATTCTTTACTGATGTGCACTGATGGATTTTAGAGGCATCAGGCGCGTGGGATGGTGTTGTATGTTATTACAGCATCCAACACGGGGTTATCTTATTAAATGGCGGAGAATCTTCGGGCGAAAAGGGAATATCAGGACATTAAATCAATTTTAAAAGCTAAAACTGCGCCGAAATCCCCTCCGTAAAATCGTTCCAGAGAAAGAAAAAATAAATAAAAAATAAAAACAATAAAAAATGAACAGCATAAGCGAAAGTCGTTCGTTCAAAAGAGGAAAAATAAAGTTCATGGAATGTTTTATTCTTAAAAAACTTTGGCTTTTCGTTTACTCATCAGTGAAAGAGGACCCGAGGTATGTATTGCGTCGACAGGAAATTGCATCGATAATAATGATTTAACAAGCTAATGTCATCTAACCTAATCTAATCTAATATATACATTAAATGATAACTTACCCTAACCTACTAACCTATCATAATTTAATCTAACCCCCAAAAAGTTAACAGATGAAATTCTTACGTCTTGGAAATGACTTTAGCTCGTAAAAAACTGTACTGTATTGTCAAAAAAATTTAGGTTTTGTTTGCCATGTTCCTTCAACAGCATTATCTATGCAGGGCACATGCATTCTATGGAAGGTTGCAAAGCTACAAGATATGACCTCGTAAGCAAAACAAAGCTCACACCTAGCTGGGGGATTGGCATTGACAACTTTAATGCAGTTATTCACATTAGGTAACTATTTATTGGGGGCAAATATCAAAAGACATGGTTGTGTCAGGATCGTCAGGATCATCAGTCTGCTCTTCGTTTGCGTTTTGGGTCAATGGATTGTTGCAATCCAAGCCGCTGCCACATGCACAGAACATTGTGCAAGGGATTCCGCGTCCCATGCAGCCGCAGCGACTCCCCCTGCATGCTGATTGTGATTCACACCCACTTCTGATTAGCTTCAGAACTTCATCTGGTGCTAAGCACACTCCTTCACCAACTGTTTTTGGGATGAGAACTCTGTTTGTCTCGTCTCTCTCCCACCCATAATGCACAGGATCAAGTGGTGGTGGGTCACACTTTAGTGCATCGAGCCAGTTCGCCACAGTGTAGTGGGCTCTGAGCACATTTTGATGGAAAGCTTCAGTTGTTGGTGGTAGAGAACATAGTTTGGGTGCAGTAGTTCCCGACTTCCCTGTCTTCTGAGCCTATACTCGCTGACGACACTCAGTAAGAGATGAGGATTTCTTATCCCCAGAGCATGCAACAATGAACGCTGTTGCCTCTTTCTCGATATGGTCAAAGCATGCATAAAGGGACCCCAGCTTGTCTAGCTTCCGACCCTTCTTGGCTGTGACAATGGCAGTGGCAATATTCAGGTATGAGGCAGCATAGTTTTTGAAAATTAACAACGTAACGATACCATCCCCATGTAACCCTACAATTTCGTCTTTGAAGTAATCTTTAACTTTTACAATAGCGACCTACATGACAACTTCTCACCACCTAACTCTTTGTAAAGCTTCTCTACTTCAATTGAATTCCATGGTTTCCTTTTGTCCTTCGACAATTCTACACACAAAGCAATGAAGGGGCGGTCTTCAGGTTCAACCCTTGACTTATTCTGGCAAGCTCTCTCAACCTCAACATGAAAGGTAGACATACAATCTTTATGGTATCGGGCTTCTTCAGCCGGTAAATCTCCTTTCATACCCAACAACCTACTGAGTACAACTTGTCCCTACTCATCATCTTTCAGTTTACACTTTTCTATCAACACATCTTTGTAATTTTTTTTTTTATCACTAAGCTTATCGGTCATAAACCTAGATGCTGGAATGCGGTATTGCACCGGAACTTTGATGTCATATTTCTCGGGTAATATACACTCACTGACTTTCAAACAAAATAGACAGTGTTTTTTTAGGGTCATATACTGGGCCTTCATTGAGAACAGCACTACGTAGTCTTTTTGGCTCCACTGTAGGGGTATCACATTCTCTCTTTTTCATGAATGCTGATAAATTCCGCTTGGACACATAAGTGGAAACACAGTTTTTGTGACAACAAAGGATTTTTGCTCCATCTTCCAAGAGAGGCTCTAGTCTCGCTCGAACATCTGGCTGCCCTCTGATGTCGCTGCTCTCTATGATTTTCTGAATCCTTCCACAATTTGAAAGACCTTTCTGACCTCCAGGACAGCTATTCAGGAAATCCTTGAAGAAACATTCGTCTGCAGCTTTTGTAGAACCTGAAAAATAAGAATTTTGTTTACCCATTCTTCAGAGTACAAATCGCATTGAAATAATTTATCTCAGCAAATGAAAACTAAACAATGCTCACCTGGTATATTCTCCATATTCAGCAGTCAAAAAACAATTTTGGAATCAGCACAACCAAGACGTCATCAAACCACCAGGTGGGCAGCACCATCAGCAATAATCTCAACAACCTGAAAAAAATAAGAGGAATAATTAGACATATTGGAATTCACCTTACCATGGGGAAAATAATCCCTGATTTCATTTTAAACCCTATAGAACTACTCAGTCTCGCCCAAAACCATAAAAACGACAGTAAGATCACCAAAATATCTCCACGACTGCCCGGGATATGGGATATTCTTTATTTCGGGGGGGCGTTTGACATCCAATAACCTTGAGTATTGACGAATGTGGGTCAAAACGACTCCCAAAGTATCTGCAACCCCTCCAGATCGACTCATCATCCTAAAAACCCCTAGAAATGACACCAAGATCATCAAAATCCATCAAGTATTGACCAGAATATGGGATTTTTCAGTTTCGCCGGCCATATTGAAAAAGCCAAGCGGAGGTCAGGTGTACACCCGATGGATTCTTGAATGGGGTGGTATAAGCTTTCAAAATATGTAAAACTTTGCTTTATAACAAACAATGCAGGGTTCCAGTAAAATCAGGGTCTGTGCTACCAGACTATTTCAAAGTTCACAGAATTTATCTAAATATCTGGATGGCTAGAAACCAGAGTGATGTATCTATCTGCAATATATATATATATATATATATATATATATATATATAATATCGTTAATCCCACTTAATGCAGCGGTCGAAGGGTCGGAGTAGCTGAAAAGTCGGAATCATGAGTTTATCAGTTCATTATGAAAATCATATTTTTTAACAGTTTGTATAAAGTAACTGATACTTTGATTCTAAACTACCTAATATTACCATTCTACTAAAAACTATAAGAAGTATAAAATAAGCACAATACATGTACTGTAAACAGTAAATACAAACACCTCTCCAGATTATCCGTGCAGCTGGTCTTCCAGCGATCAAGAGGTCGATATGTTAACTACTTAATTACAGTAATGTACGAGTACATATACATATTTACACTAGTTTTTTATATTTTTTGTTAAAGAAAAACACACAAACAAACAATTAATCACTATCACTAGTCAGAATGAGGGAATGTTGGAATACCGTGGGGTCGGATTTCTCAAAACTTTATACGTATATGAAGAGTTTTCGTTCTTTGACAGCGAATGAAAATGGCGTGAGAGAGAAAGGTTATGGGGAATTTTTAAGCTGTTCAATCCTTAATTGGACATCTTTCTTCATTTTTACTCTCACTGAATTTCTGTACTTTATTAACAGGAACTAAAATGAATGGATGATCATTAAACAAATGACTAGTGACTAGTGACTTTATATATATATATTATATATATATATATGCACTAGAATCACAAAATAACACGTGACCTTATTAATAAGCAAACAACCACAAGGACTTTGTGTTTCCTTTTCCTTGTGGTTGTTTGCATATATATATATATATATATATATATATATATATGGGATGAATTCCACAATTAAACACGTGAAATGAATGAATGATGCAAATCCACAAGGAAAAAGAAAAATTATTCCAAGGCCTTTCGTGTATTCCCTGACGAAGTGTACTTCTGAATACACGTAAAGCCTTGGAATCATTTTTCTTTTTCCTTGTGGGGTTTGTATTATATATATATATATATATATATAGCGAGAGAGAGAGAGAGAGAGAGAGAGAGAGAGGAGAGAGAGAGTGATAATGACGATGATAATGATAAATTTATTGGCAGGATATAAATCCCATAAAATAGTATAATATTCTTGAAGGTAATAAACGATAAGATAAATCAAACAATAATAAATTTGAAAACTAAAACTTATAACAAAAAGAGAAATAAAAATAAGACACGTACTGAAACAAGTAATAATAAAAGTACCCACCGCTAAGACTACAAAAATGATGACAGTAATTATGACAGTAATAATGTTTATTGGCGGGAGATAGATCCCCAACTCAAAAAAGGTACAGTATCCATCACGGTAATGAACGATACGACTAATTAAACAATAAATTTAATTTAAACAAAAACAAAAAAGGATTACGGTAATAAAGAAATAACAATAATACACGTAATGAGACGAGAAATAATAAAAAAATTTACTGTAATAACAGCTTCATAAAAATAAAAGTACATGTACATGTAATGGGATGGCTAATGCAGGAGTTACGTGGAGCTATAGACAAACACTTTCATACCAAGAGGTTCACAATCTAGAGGATCTAAAGCAGGATTGGTGAATAGCTTGGACAGTTGAAATGTCTAAGTTTTTAATTCTTCGCATTAGACTGTAATGAGTACATCTTGTTACCTCAGGGAGTCTCGAAACGTTGCGGTTAACGAACATTTGAGAGGCTGAGCATCTTGACGGTAACTTATGTATCAGTTTATAAGATCTGTTGTAAAGCAAATTGAGGGTTCTGCCCATAAACATCAATGCAGAAAGTGCGTAAAAGAGTCTTTAGCTTTGCTTGTACAGAATTTGAAGCTCTTCATAATCAAGACTGTTTGCCTTAGCACAGTAACTTCGATAATGTTTCCTTATGTCCGAGTAATCACTCATGGAGTTGGTGATTGTTTCACCCAGCTACTTAAATTCTTGTACCTGCTCTATTGGTTCGTCTCTCATTTTGAAAATAATATCAACTGTTTGGCTTGAGCTTTGGGGATGGAATTGCATAACCTTAGTTTTAGTAGCATTATAATTAATGTCATGGTTTTGCGAATATGATTCACAATTTTTTATAAGAGGATCCAGACCTTTCACCGAAGGGCTTATTAACACCATATCATCGGTATAGACCAAGAATCCAAGTTATTTAGTCTCATGTTATCTATACAGCATCCCACTCTTGCCTCACTAAGAGAAGAACTTAATCCATCAATATACGTATATATTAAACAGCAGAGGAGAGAGTAAGGAACCTTGTCTAACTCCGCATGAGGAACCAAAACATTCGAACAATACTTTGCCCCCACCCAACAGTAAAAGTTTGGTGTGTGCCAAAATTTCAATAAATTTAAAACATATGGTGGAATATACCTGTCCTCTAATATTTTAAATAGAATATTGTAATTGTTATTGTAATTGTGATTGTGATTGGATTGTGACTGTGATATTGGGGTTTCACAAAATGAAAACACTCGCCTTTTCGATGCTATATTTTCTAATATCATTATTGATGTTATCAATTTTATTAAGTTGATAGGTAAATGGATATAACATTGAAAATAATCTATTTTAATATGCTGAGTAGTATACCCACATAAATGTAGAGTGCAAATCAATTGCATGCAACATGATCAATAATGCTCCAAGAGGGGAGAGGGGTTATGCAACAAGGAGGAAAGGGGGTTTAGACCCTCCAAGAGGGGAGAGGGGTTAGACTCTCCAAGGGGGAGAGGGTAGCCTAACCTAACAAGGGAGGAGAGAGGGTAACCGAACCTGGCAGAGCAGGCCCACAAAAGTATATATGTATATATGAATTGTATGTGTTTATATATAGCTGTGTATGCATGTTTGCTTGCATGTATGTGAGTATGTTTGCATAGAAAAAAGTAAAACCTTTATTAAGACGTGTATGCCGGTCGGGACTAGAACCTCCAAAGAGGGCGTGGATAACCTAACATAACAAGGGTAATAAGACACAAGAATGAAAGAGAGGAGAGCGAAGATGTTCTCGCAGGCATCGGCTATCAGACAGTTTCTTTAGAGGGTAAGCATCCAGAGAATACAGCCAGTCCCCTTAGTTTAGTGACTTATATGTACATATATAGGCTAACTGGAGCGGCACCACCACTCACAACAAATTCTTAAAGTAAATTGTGGCCATCCTGGTGGGTTTCCGAACCCACGCCAGTCGAAACAGCTAGTTGCCTTAGATACGCACATATACACACAGTGTTTCGTTTATATATACTGTATATACACCCTTCATTTCCATTAATATTTGTTCATATGGTGTAAAGGAGAAACAAAACACAACTGCATTGTTCTGTCTATTTAATATATATCAATCATGAAGTACATTCGGTAAATATGTATATACATTAGATGAAAAACAGGGATAATAAATATATGATTCATTTAACACATATATTTACATCAAACATAAAAATAACACAACCAGTAGAGGAGAATTGTATATACTGTACATTAGACGCAAAGACAGGAATAATACACAATGGAGTTATTTAACATGTATGTATATATACAGGCTGTTTCACAACTGGTCTACCATACTTTGGGGGTGATTTCGGGGGTGATATCAAGTAAAAAAGTTAGTACAACATAGATGCTATTTCCAACCATTGCAGAGCTACGGACGTTTTAAGATGTGCAAAAACAATCCATACTTGTGTGTAATTCGATAGATGGCAATAACTGGCGGTAGTTTCATTTAACGAAGTTACCCCTACTAATCCTGTTTTTTTTTCTTTCATTTTGTTCCGATCTGTGGTACGAGACATTGTATTCCGCTAAGGTGAACAATCACAATGAATCAACAGCTCACACCCGCTAAATACTCTGATATCCATTTCATTTATAAATTCTGTGATGGAACAGCAAAGCGGCAGTTGAGGAATATCGAAGACGTTTTCCGAACCGCTGAATACCGAACAGGCAAGTGTTTAGTGACACACACCAGAGATTAAGGGAAACGGACAATTGTTCCACGTAACTAAGAACATGTAGCACGACGGTCCGTTGCTGTGGAGGAGCGCATACTGGACCTAGTACAACGTAGCCCAACTTAAGATTTCTAGACGAATTGGTGAATCCTCATCACATGTATGGCGACCATACATGATGAGGGTTTGTATCCATATCATTTGCAACTTGTGGAAGCTCTTGAACCGGATGATTACGATAAACGTGTTCAATTTTGTCAGTGGATTGTTATGCATCGCCAAATTCTTCTACAGATGTACAGAAGCTAAGGCTAACAAAGACCCTAAGATCCACTCTAAGGTTAGCCCGAGAGAAAGAAGAGAGTAGCGGTTAAAAGAAGAGAATAAGGGGTTAAGTAAGTAGCGAAACCTATCATTCGTGGGTTAACATTCATTCAGAAAAAGAGAGAGAAAGACTCACCATCATCATCCGCCGGCCACTGCCGACAAGTCGGAAAAATAGTCGAAGAGAATAGGAAGGGGGTAAAAGCTGTAAAGAAGTAAAATAAGAACGCTTACAAACAATGCAAACACAGTCTTAACTCAAACATTGTCATACCATGCAAACTACAGACATGCAAGTAAAGAGGATAATAAAAGAGAAAAAAAAATGTATGAATAGTATAACAAAAAGTGGGTTAGTTTACGCTACGAGCTACATCTAAGTTCGTATTAGTCTAATTTTTTGTTATTTTTTTTTTTTTTTTTTCTTAATCGCATACTGTTTAGTGATGAAGCACAATTCATTCAGGATGAAATTAACAATAGACGAAATTCCCACTTGTGGTCCGCCGATAATCCCCACGGTATCGTTGAAGGAAACTTTCAACATCGATTCTCGGTGAATGTTTGGTTCGGTGTAACTGGAGATCAGCCGATTGGACCGTTCGTTTTGGAACAACGATTAACTGCTGATATTTATCTGAACTTCCTGACGAACGAATTGCTGCTTTTGATGGAGGATGTTCCCTTGGAGACAAAGCGCAGGATGTTCTTTCAGCACGATGGGGCGCCACAATGTTTTGGTCGTCATGTTACGGATTACTTCAACCGGCGGTACTGGAATCGTTGGATTGGTCATGCTGGTCGAATAGCGTGGCCCCCGAAATCTCCGAACTTAACCCCGTTAGATTTCTTTTTATGAGGCCTTATGAAAGAAATGGTCTACAAGACCAAAGTACAAACGAGAGAGGAACTCTTGCGTCGGATTATGGGTGCCGCTGCTTACATACGAGAACACCCCGAAATGATTTAATGAGCAGTGGAATCTTGTTTGTAACCCTGACGAGGTGTACTTCTAAATACACGAAAGAGCTTGGAATCATTTTTCTTTTTCCTTGTGGATTTGCATCATTCATTCATTTTACGTGTTTAATTGTGAACTTCATCGCTATATATATATATATATATATATATATATATGCATCAAAACAAAAAAATACAGTTAGACCAGAAGAATTCTATATACAAAAAAAATTTAATACAAAACACTTGCATATATATATATATATATATATATATATATATATATATATATATATATATAAGGTAGCACAAAACAAAAAATAACCCAAAATACTTTTACACGTTTACGAAAAGGAAAATGCAGTGTAAGGAAAGTATTGGTCCGCTGATAGACGGGGAGGCCGAATACACAAATGACCCAAAAGAAATAAGTGAACTGCTTGAGGAACAATTTAACTCTGTGTTTAGCACCCATAAGTCCGAGATGGAAGTGGAAAACCCAGACGAATTTTTCGATATAGATACAGATCAACCAAGAACAAATTCCAGCACAAACCTATTAATGGACTTCGAGTTCACGGAAGGAGATGTAATTACGGCTTTATCACAGATGCGAGACAATTCAGCGCCAGGGCCAGACACATGGAGTGCCATGTTTCTGAAGAAATGCAAAGAGAGTATTGCCAAACCGCTATACTTGCCACTACGCTGCTCGAATCGTTTGTGCTTCTCGGGAGAGTGTCGGCCTCGGGCTGAGGGGTCTTGTGGTGTGAAATCCTGTAGAGACTGGCTCGACAATAAGCTGCCGCTGTCCACACGTCCCATCAAATGAAAACACGCATCAACTCTGTAAAATAATAACGTATACATAGAGAATGGGATATATACAATTATTATTATATATATATATATATATATATATATATATATAAAATAAAATCACAGAACAACACGTGATCTTTTTAATAAGCAAACAACCACAGGGGAAAGGAAAAGGAAACACGAAGTCCGAGCGCTTTCGTGATATATTCACATCTTCAGGGACAAGAAAGAAATAGACAGAATTTACCAAGTAAATGAGTTAAATACACAAGCGAAAAAATTCCCCAATAGGCAACTCAATTTAAAAAACAATAAAACAATCTAAAGATTTTTTCCCCAATAGATAACTTAATCTAAAGGCTACTAAATTATTGAATACCTAAAAACTATATAAAGGAAATTAGGCAGTTAACATATACACAAAAAATTATAACAGTTATTAGAAATAGTATTTAATTAAAACAGGCATTTAAGTGGCAAGAATCTAAGGAAACAAAAGACATGGTGCAATCGTCAGCACAATTAAAATGTACACAATTAAAATGTACACATAAAAATGTTAACAATTATTAAAATAATATTTATTTAATTAAAACAAACAATTAAGTGGCAAGAATGCGGTCAAAATAATACACCACCTTTCTAACAATGTACGAGTTTAATTTATAAAGCCCAGGGCTAATATTAAGAACAAAATCAGCATTATTCTTGATCACACTCGATTCAAGTATATTTCTACTAACAATAGATTTACTAAAACTTAATTTGGAGGCATTTTTCCAGTCAATGGGATGATTAGTACCTCTTACGTGAATGAAAATGGCGTTAGATTCCTGGCCGGTTCTTATACTGTATTTTTGCTGCTTAATACATAAGTCTAACGTCTTGCCAGTTTGACCAATGTAAAATTTATTACATATTGTGCATGGAATTTTATATACACAACCCTGTTCACTTAAAGGGGAGTTTTTAATCAATGAATTCTGAATTACATCTAAATTTCTGAACGCGATATTTACGTTAAAAGTCCTCATCAGTTTCGGCGGCAGTTAGGAACAAAGTAGAAAAAACGGTTCGTTTTACGTTAATGTGGTGAGCCGAATAATAATGTATATAGGAACAATTATTAGTGGGTTTTCTGTAAATATTGTACTTAAACTTTTTTTCTGGACCTATATATTAAAATATCTAAAAATGGGATCGATGAGTCTTTTTCTATTTCAACTATAAAATTGATAGACGAAGTTAAATTATTAAGCTTGGGTAAGAATTCCTTGAGATTTAAAGTTTCTGGCCAAAGACAAAGAACATCATCTACATATCTAAACCACGGAACGTAATTTGGCAGAATCTTCCTTTAATAATTTACTTTCAAAAAACTCCATATATAAGTTACTTAAAATGGGAGAGAGGGGGTTTCCAATAGCCATACCAAATTTCTGCCTAAAATATTCATTATTAAACACAAATTTCGAGTCTACTATGAACAGCTTAATTAATTCTATAATGGTAGTCACAGGTAATGGCAAATTATGCTTAACCAATTCTTCCGAAAGAAAAACTAATAGATCCTCCACCGGGACTCTTGTAAATAAAGAGGTAACATCAAAGCTTACCAATCTAAAATTGTAATTGACATTGATATTATTTAATTTTTCTACAAGGTCTACATTATTATTTATGTGTGATTGTGAAATTGTGCCCAGGAGAGGAGTAAGGATGGATACAAGTCATTTGGACAGCTTATATGAGATAGATCCTATAGAGCTAGCAATAGGCCTTGCAGGATTATTTGGCTTATGAGTTTTAATCAGACCATACATATAGGGTAATGACGGCGAAGTGCTCAAAAACTGTTTAAGTAATATTTCTTTACCCTTCAAAAGTTGCTTAATTTTCTTGTTTCAAGGGGATTGTTTCTTAATTTCACGTAATTGTCCGAGTCATTCAAAAGATCACACATTTTGTTCGAGGTATACTTCTTTATTGAGGATCACTAAGGTATTTGATTTATCGGCTTTGGTTATATGTAGAGTCTGATCTTTTCTTAAGGACTCATAAAAATCGAAAAACCTCTGTAGACAATTTGGAATAGAAGGTTTAGACATGGCACCATTTACTAGATCTTTACAAATATTCACATCCTCTATAGGTAAATCACTATATTTTTCTAAGTTGCAGAAAGCCTTAGCTATTTCTACATTGTCCACATTCTTTTTAGCTGCTGAAAAAGCGAAAGGTTCACCTGATATTTCTAAGATGTCTAAGTGAGCAAGTTCTCCTCACCTCTTTACTCCCTAATAGACTTCTGAATTTGAGAGATCGCCCCTTCGATGAATTCCAGACAATAGTGGTGCAGAAGCATATAGAAATTACTAAGATTGAAGTCGAAGAAACTTTTAAAGTTCCCAGGGCGAGAAGATATAGTTTTGACAGGGCAATTCCACCGGAATGGAAACAGTGTTTACTGGACAATTGTTACAACAAACTTAGACGAGAGTGTAGTGTTGTGGAAAGAAAGCTGGATATTAAATTACAAATTCTAATTGAAAGAAGTGATTGGACAAAGGATGCTAACCCCGGATTTGTGATAAATCTGTCAGATAAAGTGTTTGGATACGTTCCCATACGATACATAAAAGCAAATATAAAACACAAATAAAGACCAGTATTAGCATAGTAAGTTATGAATAACATCAATAAAAGAATAAATATACCTGTACTGTACTTTTATTTCCTCAAACAACCCCCGACTGGGGTCAAATAACTCCCGACTCGCATTAAAAGTTTCACCCCCCACTGCTCTCACCTTCACCAACGACTTCCTTCCTAACATCTCGCCACAAAGACCGTGTCTTTTCTTGAATAATGGGCTGCGATACGGGCATGTTGCGTTGCGTTTGGTAGCAGGCAGAATTGTGAATTATTTTTTCCCTTATCTGGCATTGCGAATAACGGAGCTGTGTTTGCGAATCGCAGAATTTGGTGTAAAAAAATATATTACGTATAAGCGAAGCTACGAATATCGAAGTTATGAATACCGGGGTGTATATATATATATATATATAATATAGTATAAATATAAATATATATATACACAAACTCAGAATGGTCCCCTGAGAAACTTCTATGTTAAACACAGACCGTGCATGGAACAAGGAACTCTTCTGGGAAATTAAATCCACTATAGTCCGAATAAGTAATGGTAAATGACAAATACCATAGTTTTTCTTTTTCATGATGCTAGCCCGACGTGGGCAAAGGGGTCTCTCGCAAAGAGGTCCCATAAATATAGCTTCCCTCACCAGCTATCTGCAAAGCAGACAGGATCCAGCTTTGGGACATGGATCTAGGGTTTAAAGCAAGCCTAGTCCCACTACATTCAGAACCTCTATATAAGTAAAAGACTCGTTACATTCACGTCGGATTGAATAAATCAAAGAAAAAGGGGTAACTATTGTATTTTTAGCCAAAAAAAAAAAAAAAAAAAAAATTAAACCTCAACCGGGACATTGAGCGTCCACTTTTCAAGGCACGTAACACGTCCGTTTAATATACACAAACTCAGAATGGTCTCCTGAGAAACTTATATGTTAAACACAGACCGTGCATGGAACAAGGAACTCTTCTGGGAAAATTAAATCCACTATAGTCCGAATAAGTAATGGTAAATGACAAATACCATAGTTTTCCTTTTTCATGATGCTAGCCCGACGTGGGCAACGGGTCTCTCGCAAAGAGGTCCCATAAATATAGCTTCCCTCACCAGCTATCTGCAAAGCAGACAGGATCCAGCTTTGGGATCCTGTCTGCTTTGCAGATAGCTGGTGAGGGAAGCTATATTTATGGGACCTCTTTGCGAGAGACCCGTTGCCCACGTCGGGCTAGCATCATGAAAAAGAAAAACTATGGTATTTGTCATTTACCATTACTTATTCGGACTATAGTGGATTTAATTTTCCCAGAAGAGTTCCTTGTTCCATGCACGGTCTGTGTTTAACATATAAGTTTCTCAGGGGACCATTCTGAGTTTGTGTATATTAAACGGACGTGTTACGTGCCTTGAAAAGTGGACGCTCAATGGCCCGGTTGAGGTTTAAGTTTTGGTTTTTTTTTGTTTTTTTTTGGCTAAAAATACAATAGTTACCCCTTTTTCTTTGATTTATTCAATCCGACGTGAATGCAACGAGTCTTTTACTTATATAGAGGTTCTGAATGTAGTCCCAAAGCTGGATCCTGTCTGCTTTGCAGATAGCTGGTGAGGGAAGCTATATTTATGGGACCTCTTTGCGAGAGACCCGTTGCCCACGTCGGGCTAGCATCATGAAAAAGAAAAACTATGGTATTTGTCATTTACCATTACTTATTCGGACTATAGTGGATTTAATTTTCCCAGAAGAGTTCCTTGTTCCATGCACGGTCTGTGTTTAACATATAAATATATATACAGGGCGTCCCAAAAAAAATGTATACACACTTTAACAGCTGATAGCTCAATTGATGTTTCTTTCTTTCCAAGTTAAACCCATTAGAATTAATAATGGCAGTCAGACTAAGCTTTGAACAAAGGAAATTCATTCTAAAATGCTACTGGAAGTGTGAAAACGCAGTTGAAGTGCAAAGACAGTTTAGGAGGGAGTTTCAAACAGATCCACCAACGCGACTTACCATCACTCGAATTAGAGATAAGTTTGAAGCCGATGGAACTGTTCAGAATGTCCACAAGAAGCGTTCCGGAAGACCACGGACATCGACAAGCCCCACAAAGCAAGAAAGAGTACTGGAAACGTATCACCAAAGTCCAAGAAAATCTGTGCGGCAAGCGAGTCGTGAGGTAGGAATTTCAGAATCGTCTGTCCAACGCATTTTGAAGCGCTGTCAATGGAAAAGTTACATTCCAAGATTAGTCCATGCTATTAATGAAGATGATCCGGACCGAAGAGTGGAGTATTGCGAGTGGTACTTGGCACGATGTGGATGTGGATTGGACGAAGGGGTTTCGTAGAATACCCTCCGCGTTCACCAGACCTCACACCACTAGACTTTTTTTTATGGGATACTTAAAAGACAAAGTCTACGCTATAAAACCTGCAACAGTCGCTGAATTGAGAGCAGCCATTGAACGAGAATGCACACAAATACCAAACGAAATGTTTCGTGATGTTTGCGATTCCATTGCTTCGCGTTAGCAGCAGTGCCTGGACCAGAACGGACGTCAGTTTGAAAACAGGCGTTGACAAAACAATTAAATAATGTCTGTAGATTCTATTACATTTTGAAAATGAAATGTATTTTAATAAACACTGCCTTTATAAGTATTTAAAGTGTGTATACATCTTTTTGGGACGCCCTGTATATATATACACACAGAGTGTGTGGGTGTATGGTGTATATATATATATATATATATATATATATATATATATATATGATGAATAAAACCACGAAGGAAAGGAAACACAGAGTGGTGCTCATGCGCTTTCGTCTAATGACATCCTCAGGAAAGCGCTTCAGCACCACTCTGTGTTTCCTTTCCTTCGTGGTTTTATTCATCATAAATATTTTTCACGTGTTACTTTCGTGAAATAATTTTCATATATAATATATATATATATATATATATATATATATATATATATATATATATATAAATCATCGATGCAGTGACAGTTTAAGTGGAAGTATGAAGAGTCAAATATCTGTTTACATAGAGCACCATTCCACTCATACATCCATTTCAGGATACGAGAAGCTCGCAGCAGCATTATCAAGCGAACAGGGGGTCAAAGTACTAACGAAGCTATAGTACGTGGTTTATCACAACTGAAAGCAATACTGCTTCGTGTTAGTCTAGTCCAAAGAACATCCGCATTCATATTCATTTCATGGCAATTTTCGTTAGTTTGTATTGCAGACATCCCAAGTTATTATCAGGCCTGGTGCATATTCCTTTAGGAGCAAGATGCACAGCAAGCCTGTGTTTCCTCTCTAAGGCAACAAAAATTTACCTGCATCATTCAGTCATACTTGTACTACCTTAGGTTTGACCCACATAAACTGGACCAAAACCACAAGTATCCGCAATCGCAAACCGTCAGTATACAGGCCTGTATTCGTTTGGAATAAGTCATTTTACATGTCTGTAGGCATATATATATATATATATATATATACAACAGAGGACGCTTATAAGGATCACGTCTGTACCAAAGGAATATGAACCTTATAACAGGTTGATCCATATATCCGAAAATGTGGATTATTATAAAAAATGTATGAAACTCAACGGTTAGGTTATGGTATCAGTAACCAGCAGCTGTGGCCGCTTTGATTTTGTTATTTATATGGAAGGAAGGAATAAAGTAGTGTGTAAAGTATTACATTTTATTACGAATATATAAAATTCAAGAAGGAATACTGTATATTCTGTATTTATTGATAGCATACATTAACCATACAAAAAAATTACAAAGGGTTGTTATTTATCTTTAAAAATATCTAATGTTGTCTGTTTTTAGTTTTTAATAATAAAACTTTCAATTGCTTTCTGGTATTTAAAGTGCAAATCAGTAGCGTCTCCGGCGAGATCGTTGTGAGAAACTTAGACTCTCAAAGTTTCAAGTGCATTAAGAACGGAAGTCATAGTGGGAGTCGATTCTATTTCATTTTGTTCGTCCACGCTCTCATCTTCATTTTCATCATTTTCATTATTTTCATCACACTGTAAATATGAAGCGATCAGACTCTCGTCGTCATTTGGGTCAGCATTGTCACAAATCTGTTCTATATTTTCATCTTCACAACATTTCACTAACTCTTCATTTGCAGCGAATTCGGAAAATGTTTCTGGTGCAGACGCTACACATTCATTTTCAGTTTGGGTACTCAATTTCAATCCATTTGCAAAGCAACGATGTATTGTCGATGGTTTCACTTTATCCCAGGCATTATTAAGGTAATGAAGGGCAGCTAATACAGTTATAGATTTAGCTATGTCATTAGCCATCATACTTTTATCGGAGTCATATGACGAGATTAGTTTCCTTAAAATCTGAGATCTGTAGGCATTTCAAATTTTGAGTTATATCTTGATCAAGTGGTTGTACGATTGAAGTCGTATTGGCGGGAAGAAAAATAATTTTTATGTTAGTTAAATCTAAAACTGGATGGACTGCACAGTTGTCAAGTAGTAAGGCAATTTTTCTTTTTGTTTTTTAAGTTCATTATTCCACTTGATTAGAGAGTCTTGAAATAGATCAGCTTTCATCCAAGCATTTTTGTTCAAGCCATCCCACCCATTTCCACTCCCTTTCTCCTTTCAGTGATTTGGGGAGGCTGGGAGGATGAATTTCAGACTGGAGAATGCGCCTTATGGGTGGAGTTTTGTGATCCTTGAAAGCGTCAGATTTAACATGCATATTGTACCGTATGAATCGGGATTTTATAAATTGATGCGTATAAGCGGCTGATCCTTATAAGCGTGAGTCTTATAGCCAGCTTCGACTGTGTATATATATATATATATATATATATATATATATATATATACACGACACATTTTACTAAACCAATTATAATGCAAAAATGAAATTTTTTACAGTAATGGAAACTTGTCAAAGAATAACACTTGATAATAAGAGAAGCAAAATGCACAAGCAATTTAAATATGACTGTTAGACAATCTTAATCTACAATTGGTAGTTATTTAACTGAATACAGCCGTAACTGTGATACGCAAGACCATTAAATGAATGGACCAATAACAATTTAAGTTGCAACCATAGGTCTGTTTGGCCTTCTACCGCATAGCTAACAGCCTAACATACATAATGCGATTAGAATAAATGAATTGCGTACTACTTGAATTACAATTAGAACCACTTATCTGCCAGGAAGACACCTTCCTAGATCGGATTAGCCGTTACAAATAACGAACAATGGGAATAACACTTTTTAGATTACTCCAATTCCGTATACAGTAAATGTATACTCCATCGAAAGAACTCAGTACCCGTTTGCTTTACGGGAAAACATGGTAGACTATTTCTTGAGTCTTTTTAGTTACGCAAATATAACCAGGAGTTTTACGTTTTCTTCCGTTAAATTTTAAGGAAACACTACTTCAGCTTCACGAGTAATTTACTCAAAATTAGATGAACAATTTCGCTTCTATGTGCCACATATGATTTGAATTCTCCAGTACGGCACAATATATGTATATTTATATACTTGAGCAAACTTCCATTAAGAACTCGTTTTTTGTTCTTAAAAAGAGAACTAAATTTAATTTTATCACTTAAATTTTAGCACGATTTTGTGGGGGATCATTCGTTCAACAAGCCTTGCGACGCACTGATTCTCTCTATTAATTTTAAGTTCGTTAAACTTATGCACAGTCTTTCTTAAAGAAATTTTTAAATTAAAATTTAAAATCTCCTCCCGAGGATATTCCTCGGGCGAAACCAAAAGGTAAACAAAAACACCTTTCAGCAATCATTCACTCTTGAGGTATCAACAACCGTTCGTGTTTTGATGACGCGAGCGTGATTTACACCCTTCTACGCTAACCTCTGGCCCACTTCAATCCTAAGAGCAAAAGTAATTTAATGTTCGCGTAACACGAAATCGATCTTAAAATTATTTAATTTTTATTTTTACCCATACAAATTCGTGTCGTTTTGCATGATCAGTTTTGTCTCTTGGTTAATGTATAACCAGTAATTAATTAACTTTATTACATTATTCCCATACATAACTATCTATATATATATATATATATATATATAGTGTGTGTGTGTAATTTAGGGTGGAGTGAGAATGGACCAAAAACTTTTTTTTTCAAATATCGAATTGGAATACCTGCAAAAGTTGTCAACGGGCTACTGTCAATGTTCACTCAAAATTTGATGTGATTTGGATTAATTGTTCACGGTCCCAGCGAGGGCAAAAAATCGCTTCCTAATTTGAACATTTCTGGCAGCATTCCGCTCCTTTGTGTATGTATTATATATATATATATATATATATATATAAACAAAGTACACAGAACTCACCACGTGGAGGTAGCTGCACATCGAGTTCCAGCCTAGCCCATCCCAACCACCCAACCTTATTATGGACTTTTGGCTAAGTCTTATTCCTTTTCCTGCTTATCGAACTACTGTAAAGTATATTGTGATTTAGTAGTGAAAAATGGCATTATATTTCTTGATTCAAATCTCACTCGAATGAATCCATCCCTTCGTTCTTTTCCACAAACTGTAGCTGCTGCTTCTGTTACTAGCTTAATACATCTTTCTACGGCCTGTGTGTGACATGGCATCCCAAGTATGCCTCCAAAATCTGACTGTTTGGTAGCGAGCTCTCTCAATTCCTTCTCCGTTAATTGCTGCAAAAGCGGACGACTTAATCGCCCTTCTTCTTTTCAGTTAATAAGATCAATGTATTCTTTTGCTCCAAAGTTCAGCCTTGGTATTGTAAACTTTCGTATTTTCTTTTGTGTTTTGCTTCTTACAAGCATAATTTTTCGAATTGCCAGCTCTCTGATGTGCTCCTGATCATCGGTGATCATGGAGAGCAATAGGTTCTCTGGGTGAACAAAATAAGCGTTGCGTTGTATTCAAGAATCCACAACGTTTCTCAGCTCAAGTGGAAGGTATCTTGATCTTTAAATGGTTTCCCAGACATGTTTTCCTCCTTCTGTGCATGAAGATTTTGACTTAATGGTAAACCACATTGGAGCATACACTTTCATTACAAATGTTACTAATGCATGAAGGTTCTCTGATGGTTTATCTTTAGCAATGTATAAGCGTAGAATTCGATTTGCTGTAGTTATCCACCTTGCATGAGATAAAGTTCCTGGATTTTTTGCAGACAAATCCTGAGAGCATTTACCTGTGCACACAGTTTTACAGATGAAGCAAATACTTCTGGTCCGTACTTAAGTCTCCATTTGCTATGTATGGTATATCAGCTTCAATTTTATCAAACCCTGCAACTGGAAGTTGTTCACAATTTTTCAGTGCTTTGCCAATTGTTCCAGAGAAGGTATCAGGTCCTGTTGTGCTCCCATCAATGTGATATAACAAGTGGCGAAGTGGAAGTTCGTTAGAGTGCAATTGACATATTAACCACTGCAAAGGTCTACCTAATGCCAATTCTAAGAGGCTAATAATTCCATTATGCCTTCCTGTGTTTACAGGAGTTCCATCACATCCAATAGCCACCAGTTCATCAATGTTTTGAATATTTTCTGATAAAAACTGAATTAACGAATCTTTAATACCATGAGCAGTACCAGAGACAGGTGTAATATGACCAACATAGCAAGACCCTGGTTCTCTTACTAAGGTTATGTTTTCTTCAATGACCGACTTGTAATAATATCATATTTTTTGCCTTGCTTGATAAGACATTTAGTTTTATCTTTTCTTCCATCAAAATGTAGAGCTTTTAAGTGTTCCTCATTATCTTCTTGTTGCATTTTACGCCGTATTTACGTCCTTTTCCTTCTAATTTTACTCCTGTTAATTACGAGAGAGGTATCCTCATTTCCTATTAGATCAACATCTTGCAGGGCAGCAGATGCCAAAAATGCACCTGCTCGGTCGAATATGCCGTATCTATCACAAACTTGTGCAACATTTCCTAAATTAACTCTCATTTGTTGATGCGAGTTAGACGGTCTAGCATCATTAACAGCAGAGCTGGGCACTTGCGGCATATTTTGCGGTACTGCGGTACTACCGCACTACCAAACCGGTACGCGGAAATTTGAATGCGGTAGCGGTACTGCGGTACTTTCAGCGATCCTTTGCGGTACTGTGTTATGCGGTTCCGGTTTGCGGTTTGCGGTAGTACCGCAGTACAGAGCTGGGCACTTGCGGCATATTGCGGTACTGCGGTACTGCTGCACTACCAAACCGGTACGCGGAAATTTGAATGCGGTAGCGGTACTGCGGTACTTTCAGCGATCCTTTGCGGTACTGCGTTATGGGGGCCCGGGGTGGTAGTGCGGTGGTACCGCAAGTACCGCAGTACCGCAAAATATGCCGCAAATGCCCAGCTCTGCCGCAGTACCGCAGTACCGCAAAATATGCCGCAAGTGCCCAGCTCTGAAATTTAACAGCTCTTGTTTGGGTCGGGTTTGATTTTTTCCCTGAGCAAGTTGAAATATCACCCTCCGAATCAGAAGAATCAAGGACTAGGCCTATAGCATCATCATTGGTTGAAAAGCTTTTGCTAATTCGAGAAAGTTCCACTTCTTTTCGTTTCATATTCTTTTTAAGTTTTTCAGTTGTTATTTTATCTATGTTCCCAATTGCCATTTTTCTATCTCTTTGATCAGTGAGAAATTTTTGCTCAATGCCAGGAACCTTTTCAGTTTTATCACAGTGACATGAATCAAACTCACATTTGCAGCTAGCAATATCAAATAAATTTTTAGCTTTTCTCTGAACAACTGTAATTTGTTTTGATAATTTGGGTTTCCTTTTCTTCCTTTGTATGGCTTTATTAACACCATATATTTATTATGATAGAAACGAATAAGCTGCAAAACTTTTGTGAAAAACTGTTGGAATTGAGGCCTTTACCCAAATATTTTCAATATCTAAAGCGACTCTTTCTGATACGTCAGAGACTGCAGGATCTTTGTTATTATTAGTGAACTTTATGTCAGCTCTTACCCATAAATAATGTCTAAACATTCCTTCATAGGTTGGAAGCCTATTGCTATTTAGTTCTTTAGCAGCGCCAAAAACTGGGCATATACTACAATGCCTTGTCTTTACTTTTTTATCCATTTTAATATTTCTGAAAAAATAGAATTAATGTAATTAAATCAGAGAATTACAAGAAATAATTATTTATGCATGCAAAAACGGTTAAGTAGTTAAACTAATAGGCTAAGCTAAACTGTAACACATCTCGTCACGGCACGCACTTTAGGAAGACTGACTGACTGAGGCTCAAAATGTGACAGTTTTTCAAGATCATTGAGGAGCCTCTTACTAAAACAGCAGCTAGTTCAAATTTGGTGGACATTTAAATTAGCATCATTTACAACTTTCCCTAGGTATTCCAAATTGATATTCTAAAATTCATATTTTCGCTCCACCTTAAATATATATATATATATATATATATATATATATATATATATATATATATATATATATATATATATATATATATATATATATATGCAGTAAAATCACAGAATAACACGTGATCTTATTAATAAGCAAACAACCACAGAGAAAAGGAAAAAGAAACACGAAATCCGAGCGCTCGGATTTCGTGTTTCTTTTTCCTTTTCCTTGTGGTTGTTTGCTATTATATATATATATATATATATATATATATATATAAGGTGTCCATAAAGTCACGCATCATAGGAAAATACATTTGTTTGTTAGTTTGTTATTTATTTTATTTATTTGTTCGAAATGATTCCCACCAATCCACGAACATGTTTGTAAACGAAAAAGCAGGTTTCTTTGAATGTTCCTCAACATATTTGGCCTGATGGAGACAAATAAATATCGACTTTGAACTGCGTTTTTTGTTAATAGCTGGCACCCATGCTAAACCAATGTACCTGTGGGTGAGGAATAAAATGCAGGTGGATGCCACTCTCGCTTTTGGCTTTGAAGGTAATTCTCGAGGTCAAATTGTGCAAAAAATTATATTTTCTAATTTTAATCTAAAAAAAATATTCTAAGACAATTGGTTTGACCAAATGTTTTATTTTTCCACACTTAGTGATAAAGAAGTATTATGACACGCTTATTCCATTCGAATTACCAACTCAAAGTCAAATTCAAGTTAATCACGACCGAAGTTGTGCTAAAAATTTGTGATTTTTTATTTTAATTGGCGAAAAAAAAAATTGAGCAAGTCCGTCAAAACAATTTATTTTAACATGATTAGTGCCTAATAAGTTTGATGGCATGAATTAAGTACTCACAGTAACAGAATTATCACAACTAAATCAAAAAGCAGTAAATATAGCCCCATAACTATACAGTTTACACACTAGTAACATCTACAAGTTCACGTTTCTTGATGAGCAGCACCGAAATGCTGCACTGACAGTCACATTTGTGTGGATTGCAATCACTTAAGAACAGAGTTATTAGTTCCTTACAGCACATTCCAGCTTCTCTCGATTTCAGCCCGGAAGAGAGACATAGATCTACTGTCCAGCTGGTTACAGCAATCGCTGTCGTCACAACCACAAGCTGTCGTACACTTCACCCTTTTCCTGAAGCAGTTGCATCTAGCTGTCTTGCACTTTTTCTTGCAACCACAAGCAACAAGCTCCAGGCAGGCTTCAGGGATTGGAGGAAGTCTTGTCCACACTGGTAGGAGGCTCCCATCTTCCAACTTCCAGGCTGAAGTGTCCACCGGATCTTCAACATCTACGTGCTCTTTGTCAGCCTGGAGCCATATTTTGGCCTGATAGTTTGCCCGCTTGGCGTGGAGCTCCAGGGCATCCTTTGTCGGTGGGAGCATTTCCAGAGTCTTCTTGGCCTTCCCAAAAAGGTGAACTCTGCGTCATCAACTGTGTGTTGTTCCGGGGTGCCATACAAATGACACACAAACTTCTCAACATCTGCGATATCCCCATCTCGACCAATGGCGTGCAGCAGGAGTAGGTGGTCACTGAACACCTTCCAACACTTCTTTTTCCATGACCACTGAAGGACGAGACTGTGTCACACCCGGTCAAAGCGTGGAAGCTGACCAGGTTGTCCCTGACTGGGGGCGACAAACTCTTGAATACATCGTGCACGGTGTAGCATTTTCGGTTCTTGGCCGTTCCGCACAGCATCCACACTTCAGCGACCTTGGTGCAAACGAAGTGAATCAGCAGCACCATTACATCAGTATCTCTGCACACTACCAGTATTCGTTCATAGCCCTGGGACGCTGCATCACATGAGTGAAGGATGAGCCTGGTGTCCGCCTCTTCATGGTTGCTATGCAGTGGAACGTCATGTCGCCTGGTTGACCGTACTTCAGTGGCTTCAGAGAAGCCACCCCCTGTCACCAGCTGACATCTTTCTTGAAGATCTCTGCCTTCTCAGTGATGACGTTAGACAGAAACAAGGCTAGGTCAGCCTTGTTTGTATCCAGGGCCATGAAGTTTTTCCACACTTCAGGCAGTGGAACTTGTGGGTCATCAATGATTTTCCGAATCGGTTTCTTCTTGCTTGCACGCTTTGTCCTGGTAACTGCTTTGATCGATCCTTCCCCTGCGTACCGATCAAAGATGACATTAACTCTTGTTGTGTGTTCATTGAAATAACTCGTCACGGCCTTGAAAAACACTTCAGCATAGTCGCCGAATGTCCGACAGCCGCTAGACTTGCCAAGAGCTTGGATGAGTGCATGACCATCTATCATCACACAGGTCTTCAGATCAGAGGTTCAAACCTCTGAGCTTATGGTCTGCTGATCCATCAGGATGTTCATCAGCTCAGACTTCGATGTCGAATTCATCTCTCCTCCTGCCTTCGCCAGACTAAATGGGACTGGGGACAGTTCATGCTTCAAGACGTTGACCATCTCCACTATGCGACCTGCGGTCGCGGCATTCAGGAGCCGCTGTAGTAGCTTTCTGTCAGCTTTGATGGTCTTCCGCATGTTCTGCTTGGTGGAAACTGTAGCTTTGTACACATCAGAGAAGGTTTTCGACCGATGTTTCTTCATCGTTTCATTGAAGACTACTATCTGTTCAATCAGTCTCTCCATGAAGCCGATTACATGCTGCTTTCCTCGATCCTGAGCTGTCAGCAGGTTCTCCACAACATCTGTGGGTGCAGTATCTTTGGTTGCCAGTGAAATAAGTGGGATGTTAGTGGCGGTATCTGTATCTCCTGCTTCACTCACGTGAACTCTGAAGACGTCAAACTGCTTCAACTGCTGAACTAGCTTCATGACATCATGAGCGTCACGCCTAGTGCGAGAAGGCAGACTGTCAACCCGAGTGAAGGTGGCTTCCCCATCATCATCTTGAAGATTGACGAGGCATCTTGTGTCTTGAGAGATGCGTGACCGCTCTGACCATGTGATGCAGAACCTGTCTCTTGCTTGGTCATTCTTTGTGATGCCGATGATACCATTTTGCATCTTGCATGTACGATTTATCCATTCGGTTGCCTGATCAGCTGGAACTTGGTTGAAGCGCTTCGCCGTCCTCTTGACGACAAAGTTCCCATTACAGAACTCTGCATGAACTTCTGATGCTGACTTCTCAAGACCTCTCATATCAGCCAAGTAGACCGGCCCCCAACGTGCATAGTTTGTGTGGTTATAGATAGTTAGCCAAGGCAGCATTGCAGCAAAGGCTTCTATGTGGAGATTCACATGCCATCTCTCTGAGCTCTGATGAAGGCCAGTAGGATCTCTACCATTTCCATGTAGGATGACCACAGCATGAAGTTGGGATTTTCAGAGTGCTGGTCATTGAATTCCTCCATGAGACTGTGGAATTTCTCATCTGCCAAAACGTCTGAGAAGTTGTCAACAGCATCACGCATCTCAACTATGTCAGCTCTGTCTTTGAAAAGCGAAGCAACATTGAGGGCAAGCTGTTTGACGTTCTCATCTCCGTTGCCAGTTTCAGCCAGCCATGACTCAAACATCTTCCACTTGATGTGCCACAGTGCCTCATACGTCAGCTGGTGACCTCTCACAGCTCGGTAGTAGGCCTTGCCGTCCAGCATTGTCTCAGTGGTGTTAGCCGCGTACACACCTGCCTCTGTCCATAAGTCATCAAGTCCCACACTTTCCATGTGTTGACCAATGGCTTTCAGAAAGTTGAAGCAGATATGGAGGCCTCCCATGAGCAAGACCACGTTGGCAAATTTCGAGTTTGCTCAGACTAGTTGCTTACCCCTGCTGTACAGAGGCTGATCACCAGTGATGATGGTGTACTTCTGGCTGACATACTCAGAAATGGACATGAAGTGATTGATGAATGTAGTCATGGTGTCATTGTCATCTGCTGGTGCCTGCAGGATTGGCAACATCCCGGCGGTGTTACTGGTGGGTCCGCAGTGCTGACAGATTGATTGAATGCTCCCCAGTTTGGAGCGGACATCGCTTCATCATTGATGCGTGACACCACCCAGGCCAAGTCCTTGACACGTGCCCGGCCCCTCTCAGGTCCCTCTCAGGTTCAGGTTCTCTCTGCCATACCATCAGTCGAGTGCTGTGGAAGGTGTTCTTCCGTCTAAGGTTGACTCCAAGACATCTATGTTGTCACAAGAGTAGTGAATCATTCTCTCTTTGACGATGGTGTCAGGGATGTAGACACATCCATTCTCAGCATACCTCTCCAGGATGTTCTGAGCGATGGTGGTGTCTATCCTTCTTACAGTGTCGATACCAATAGTTGATTTGCCGCGTGGAACAGATCTAGGAGTGCTTCTGAGGGTGGCTTGGTGCAGAGTAAGACCCAAGCCCACATTTTGGTGTCAACTTTCGTCGGTTGGAGACTGCATAGACTATGTCCTGGGCAATGCTACACACACTCTGCTTCACTTTCTGGTCCTCTTCACTTCCTCATCCACAGCATCCATTCCCCCAAAGAGCAATCGTAGAAACAGGTACAGACTGTCGGGTATGACGCGATCAACATGTTCCTGATCAAGACCTTGCCATGTCTCGGAGTGTCCAGGAGTTTCAAGAAGATCTTGTCGAACCTTCAGAGCCACGTGTACCATATCTTGGAATATGCTGCTAGTGGCACACATGCGGACATCAGCATCTTCATCTTCAGTAGACTCTGACTCAGAGGTGACAGGACCTTTCACAAGACTTAGCCAGTGCTTTGGAGATGATGAAATCTGAGCTCTTCCAGGGTAAATCAGCAGGCCCCTTGACAATGGGCGTACATAGCTGGCGTTTGATCCAAGCAGCCTTTGAACATCTTCGTAGAACGTTGTTCTCCTGGAGTATTTCACGGTGATGCCGGTGTCATTACACATACTCTCGTATCTGTCCCAGACGTCTCCCATGTCGTATACGTGACCACGAGACAGGTCTACTGTCAAGTCTTTGCACAGCTTCGTCATGCACTCATTTTCAGGCCCTTGCTGCTCCTCTGACACCGCTTGTTTCTAGTACGTCTCTCAAATGTCACCAAACATGCCAGATGATAGCAGCCTTCAACTGCAATCACATCACTCACCGCTGACAACGATATGCTCATGACAGGGTCGTGTTTGGCACCCTGTGCAGTTTCTTTGTGGTCTTCTTTTGGCAAAACATGCAGAGGGTCCAGTCAATCACTGGTGTTGAACGTCTACGCTTTGGGGGAAAAACCTGAGAGCCTGCACTTTTTGTGGTCGCCGATGCACCCATGGTCTGCTGCTGACTTCGCAGCCTTTTGAGTTTGCCTTCAGAGGTGAATAAAGAGTAGTATGATTTGTGCTATTTGAGTTCCAATGCATTGAAATCATCCTTGGAATGACTTTCCAGTCTTTGTAAAACATCAAGATAGTAGGTATCTCCCAGATTCTTTCTCTCATCGCCCACAGTCATAGTTCTTGCTTTTCCTTCTGCTGATGCTGTGCGCAGGTCACCAGCGCTGCTTTGGCAGAAGAAGCAACAATCCTCACTGACATCCTGACGTTTCCTCTTGCGCTTGATGACAGCTACACGGTCCATTGCTGATGAGCTTCTTATCTGCCAAGACAAGTGGGAATGGCAGTATGTAGTAGCCACAGATATATTGAAACAATTCGAAACATACCTATCCTTCAGCAGTATTATTATTATTATTATTTTACCAGCTGGCACTGTCTGCACTCTTTGAATTGGATATACCAAACCAATGTCTGGCCAGCCAGTGCATTGAAAATATTCAACATGTGAAAGTATGCTATTACTTGTACTATGGTAGTAGTAGGCACATGCGCACCTCACCCAGCATGCTAAATGTAGTTTTAATGGAAATAAAGACATCCAGAGTCATAGCTACATTCAATTATTATCCATAAAATCACATAAATATGATTTATGTGCTAATGGTACACCTTTAAACACGTTGTTACATAGAGCCACCACTGAAATGCAAAAATTCAGAAATTTTCAGAATTTGACTTTTGTAACCTTGTATGGGACCTTCAAACCCAAAACTGAGAGTCGCATCCACCCACATCTTGGTTGGCATCCTCAATACTACGTATCTAAGGTGGGTGCCTACTATTAACAAAAAACGCCGTTAAGTTTTTTCTAGAGGACTTTTTAATTTTTGGCCGACCCACTATTATGTTTCGTAGTACTTTAGGCGCCCGGTAGCTCACTGGTTACGGTGACTGACTCCGAGCGGTGTGGCGCTGTTCGCTCGCGGACACTGGCGTCGGGTGGAGTTGAAATGAGCGCTTATTCTATTTCTGCTTTGACTTAGATGACCCTTGGGGCACACACACCTCCAAGTACTAGCGAAGTGAGCATCTTGAATGTTACTTCTTTCGTAGTACTGTTTTATACTGATGTGATACAGTGTGATTAGTCTTCTCGCAGCCAGTCAGAAGTTGCTACTCCAGCACAGAGTCTAATGTAAATATAGGCATTGTTATATAATAAATGTGCAGTAATGGAAATACTATATCACATAGCAAACATATCGAAATAAAAGAGTTTACTCGGAGAAGGATATTCTTATCGGTAAATCACAGCCCGACTTCATGTTTCACCTAGTGCTGTTTCTCGGACTTTGAAGATGGTTCATGAAACAAGTACTGTTGATAACAGACGTGGTTGTGGGAGAAGGCCCAAATTCTCAAAAGTGTACGCGATAGGGGTCGTTCCAGTAGAGATCTTGCGAATGACCTTGCAGCAAGTACAGGTGTTAATGTTTCAGCAAGAAGGATGATATACACTAAATATCATCAATGGGCCATTTGGGTTGAAAACCTTTGCTGAGGAAGGGGAGCCGATCGAAGTGGCTGAAATGGGCGACAAAAATGAAACTGGGATGATCATGCATAGAAAAAGGTGCTCTTCACAAATGAATCCTAGTTTGAGCTCTTTCGGAACAATCCATGGCAGTTTGTTCCAAGGCGTGTCGGAGAGCGACATAACAGTCAGTGTATAACAGCTACAGTGAGCGTGGGTGTAGATCATTTTAAGTTTAGAATTGTATCTCCACCAAGGGGGTCAGGGATTTACATAAAATCGATGGTACTCTTACAGCCGACAAGTACAGGTAGATTCTGATCCAGTATGTAATATCCTTAGGAACGAGTTTGATTAGACAGGGATCCGTATTTTAACATTACAATGACCCAAAACATAGTGCCAATGTGGTAAGATACTATTTGGAACGTAAAGAGGTTACTAGAACACTTACAAAAGGTATCTTGGCGTACACAGAGTCGTGATATGATCGTCATCCAGCCTATGTAACCTGACTTCTGAATCACCCTGTATATTTGCACATACGTCACTTTAGCTTTAAGCCGTCCAATTTTTAAATGATTACCCTCTCATTTTAGTTAATGTCCATAAAGTACAGAGATTCAATGACAGTAGAAATTTTAGAAATTTTCCAATTAAGGACTGTAAAGCTTAAAAATTCCACATTACCTTTCTCTCTCAGGCACACCAATTTCACTCGCTCTCACAGACGGACAACTCTTCCAACGATAAATTAAAATAATGAATTACATAAAATCACGTAATAAATAACTTATCATTTAATTAAAAAATCACTATCACTCTGTTTTTGTTTATGGGTGTATGTGTTTCCTACAATGAGATTGCTTCTCCATGAATTAAGTATCATTTATCACTGACTAAGATCAGTGATAAATAATTATATTTTGCTAATATAATTATATTTTGATAAGCACTGAATGAAGTGTTACTATAAAGGCAGTAAAAAAATTAAAACTTAAGCAATTCTAACATAACCTAACTTGGCCTTAATGGTAACTTAATTGAGTATTTATAGTTTTTACGGCCCACGAAGGTGACTATTAAATTCTCTATATAGTGACTATAAGAAATAACGTTCTTGACAAAAAGTACTTTATAATAATAAAGGTAAAATTTATCATTATTATTATCATAATCAAAAAGGGCTACGATCGTCGATGAGCGAAGTTAAGCGACATTGGGTCTTGAGAGTATTTGGATGAGAGACCGTCCTCTGAGTCCAGATTATGTAGCGACCTGTGGTTCGGATCCCGAGTAAAGATGTAGGTGTCTTCCTTCATATGATCTTAGATGCTGCAAAGGAGGTTAAACAACTCAATCATTACTTATAATCATAAGCGTAGGGTCCTGATTTTGTCAGGGGGGGGGGACAAACAAGTTTTGCCCGAAAAAAATAAGCGAAACCAAAAATCGATTTTTAAGTCATATTTTTATTAAACACTATTTGTAGGTATACACAACTGTACAAAGGCTGAGCACCAAACAAGTTACAACAGGTTATATTGAATGGGGTACTTAAATACTGCCGTTTTGCGACAGGTTTTCCTTTCTCTAATCAAATACTGCATGGTTCAAGGGTAAAATCCGATTTTAATACGATAAATTAAAAATGGCTGGAAGACCACGTGCACGTTCAACAATTGTCGATCCACATCGAATATTACTACACTATGTTAGGTCATGGTGTCAATAATCCAGTAGGGTTGAAGCACCTTAAGCAGAAAAAAAAAACTATGTTAGGTCAACTGAATGCCCGGTTAGGTCAAATGTACGCCCTTGATGATTGGTTAGGTGAAGTCGTGATATTTTCGTTAGTTTAAACGAAACTATCACGACTTAACCTAACCGATCGTCAAGGGCGTACAGTTGACCTAACCGGCCATTCAATAAATTAAATCTCAAACCTAGATTAATACGGTAAATTAAAAAATGATTCCAAAAAAGCTTATTTTCATTAAGTAAACCGGATATACTATTTTCATAGTATACATATTATTATTAAACAACATCGTTTTTGGAATTTAATTTATCGTATTAAAATAGGATTTTACCGTTCAAGATCTGAAGACATACATTTCGGGCAAGAAATAATATCATATATGAAAATCATAATTTCCGGGTGAAATCGTGGAGATTGAAAATATGTGTACTGGGCATGGGGCACGGACAAAAACTCACTGGACAAAAACTCCGGACAAAAACTCACCGGACAAAAACTCACCGGACAAAAACTCACCACTTAAATGCAAAAGAGGACAAAAACTCACCAGACAAATGTGTTTGCGAAATACATACACTCTAGTCTAGATCTTAAGATCTTAAGATCTCAAGATTTTAGACTCATTGTAAATAATTACTCTTCATCTTTCAAATTGTTCTGTTTTTAACCAACCAAACAATATTAATTTTTTATCAACCTACCAATCTTTCGTTATAAATTAATGCCCAGTTAGGTCAATTGAATGCCAGGTTATGTCAATTGAATGCCCGGTTAGGTCAATTGAATGCCCGGTTAGGTCAACTGTACGCCCTTGACAATTGGTTAGGTTAAGTCATGATATTTTCGTTAAAAACACATTAATTATCACAGGCCTGCAAAATTGAGGGTCCTAAAAACTTTTTTGAAATTGTATGCTGGTTTTATAGGAATTTGGGGTGCTAAATCCAAAAACGGCCTCAGATTTGCTCCATCACGTATAGTTTTTTCACAATTTGCTATGACGTTTTTATTTTGTAATATGTTATTGAATAAAATAAGTAGTGAAGAATTACCACATGAAACCTATTTCCTGACCATTTCTGAATATATTTATTTTAAAAAACTATAAAACTTGGATACTTACATCTTTACTTAGTGGAATGGCTTAGTAGTCCCGTTTTCTTTTGCCAGTGAAGCTGCGCCTGTTGCATTTCCTTTTGTGCGCTGCTTCCGGATTTTCACGATGCAGCATCCAGCAATAATCCCCCATCATATTAACGTTCCACCGGCCTTGGTATCTCTTTTCCATCTCCTTAATGTCTTGATGGAAACGTTCTCCCTGTTCCTCACTTACTGCACCTAGATTTTCTGGGAAAAAGTCCAAGTGTGCATTCAAGAAATGAATTTTGATACTCATTGAGCATCCCAAAGCTTTGAATTTCTCCAGCATGTTTTCAACAATGAGTGCATATTCAGGGTCCTTATTATTCCCAAGGAACTTAGTAACCACACTTTTGAAGGAATTCCAAGCCTCTTTTTCTACTTCAGTCATCGTAGACAAGAAGTTTTCATCTGACAGCAGTCTTCTAATGTCTGGGCCTACAAAAATAACTTCTCTTAATTTTGCTTCTGATAGGTTAGGGAACTTCTTGCAGAGGTACTTAAAGCATTCTCCACTTTTTCTAATGCCTTAACAAACTGTTTTATAAGGCCTAGTTTTATATGAAGAGGTGGTAGAAGTACTTTCTTTGGGTCAACAAGATTTTTACGCAAAATATTCTTGCTTCCAGGTTCTAGAGATCTTCTTTGTGGCCAGTGTTTTTGCTCCCAGTGTTGACTCTTTGCTCTGCTATCCCATTCACAAAGGAAACATGGGAACTTAGTGTATCCTCCCTGCTGCCCCAGAAGCATGCACAATACCTTAAGGTCTCCACAAATCATCCAGTGATGATCATAATATTTTATATTTGTAAGAACCAATTCCAAATTCTCATAACTTTCTTGGAGATGTACCGAGTGACCAACAGGTACAGAGGCATACTTGTTCCCATTGTGCAAAAGAACAGCTTTTAGACTTCTTTTAGAAGAGTCGATGAAAAGTCTCCATTCATCCGCTTTGTACTCAATGCCAAATGCCTGTACCAAACCATCAATATCACTACAGTAAACTAAACTGCCCTCATGTGAAAAGTAGTGAATAAACTCCTTTTCTCTTCTTCTATACAAATATATCGATGTTCCAGCTGATAATAAATTTCTTTCTTTTAATCTGGAGCCTAAGAGTTCAGCAGATTCCTTGGATAATCCCAAATCTCTCACTAAGTCGTTTAGTTCAGATTGAGTGAACAACTGGGGGTCTTGACTTCCTATATCACACTGAAATTCTTCATAATCAGTATCTGAACCAGAATTACTAGGCAAATCTTCCAATGTTTCTGGTGGAAGCGGAACTGGAACTTCTGGCCAATGAGGAACAGGTCGAAAAGCTAATGGAAGATTTGGATAGAATATGGCTTTCTTATTTTTTGAGTTATAGCATTTAACATCACAAGAGCAAAAATAGCAGTCATCACAGTGATTTTTTGGCTCCCTCCATACCATTGGCACACCAAATCTGAATGCTTTCTTTTTGCCTTTACACCATTTCCTTAGATCCTCTACGCAAATAAAACAAACTTTGTGTGGTGCCCATGGTTTGTCTTGGTCTCCTAGTTTCATTCCAAAGTAGGCATGGTACACTTGCCTAATAAAATTTGTTACGTTTCTTTGATGTTTCTTGATCACAAATTCCACGCATATGTAGCAGAAGCTGTCGGGACTGTTGACACATCCACGACTAGCCATGATTCACAACTTACTACAGTACCCAGAACAAAATAAGAGTCTTGAATTTAATTTAATAAAGGCTAAATAAGGCTTTCCGGAAATCTGGCATTTTCTCGAAGTCGCTTCACAAAAAAATCGAATTTGTGAAATAACTTTGTGTCGTATGACATTTTTATTGTGTTTTTCGAATTCAGCACACAAAATACATTGTAAACAGCTAAAATTATGAAAAAAGTTTTTCCATCGCAGGTCTGTGAATTATTTAAAGTGCTCTAACATGTTTGTTTTTCATTTCTCCAAAAAAAAGGAGAACAATTTAAAAGATGAAGACTAATTATCTACAATGAGTCTAAAATCTTAAGATCTAGACTAGAGTGTATGTATTTCGCAAAAACATTGGTCTGGTGAGTTTTTGTCCAGCGAGTTTTTGTCCTGAATTCCTGGGCATATGCCCGAATTTTCTGGTGTAACTGCCCGAAAAATTCAGTCGGGCTGAATTTGGGGGTAAATTAATCCCCCTGACCCCCCCGCCTCCTACGCCTATGTTTATAATGAATAAAGTTTTTGCTTTTCAAAATGTTCCATTTTTTAGTTAATAAATAAACTTTACCTTAAAATGTTCAACACTTTTTCGACACCTGAATTTTGTTTTCGGCCTGCAGTTCAAAACTTTTTGTACAGCTTCAGTGTTTCACTTAATTAAAAATAGATTTCATTTTAAAAGGGAGAGCTAAATTTTGGGTGACTGAGTTAAAACAGAGTGAAGACCCGAGCAACACGTTTTAAAATTTGAAATTGTCATTACGAGTAATTAAATTTTTAAACCTTCACTCGTAATTTACAGTGCAATTTATCTTTTTCAAAAGGTATAAATTAATGATCCCTTTTCTTACAGAGAAGTGTTTCAAACTGTAATTTAATTTAATTTTACCTAATTAAGAGTAATTTAAGTTTTGAGAAAAACGATTCTTTTTCACTGTACGAAATTAAAAATATAAATGAATAAAACAACAGAATATACTTTGTGAAAAATGAGACCGAAATAAATTACATCAGTTTTCACTCCATTTGAACAATGCCGCTTTTTCATTTTAGGATTTACCATTATTTATATAATCCCTTCAGAAGCATATGAAGTGTTGACCCAACAACTTTATCGAAATTACACACGTAAATCGGTAAAATAATAATGAGGACTTTAACTAGGTTATTATGATTAGAGAATTGGTAACGATAGCTAGCATAGGTACTTACGTATTATCGGGACTACCAAACGTCATTTTCGTTTAAACTAACGAAAATATCACAACTTAACCTAACCAATCATCAAGGGCGTACACTTGACCTAACCTGGCATTCAGTTGACCTAACCGGGCATTCAGTTGACCTAACCGGGCATTCAGTTGACCTAACCGGGCATTCAATTAACCTAACAGGTTAATATTGGTTATTTCACCTAAATATCTTCTGATCTTTTCGTATTAGGCACTCACTGTCACATTGAAAATGCCCGGTTAGGTCAACTGAATGGCCCGGTTAGGTTAATTGAATGCCCGGTTAGATCAACTGTACGCCCTTGATGACTGGTTAGGTTTAGTTGTGATATTGGTTAATATTTACTAAATGCCATGAGCTGAACCTGTGATTGAAAATAACTTTTTATGAGGTAGTTTTAGTCGCTTTATTCAAATTTGCTACTCATTTCTGGGGCAAATGCTTATTTATGGTAAAAATTATTATAAGATAATATATATAAATACATGCATTATTGCGCAAAGAATCATAATTTTGAGATTTTTGTAGTGATGACGTCATATGACGTAATTTGCTATGCATTACTCACATGTCCCACAATCCCATCTTCATGGGTTAGTTTTTCTAGGATGGCGTTGTGTGAAAGGTGTGGTGTGACGTACATTCGAGCAATTGCAAATATCAGTTTAGACGGTGATTCAAGCAAAAGGACGGTTAGGTTAGGTTAGTTTAGATTAGGTTAGATCAGGGGTGGGGAACCTTTTTTCATTGGAAGGCCGCATTTCATTTACCCAAGACCCTATTAGGCTCCATGCTGAGAATTTAACATATACAGTACAACAAAATGTCATATTTATTCTACAATCTATATATTTACTAATTTTAAATCAAACTTGATAATATGTGAGGGCTTTTATAATAAATAAAAAATTCAGCAAGTGCACATTTATTTTTGGGGGGGAATAATTGACAATAGAACTAATATTAAGTGAAAAATTATATTAAGTGAAATGATGTTAATATTAAGTGAAAAAGTGATAAACCATTTAGTGACTTTTTTGTGACTGCTTATTGTGGGACAGGAGTTGTACATTTGGTTCCAACATCATTGACTGTAGTTTTAGTTGGTCCTCCAGGTGAATATTCGTCATCTGAGATCTCAAGCGCGTTTTGATTTGAGTCACATATGAAAATGTTGATTCACAACAGTAGGTTGTGCCAAAACAAGACAACATTCGACGAACATGTTGACGCAGACGTGGGTACTCAACGGCATTTTTCCATATTTCAACAGGATCCTTCTTAGTATCAAATAGAGACTTAAGGATATTATCTTCTAATAGCTCAAACAACTCCATCTCTAAATCTTCAGGTGCTTTGGAGACCTCAACCAGGTGTGGTTGGAAAGCTAGTTTCAGTGTGAAGTCATGTTTCTCAAAATCTTCAAATCTTTCATCGTATTCTTCAATCAGGGAGTCTAGGACAGCTGTGTATTCTTTCACATCACATTCCCTTAATGATTTTCTTGTATCTTCTTCATCAATTACCTTTGCCAGTTCAGGGAAGTGTTCAGCTGAAAGTTCCGATCGGGTAAGGATAGTTTTGAAAAAGCGCAGCTTCCTCCGAAAAGCCTGGATTTTTTGCCAATTTCATATATGGATTTAGTTGTACCTTGCAAAGAAATATTCAGGCCATTTTGCTTTGACATTATGTCACACAAAAATGCAGCATTTCTGCAGAAATCCTTTTTTGACAATTCACATGGTTCATTGAGTTCCTCAAAAAATCTTGTGATTTGTTTTCACAAAGACAAAAGTTTTTCAAAGACTTGCCCTTGTGACAACCACCGCACTTTAGAATGATACGAAAGATCCACACTGAATGTTTCATCATCAAGCATAAGCATATTGCGAAACTGGCGATGTCGTGATGCATTTGCTCTAATGTAGTTCACAATATGTATAACTTTACTTAATGTGCCACTTAAAACGGTAGATTTGGCACAGAGATTCTGTTGATGCAAAATACAGTGAAAGGAAATCAAGCTATCTGGATTTGGCAGTTCTTTTTGTAGTAGCGCAACAAATCCTGCACATTTTCCTCTCATGGAAGGTGCACCATCTGTGCATACACTTACTAAATTACATAAATTCAGTTTCGCTTCATGGCATTTTTCTTTGAAGAGAGACAAGATGTCAGTTCCACATGTCTGTCCCGCAAGGGTACCCAAAGCCAGTAACTCCTTGTAGCATTGAAAATCTGCAGTTATAACACGAATAAAAAATGACACTTGCGCTGAGTCAGTAATATCAGTGGACTCATCCAAGGCAATCGAATAATAAGTATTTTCGCTTTGGCATATTGTATGAAGTTGTTCAGTTACATTGAGGGCTAATTCATGTTGCCGATCAGTTATGGTCCTTCTTGAAAGAGGTAGTTGTTTGTATTTGTTAACCTTGCCTGAATCTAGAGGCTACAACTTCAACAATGCATTCTTTTATGATTTCCACATCACTATATGGCTTACCTCTTTTTCCAAGTATATATGCTACTTTATAAGTTGCTTCAGTGATTTCAGTCCCTAGGCCTGACATCGTTTTAAATACTTGCTGTTGTTGCTGCTTTTGAAGTTTCATCTTCGTAAGTGCAGATTTCAGGGTTCTCCTTCCAATATAGCATACTTGTGGTTCTTATGAGTTGCATAATGCTGATATGCATTGTGTTTCTTCACTGTTGCAATTATGGCATTGCAGAGCAAACACATCATTTTATTTTTCTCAGCAACTATGAAATAGTGAAATACTGCAATTCCCATTCTTCATGGAATACTCTGTTCTCTTCCTTTAATTTTCTTTTCAGTTTTTGACATGATTGGGGTACCAGAAGATTTTTAAATAAAAATGGTACACAAATTGATCAAAGATTTACAGTTTTAAAGGAAACAAGCATGCATGTCACTATCGGAGAATCGTCAGTAACTGTCATCCAGTCGAGTTGATCATTGATAGGTAAGGGCGTAAGCCATAAGGCAACGCTGCCAGTTTCAACTGGCAGCATTGACATATTTCCTATTGTTCAAGCCATAAAGAAGGCTTGTACGTGTAAGAAGCAGTGAAGCTGAAACCATGATCTAATAAAATAGCTTAAAGCCCTAAAGGGGTATCAGTTGCTGTCCATTATCGTACGGTATGAATTCTGAATGTCAAATAGGCAGAAGGCCACAACTAGTACCCCAAAAGGCCACATGCGGCCTTAAGGCCGCAGATTCCACACCCCTGGGTTAGATGAAGTCAAAAATACATTTTTCTAGTGTATTTTGGTGTGGTAGTAAATATCAGTTTAGACGGTGATTCAAGCAAAAGGAAGGTTAGGATAGGTTAGATTAGATGATGTCAAAAATATGACCTTCATTTTCTGTGCATATGGAAAGAAATATGACTGAAATAATGTCCAAAAAATCATATTTCTTTCCATTTGCACAGGAAATGAAGGTCATATTTGAACAGAGCACATCAAAATACACTAGAAAAATGTATTTTTGACTTCAACTTCAGGTCATGGCATTTTGTAAATAATTACCGTGATATTTTCGTTAGTTTAAACGAAAATGACGAGAGCAAAAATACATAATAAACAGTTTGGTAGTCCCGATAATACGTAAGTACCTTAGCTTATTCTTAAACCTAGCTGGGTTAGGTCTATCAGCATACCTGCAAGAGTTGTGTTATCATATTTTCGAGTTACTGAAGCAAATACGGCAGGCCTATCTCATACGAGAGCAGGCCTTGGGTTTACAGGATGTTAACCATGGCCCTGTTTCGGGTTGGGCCTACTTTTTCTGACAAGAACCGATCAGATTAATAGTACTAAGATAACCAGCATTTGCCACACCCACTGGGAACGATACAACTACACTGAATCAGCGTTGCCACTCAGGAAAAACAAAATTTTCAAGACGTGTATGAGATATTTTTGTGGATGGATAAAATTTTTCAAGGTACTGCTATTCTGCTACTGTGTGATTATTTTCATTAGAACGTTAAATTAAAATAAAGAACAGGCTGTAATACACGTTTATACTGATTGTTTTGTCGAGTCGATTTTTCAAGATCGAGTAAAATTTTTCAAGGAGTGGCAACACTGCTCTGAATCCATTAAGTGTTGCTACATAACGAAGTGCAAGTGTGCCCATTAATAAAATATCACTACACTTATTGGTTTCACTCGAACCACATATAAGTCACAACCAGGTTTGAAATACATTGTTAGAAAAATATCAGTATACATACACTGAAGTCACAGGTATTAAACGGTAAAGAATACCTTATGAACCTTATGTTGTTTCGTGCGTTGGTCTCTCTTCACACGGAGGTCAAGCTGGTGGCCCCGCCTCTAGAATATATATATATATATATATATATGGCACTTATTCCTTTTTCACCCGCAATTTCTTTTTTCCCGGTTAGGTCAACTGTACACCCTTGACAATTGGTTAGGTTAAGTCATGATATTTTCGTTAAAATAGAAAAGGAATAAGTGGAATATTTTAACGAAAATATCATAACTTAACCTAACCAATTGTCAAGGGTACAGTTGACCTAACCGGGAAAAAAGAAATTGTGGGGGAAAAGGAATGTGCCATATATATATATATATATATATATATATATATATATATCAACTGGATTAAATCGAACTCTATCATTGAATCTCTAGGAAATTCCTGTGAATTGCCCGGTGAATTGTTTGATTTCTCTTCTCCCTCCGCATGGCTGTTACCAACTATCTTCTACTCTTCTTGTGCTCTCTCTTTCTTCCTCTAGCCTCGAGAATTTGGGTTTTCATCTCGCATTGTGAAAATATGTTCTTTCGTCTTTTATCTCGTTTGATCTTGAAACTTAGACAGCATTAAATATTGATACATTATATTATGAGTTTTCCAAATTCCTGACTGTTATATTATTTAATTAATTTATGTTACCTATTGAACAGTATTAAATAATTATAATATTTATTTCAAGTACTATTTGAACAATAAAACTGTTTACAAATACATGGTTTGATGAAATAGATGTGTGGCATCACGTGACTTATTCTTTCACACCCCACTGGTTGAACAAAACAACGTCACATGTTCCAGTTAGATCATGTTGAAACCTCTTCGAATGTTTATTTGCAAACAATCACGTATCCTTTTCTGAGATTTACTTGAGGCCTATTTAGAATGTATAACCTAACTAACTTATGTTTTTCATTTATGTCAAAATTTTACTATTTTATACCATTAATAAATCCCCATATTTTGCAAACCCACACAAAAATGCAAAATACATTCAGAAACAAAGGGTTGACCATTCTGTCACAGTACACATGCACATTCATATTGGATTTTCTTTTATTAGGCAATTCTCCTACATTTAAGTTAAAAAATGAGACGTGTCAAGTAAGAAATCTGAGCTAAAGTTGCTTTCAAATGGGTCTTTTTTTATTTCTTATTCTGCGATCCTCTGTGTCATTAATGTTATACTTAAAAGAAGGTAACGTTCGAAGCCCCTACTTACCCACACAGAGACGACGGTGTGTGTGTGTGTGGGAGAGAGAGAGAGAGAGAGAGAGAGAGAGAGAGACCTTCACCTCAGCCCGAACAATCACAAAGTGATTGCTGTAGGATTCGAACTGAGGCCTTCGCAGCGTAGAGAAGACTACGTCACTTCATTGCCAGGCTAAGAAATAAAGTCAGTTCAGGCGAGAATTCTTAATTTTGAGTCGTAAATAAGAACGTGAATTAATTCCTGGTCGTGAATGAGAATGTAAAATAATTCTGAGCTGTGATTGAAAATGTATATTAGTTCTAAGCTGCAAATGAAAAATAACTGAATTATGACTGAAAATGATAATTAATTCTGGACAGTGAATGAAAATGTAAATTAATTCCGAGTTGTGAATGAGAATGAGAATTAATTCTGGGCAGTGAACGAGAATGTGAATTAATTCTGAGCTACGGATGAGGATATTAATTAATTCTTAGCTACGGATGAGGATATGAACTAATCTGAGCTGCGAATGAGAATGAGAATTAATTCTGGACCGTGAATGACTGGGAATGGCGTGAAGCAAAGAAATCTTTGTGGTTTTATCTCTTGGAAGTTTTTACGAGAAAGAGATGCATCGTTCGAGTACTGAGAGTGAGTGTACTTTCAGCATTTTTTTGTCTTCAGACAGAACATTCATTATATTCCATTTCCTATAAAGTGAGTTGAGAATCCTGTCGAAACCCAAATAAATCCGATGTCCCTACGGACAGTGGACTGAACGGAATATGTTCGACTGGAACTAGTTCAAACAGACCAAGATCGAACTCTAGAAAACGGAGATCGGAATAGAGGAATAAAATCAAACAGGAATTAGATGGAATCGCGACAGAGTTCAATGGCAATGGATTGGAATAATGTCGAACTGCTAAATATGAAATGAGTTGGGTTAGGTTAGGATAGGTAGTCTGATTAAATGGGTTGCTTCGAAATGTGTGTTCTTGGCTAACTTAGGAAATCGCAAAAATCTTTAGGATACACACTGAGCTCATCGCGACACAAATATGCGTGTAGCGACAAAAACGGTGTTGCCATATCTTTACTTTTTTATTGAAAATTATTATATATCGTGAAAAAAGGAGGATCTTCATTTACTTCATTTTTTCATATAATACAACGCACAAGATCCTTTTTTTCTTATGTAGAATTTAAATCTGAATCTATTTTCCTCTATCGTATTTCTTGTGCAAATTGATATTAACGGAGATATAAGCAATTTTCGGATCGATTAAAATTGATTGAAATAGTATGGTGGTAATTATTCGTTTTACCCCTGTGGGTCGATTTTGATATGAGAATAGGTTTTTCTGGTGTATTTTGGTGTGTTTTATTCAAATCTGACCTTCATTTCTTGTGCAAATGAATTATTGAATGCCCGCTTAGGTTAATTGAATGCCCGGTTAGGTTAACTGTACTCTAGTGTGTATCATGCTCAGGTCGAATATTGAAAAACTTGGAATTTCAAGATTAGCAGTATGTATTCCTATGTAAAATTGAATTTTAAGAGGGGGTTCGTCATCTGCAACTTTTGCGAAAAATCGCATTTAAGTGTCCAAAATCGCACTTTTTTTTATCGAAAAATGAGATTTTTGGCTAATTTCAAGGACTTGGTAGCCTCAAATGACCTCCATATTGTTCACATACACCCTTAAGCATTTCTAGGGGCAGGCTTGGCCCCATTTAAGATCAGCCGAAGTAGTTCATAACCCCGAAAATAACCAAAATCACCCAAAATGGCCCAAAACTAAGGAATTGTATGATTTTGTCTGCTATACACCACATTTCGCGACTATCCTTTTCATCAGACAGAATCTTTTTGTTCTTCTTTCTTGGTCTTGCATTTTCTTTTTTTTTAGAAACGCCTCCACCAATTTTTATTTATTTTCTTTTCGGCGTCACTGAGTATAATGGCCTGCCCCCACCTTTCCGCAAGCTGCTGTGACGTTCAACCTTTTTTTTGCAATTGCAATTCTTCTTTAATATTTGTATAAGTCCCTCCTCCACCCTCAGCTTGTAATAATATGCTGGTCAACTGAATGTTTTGAGATTTTTTCTTCTGAAAGCATCTTCATTTGTCTAGCAGGTCTTGTAGAGATCTAAAACATGTTCATAATGTCTTGCTTTGACTTGAAAACTGGCAACAATTCTCTGTGATCGATCCTAGCACGAACAAAACCATCTCTTCTCTCTTGCCCATACACTGCATGAGCTGCAGCTGAAACTTCCTTGACTGCTCTTTCACAGCTCCGAGTGTGAACTGAGACGTTTTCAACTTCAAGTGGAGACCTGAGAAGCTCCTCAACTTCTCCTCTTGACATCTTACAAGTGAAGAGTGGCTCAGATAGTTTCTCCTCATCCCAATTAATCAGAGTAATTGGAGAAGTGGCATCAAAATTCAGTTTAGGGTTTCTATGAGTTCTCAGACTCATATCTCCATACTCAGACTTACCTCTTATCATCTTGATCATCTCAACCCCCATGCCCTCTCCTCCTCATCCTCACTGCACAGGAGAGATGCAATGAGGTTCTCACTATGAGCATGATATGCTCCACGAACTATCACATGAGTGATTATGTTCCTGACTTCAGAGGTCTGGCTTCTCAGCAGTCCGAGAGCGGTCACAATATGGTGAGGTCCATACCTCATGTGGTGCTTCACCTTGATCTCAAAATACATCTTGAAGTAGAAGTGCAGGCAGAACTTCAGCAGCACCTCCAACTTCTTCAACACCTCCCCCTTCAGACCATGCTACCTCATCCACAGCATCAACAGATCCTCACCTGTAGTCAGCCAGCGTGACTGACTCAGTGGGCCACACTTCAGACCAGCAACTTCCTTGCTCAAATCTCCTGTCTTGAGAGCTTTGATCAGTAGGTAGCAGTTCTTCTGGTCAGTGCTAAGGTTCTGTACAATGTCTTCTGGGAGTTCAATTATATCTTCTCCTGGCAGAGCCTTGAAGCTAAAGTTGACAGGTATGTCATTGATCTTCTCCAAAAGTTTTCCTATTGGGCCACTGTGCGTGTAGGGACCATCAAGCTTGATGATCATGTGCCTGAGGCTGAGTTCATTAATATGCAACTGGCATATCAGCCAGTGACACTTATGACCTAGCAGTCTCTCCAAGTGAGTGATGGCTCCTCCATCAGGTCCTGTGTTTGTGTTGGTGGAGTCACCACCAAGGACCACAATAGTATCTTTAGCACCATGAGCACTAATCCACTCAAACAGAGCCTGAGCTATCTTCAGTGCAGGTTTCTCATTTTCTTCAGGTTCTTCTGGTGTACAATGGAAGAAATACTTCCCTTCAGGTTCCCAGGTAACACTATAGTGCTCTTCAGTTGTAATATCAGGATGGAAGCGGCCAGTTTCTTCATTGTACCTCATGATCTCTGTCTTCTTATCTTGTTTTCCATCAAAGAAAATTCCCTTGATCTCCTCTCCCTCTGTCCTTTTCTCCAGGTCCTCCACCGAGGCACCTATTACAGACTTCTTGTCCCTCCACATCTTCATCCTATCAACAGCTAGATATGCTTTATCAGCAGAGAGATGGCCAGCTTTGATGAGATCTTGCAAGAAACCAGTTGCAATGGCTGCTGCAGGAGTGTTTGCCACCTTGAACCTGACTGCAGCCGCAGCAGTGCTTGAGATATCCATGTAGTTCCTCCTGGCAGAGGTGGAGACTTTGCCAGTGTTGACACTGGAGTTTGTGCCTGGTGCAGTACTGGAAAAATCTGTGTCAGCAGTAAGAGCTGCTCTGCCTGGAGACTTGCAAGGAAGTCACCTCATCTTCATCATCAGCCAGACTCTGTACTGAACGGACGCATTTCCTGAGCTCTCTCATATTCCATCTACATTTGCATATTGCTAATAACTTTACTTTTGGAAAGTTTTGAATTTTATATACTTGCGTTTATATTCACATTGTTATAGTTAAGTAATTGAATATTAGTGGTTTTTAGCGATTTAGAAGTTTTCATAGCGTGCCGGCTTAATTTAACTTAACTTGTGACGGTTATAAACTAATTTTAACTGCGCGATGCCGTCGCAGAAAGCGTCGTGTGTTAGGTGTCGGGTAAACCGGTGGTATCGGATTTAAAGATTATAACGGCGGTCCTATGGCGATTACCGAGAGATCAGTTTGTTTCTTTTGCGAGTTAAGGGAGGAAATAGTTGACATAAACGCAGTGTACGTGAGATAACGGAAAGACTTGCAACGCTTGATGAGGCAGGGGTAGGGCTACGGTTGACGAAAGCCGAACCAATACTAACGTTGAAGACGTTAGTAATTTGAAGGGTGAGGTGCGTAACCTAGTTTCTAGTTTAGGTAGCTTATCGGGAAGGTTGGATAGAGTTGAGGAAGGGTTAAGGTTGGTCCGAGATTAGTAGATGGGGAGGGATTTAGAGAAGTTAAGGGTGGAGCTAGGCCGCGTACGTTAGGTGATAGGAATTCCCCCTATCGAGGTTTCGAACCCTTTCGCCCATTTGGAAAGGGACGTGAATGAGGGGGAAACTATTTTAATTGGGGACTCTTTAGTGCGCCATATGGACACAGAGTTCGTTGAACGGCATCCAACCAAGAGGAGAGGGTCTGTCTCCCAGGGCCAGGGTTGACAGAGTTAGAGACGAAGTGGATAGGATTGACGTTGCCTCCCGTCACTCGATGTTGGTGACGATGGTAGGGGGCAACGACTCGTATAGGCCCGATACGAGAGTGCCTGACCTTTTGGAGAGATATAGGGGGTTAATTAGGTCCCTAAAGGCGAGGTCAGATAGGTCTTTAGTTCTAGGTATTACCCCTAGGCACGGTTTGGGTCTTAGGATTACGTCAAAAACGATATTTTTAATACTAAATTAGAAGAGATTTGTGCTGAGGAAAATGTACCCTTCGTAAAGCTGTGGTCCGAATTCAGTGATCCTAGCCTTTTTATAAAGATGGGGTGCATTTTAATGAAATAGGTAATGCTAGGCTAGGTAGGTTAATTGACGAAAACGTACGAAAGCTGTATAGGTCGAAGCCTTCTTTAAACGTTGTGGGTCCGGGGAACGCGGGCCGACGTGAAAAATAGTTTAAAACGCCGGCCCGTGGTAAAAAATAACTTAAACGTCTTTTATTGTAACGCGCGTAGTATTAAATAAATTAAACGAATTTAAGGCGATAATTTATTCCGGCAACTACGATATAGTTGCTTCACTGAAACGTGGTTAAATACCGTGACTCGGGACTTGTTGGGGGAATTGATATACCGGTTTTAAACCTTTACTAATGATAGGTTACATAGGATTGGTGGCGGCGTTTTGTTGTACATTCGTAATTCTTTTAGGGCTATCGAGGTTAAGATAGATTTTCCGGCAGCAATTAATGCGTTGAAGTTAGGGCGCGTAGTATTAGTTTTAATTTTGTTGTTGTTTATACAGTAGACCTCCCGTTCAACCCCTCGATACCGATACTAGATTTTACTCACTTCTTGGTAACTTTATTGACATTCGGAAGAGTATAATTGTCAGAGACTTTAACTGCCCTGATGTTAATTACGAGACTTTTACTGGTAATGAGGAGGGTTTGAGATTGATTGAGTTCATGGAAGATAATTTTTTACGACAGATGGTTAACGAACCAACGTGCGGTGACAATATTTTAGATTTGGTGATGACGAACGACGAAAATATAGTCGAAGGTGTAGAAGTAGGCGAGAGTTTAGGATGTAGTGATCATCAAACTCTTAGTTTTAAGTTATTGATAGAAAACACTAAGGAGAGTAACGTAATAGAAGACCCTGATTTTCGTAGGGGCAATTTTGATAGTTTTGCGGATAGGATGAGAGTAGTGCACTGGCATAATTTATTTATGGGTAATGACACAAATTTGCGTTGGGAGTCGTTTAAAGAAAGTTTTATGAATATTGAAAGGGAGTTTATTCCACGTAGGCCCAAGCGCGCTTGAAATCATGGTAGGCACAAGTGGTGGACTAGGGAAATAGGCGAGTTCATAAACGAGCGTAACAGAGCGTATAGACTTAATAAGCGCAATGGCACGGCAGCTAACTTTAATAGATATATCGAGCTTAGACGTCAGGTTAAAAGATCAGTTAGGAATGCTAAGCGTAATTTAGAGATACTTATAGCTGCGGATAGTAAACATAATCCAAAAAGTTTTTTGAATACGTCAATAATCGTAAGCCGATAAAAGATAACATAGGCCCTCTAGTGGATGTTAACGGCGCTTTGGCTTCTGACGCTCAGGCGATGGCGGGTATTTTCAATAACTTTTGTGACAGTTTTTACCGTAGAAGACGTAAATAATGTCCCCGACGTGGACGATATCGTTCCATTTAGTAGCGAGACTATTTTGGATGAAATAACTGTTTACGAGGGTGAGATTGCGCATTATATCGATAGGCTAAAAGTTAGCAAGGCTCCAGGCCCTGACGCTTTTTATCCCAGACATTTGAAAGATTTGAAAGACGTTATCGTAGGCCCATTAACGAAGATTTTTAATCAGTCACTCGAAACGGGGATTATTCCTGAAGACTTCAAATTAGCTAGCGTCACGCCTATTTTTAAAAAAGGCGACCGCACAGTCGCTAGCAATTATAGGCCCATTAGCTTAAGGTCAATTCTCGGTAAACTTTTGGAATCCGTAGTTAGGGATCGTATCATCGATCACTTAGAAAGTAGAGATTTGACTAACAGTAGTCGGCATGGGTTTCGACGCCATAGATCTTGTTTAACTAATTTGTTAGAATTTTATAACGAAATAGTGCGCAAATACGATAGGCATAGAGCGGCTGACGTTATTTATTTAGATTTTAAAAAGGCGTTCGATACAGTTCCCCATAGAAGATTAATTGCGAATGTTAAAGCGTACGGTATACGCGGTCAGGTAGCTAACTGGTTACGTGCTAGGAGACAGAGGGTCGTTGTTAATGGTAGTGAATCAGGGTGGTTAGATGTAGGTAGCGGTGTCCCACAGGGTTCAGTGTTAGGCACATTGCTATTCGTAATTTACATTAACGACATAGATGTAGGATTGACTAGTAACGTGTCAAAATTCGCGGACGATACTAAAATAGGCGGTAAGGTTGTTAACGAGGAGGATAGAAATAGGCTCCAAGACGATGTAAATAGGATTATGGAGTGGACGGATAAGTGGCAGATGGATGGATAACGTGGTAGATGGATGGATGGTAGAGAGTTAGCGAGCGTTGAAGAGGAAGTAGATTTAGGCGTACGCGTATCTAAGGATTTAAAAGTTAGGAACCAGTGCCTGGAGTCTTGCGCAAAAGCTAATAGGATGTTAGGCTTCATAGCGCGTAATTTCGAATTTAAATCGAAGGATATTATATTGCCCCTTTACAAGTCCCTAGTCAGGACTCATTTAGAATATGCCGTTCAGTTTTGGTGCCCGTATTTGCGCTAGGATATTGATAGGTTAGAAAGGGTTCAGCGTCGTGCCACGAAACTAATTCCGTCATTGTGCAACAAGCCTTATGAATATAGGATTAAAGAGTTAGACTTGCATTCACTCGAAACTAGGAGATTAAGGGGGGAGCTTATTGAAGTTTTCAAAATCGTTAATAACATCGATAACGTAAATTTTGACAAACTGTTCGCTTTCGATAATAGCAATACTCGTAATAACGGATTTAAGTTGCGTGGCAGACGTTTCATTACTAATATCCTAAAAACTTCTTTACGTTTAAAGTAATTAATAAATGGAATAATCTTCCCGCGTTAGTCGTTAACTCTACCAGCGTTTATATGTTTAAGAAACGTTTAGATAGGCATTTTTAAAATATTAACGTTGTTTAAAATAAAAAACAATTAGCAACAGGAGCTCTGGGGGTGGTGGTCGAGGATGAGCCTGTTGACGATTAATGCCAGCTTGTGACATGCCAGCGTGTGATGCCAGCAATAAAAATAAAAAAAAAAATTAGACTAACACGAACGTAGATGTAGCTCGTAAGTAAACTAACCCACTTTTTGCTATACTCTTACTTTTTTTTTTTAGTCCTCTCCTTACTTGCATGTCTGTAGTTTGCATGGTATGACAATGAGTTAAGACTGTGATTGCATGGTTTGTAAGCGTTCTTATTTTACTTCTTTTCATCTTTCACCCCTTTCCTATTCTCTTCAACTACTTTTCCGACTTGTCGGCAGTGGCCGGCGGATGATGATGGGGAGTCTTTCTTTCTCTTTTTCTGAATGAATGTTAACCCACGAATGATAGGTTTTGCTACTTACTTAACCCCTTATTCTCCTCTTTCAACCCCCTCCTCTTTCCTTTTTCTCTGGCTAACCTTAGAGTGGATCTTAGGGTCTTTGTTAGCCTTCGCTTCTGTAGATCTGTAGATCATCAGCTCTAAGCAGTAGCTCTTTTCGTCTTCCTCTTTTCTGTTTCTCTTCTCAGCTGCCTTCTGTTCTTCCTCATCCTGAAGCCAGAAACTTCTGAGGTTTTGATCCTCTGGTAATGGAGCCATTCTAGCTCAAGCTTTAGAATCTTCTGAGGCAGAGGACAGTCACAGTTGACATGAACTCTAGCAGCACAGCCAGAGCAGCCAGATGCTTCAGTTCCACAGAGAGTGATATCATGTCTGCAGGTTGTTATGTCAAACAATGTATCAAGTTCAGATATTCTCTTCTCTCTCTTTGCAGCCTTCACTCTGCCATTCACTAGGTCAATCATTTCATTCCACCTGACAAGAATCTTCCTGGCAGTGGATCTCTCTTGAATGATCACAGGAGGAGTGAACTTGGCATTGCTTTTGCGCCACTGTGCCAGTACCAGTGATGCCAAGTCCTTAGCCAAAGCTTGCAGAGGGTACTGAGCTCTCTTCATATCATCCAGAAGCAGCTTCTCTTCCTGGAGGAGGATTCCTCTCTGAAACACAGCTCTCCAGGTTGGAACTTCTGTGGGAAATAACTGCCTGCCTGGACCCACCAGATCACTCAGCTTTGAACCAGAACTTTTTCTGGTCTTTCGTCCTTGCTTAGGCATGGTGGCTACACAATCTTCACCAAGCTTTGTATCTGAAACATAGAAAATTATCACAGTGAAACTTTAGAAGCCTATAACAGCTGTTACAATGGTTTTGTTTGGTAAGAAACCGGTCTGTTACATTTGTACTACAGTGTATGTCCTGCACAGCTGTTCTGTACATAACCAGAAAACGAAAAAGTGGAAATTTGAACACTTAAACGTGATTTTTAGCAAAAGTTCAAGAAAACAAACCCCACCTAAAATTTAATTTTACATAGGAATACATCCTGCTAATCTTGAAATTCGCGCTTCAATGAGCATGATACACCCTACTGTACTCCCTTGATGAGTGGTTAGGTTGTCGTGATATTTTCGTTAGTTGGGTTAAGTCGTGATATTTTCATTAAAACTAACGAAAATATCACGACAACCTAACCAATCATCAAGGGTGTACAGTTGACCCCAACAGAATTATTTAGTATATTTTTACAAAGTTTTTATATTTATACCAGCAAGGCATATATGTAGAGTACAGTATAGTTGCCTACGGATCACGAATTTGATGTGGCCAAGAAAGTAGGCTTACTATAATTTATGAATTGAATTGAATTGAATAATTGTGGTCACCAAATTGGACATATACCCCAAGCAAACAATATTTAATAAGGAGAGAGAAATTACTTTGTTGTTTTGTGTTTAATTAGGAAAATAAATCAATTATTTGTTCACAGTGATTAACAGTTCTATAACGGTATTTATAGTGATTAACAATTATATAACGGTATTTATATTATGTTAAAGATGACTGATTAATAGCAATAAGAAATGGTTATACAGTCATATTGTTAAGTAAGTACACTAATTCAGGTAGGCTAATGAGATATGCAGACGTGAACACAGAATAAGTAATGAAGCCGATTGATAACTGAAATAATGCAAGTACGGTTCGTACAGTAAGAGGATTAGGTCGGTAAGAATGAAATGCATAAAAGTGCACTTAAACAAGCGGATGCAAAATAAGTAAGTTACACGAATGAACACAATAGCAAAGTGATACAAAACTACGGTATTGATACAACGCTTGAATAGGCCTACTGCGGTCTTAACGGGAGCGTTAGTTTGAAATGATATTGAAGACATTTTTAGGGCCTACGTGATTAGGCTGAGTTTGTGGACTAGTACGACGTAACAAAACATTGTAGGCCGAGTGAGGGCCGACAAGAGGCTTACCGCGACGCTGGATAACTCTGAAGACGTGTTGAGGGCCTACGTGAATGAGGATGTGCTGAGGGCTTGTTGAGATACTTGTTGAACGGGCGCCGATCGAATTGTGGTGAAGGATGAGTGAAGCCAGAGCCAGAAGGATTTCGCCTCAAGTGTTGATTCGCTTCGTGTATTGTTGAGGTGTTGCTTGAGGGACTGAGGCCGACTGAGGTCGAACGGCGAGGTGAGAGGATGAGTGACGAGCAAAGTGAGGTTTGTGGCTTGTTGCCAACTAGAAAGTTTACGGACCTGGGCTTCGAAGGATTGCTTCTGCAGGCGGACTGCCATTACCGGCGAAAGAATGAGTGTTGAGGGCCGGTAGAAACTTGTTGAAAAGGGGGGCCAACGGACACCCCTACAGCCAGGGGCGGAGTTAGATAGGGTCAGGCGGGGCAGTGCCCAGGGGTCCGGGCCTTTGGGGGGCCCGGGTCGTTTCAACAAGTGATGAGAAGTTATTTGAGAGAGCAACAAAGCTAGTAAATAAATATAAAAATTATATTTCCTCTGGATTTCCGAGTCAATTACTCTCTTTTCGAATGTGCTTAAAAACAGACATTGAAAAAATGATGATAATCCATGAGCTATATTCATTTTTAATTAAAGACAACAGTACTTGTGGGTGCTCAAGTTCTCCCGAAGTTGTGACTGCCATAACATTGTTCCTCATAATTCCTGTGCCAGTTTCAAGTGCAGAGAGATCGTTTTCAAAACTTAAACTAATAAAGAACTATCTTCAAAATTCTATGAATGAAAAAAGATTAAGTGGACTCTCAATTATATCAATTGAAAACAAGAAAGCTAGAAATATTAACTTGGAGGATTTAATTAATGAATTTCCTGAAAGAAAGGCAAGAAAAGTCAAGTTCTGATGTTGTCGTAAGTAAACTTTTATTTCACGGTATCCTTTTTAAAGCTCAATATTTTGCATAATGTTTTGCCTTCTGTGCCTCCATGCGTACAAGTAGTAGTATAATTCTTAAATATATGCTAAATAAATAATGCAAAGAAAAGCAATATAAATGTATAATAAAAATTTTGTTAGGGGGCCCGTAAATAAGTTTTGCCCCGGGGCCCGTGACACTCTTGCTCCGTTCCTGCCTGCAGCAGTAATGTTGCTTCTTGCAGGATGAAATTGTACAGGGCCTTACTTGACGATAGACTTCATGTATGCTCGACCGGAGCCTTGAAGGAACAGCGGGCCCCTCTTCGGCGAAGACCAGAGAGCGGATGGCGTGACGAGTGGTGCTACTGACGAAGGTGCAGAGAGTGAGACGTAACGACCAAAACGAGAAAATGGCAAGAGAGAATGATTTGAGAAAGAAATCGCATTTTATAGGCCTTGGTGACGTCCTCTGGTAGTCGTTTCGGGAAATACCGCAAAATCTGTGTTTACTGTGGGCCTGTTTCACGCCTACATGTATAGCCTTTGTTTTGATTTCATGACTGATTGAGAATTGCGAGGAACGGATTTCCGGTCGGCCTCTACATACATGTATATGAGGTTTCTGGCCGTAGACTCTATCTTTCATTATACCCCACATTGAAAAATCATTGTGATGTGATTATTCAATGTGGGGTATAATCAAAGATAGAGTCTACGACCAGAAACCGTGGGATTTCGATCACATGAAGACTTTGATAAGCCAAGAGTTCGAGACGTTGAATAATAACAAAGAACTGTGTCGTGCTATTTGTTGTTCAGTCGTTGAAAGATGTGACGTGTGTATTGAACATGATGGAGGACACTCTGAACAATTTCTGTAATAAATAATAAATATTATTTTTCGTAAGGTGATTTCACTGTTCTCGGTAAAGCGACTTATGCCACACCCGGGTTCGATTCCCGGGTGGTAACCTCATTTTTCATTTGTTCGTTCTTCCTCCTCATCTTGTGCGGAACGTTCTTCTACACAAGCGTCGTTCTTTACATTAATTATACTGTGCTGTTTGCAGTTAAAATATATATATATATATATATATATATATATATATATATTATATATATATATATATATATATGTGTGGCCGACACAGGATTTTCCTAAGGGGGGTCTAAATTTTTTTTATCCTGAAGAAGTTATTCTTTTGTTCTTAATGAACAAAAATAAAAATGAATGTTAAAAAAGCTGAAATAATATTTATTTGATTATTAATAATTAGTAGTAACAAAAAATTTACTCCTATTTTTATTTAGAATATAAAATCTTACTTCTTAAGGAGAGGTCCAGACCTCATGGACTTCCCCCTTGCGTAGGCATATATATACCGGGTGGCCCAAAAAAAATGGCACCAATTTTGAGAAGTGATATCTCAATAACCACTGCAGCTAGGGACTTAAAAAAACAACCAAATGAAAGATAATTATTTTCTCTTTAAATACTTATTCTAGGGCTTGATGGTTATAAGCCCATATAATGCTCAAAATTGGCTTCCAAACAAAATATACAAAAAAAAAAAGTTGCGCATTTATATTTATTCCTTGATCCTAATTTTAAATGAAATTTTTCTATTCCAGACCCCTCAAGATGGGATTGAGAGAATCTGATAAGAACATTATACAAGCACTACGTGAAGAAAAAGGATATTCATTAAACAGAATCCTTTACGAATTTCCAAATAGAAGAATAAAAACCCACTCTAATAGACAGAGTTTATTTCCACGACAGTTTCGACGCCCACTGGCATCCTCCTCGGGTGGATACAGAAACACAAATGAAACAAAACAAGAGGGAAAAACAGTTCAGGGATCGACCGTTAAGAAATTCGCACCTAGGTTGGATTCCATTCTCTCGAGACAGGAGGGGCATTTTCATTAAGTACATTCGCACAAATTTTTTTAAAACTATCTTCCTGTTCTAAACATACAGATTCTATTATTTTACATAATTATTACATTTATAATTAAATTTATTACATTTAATATTGCATAATTATTAATTACAGAAATTATAAATTTATTATTACATTGGTTATTACATTGTTGTTTATTATACAGAAATTATAAACCGAAAAACGAATGAAAAAAGGCGATTAGGAAATAATCCAGAGACCATTGAGAAATTCGCACCTAGGTTAGATATCGTTCTCCCGAAACCAGAAGGGCATTTTATTACAGGGTCAGCTTATAACTACATTTCCACAAATTAAAAATATCTTCTTGTTCTATACATACAGATCCTCTACAAGAACAAGAAGATATTTTTAATTTGTGGAAATGTAGTTATAAGCTGACCCTGTAATAAAATGCCCTTCTGGTTTCGGGAGAACGATATCTAACCTAGGTGCGAATTTCTCAATGGTCTCTGGATTATTTCCTAATCGCCTTTTTTCATTCGTTTTTCGGTTTATAATTTCTGTATAATAAACAACAATGTAATAACCAATGTAATAATAAATTTATAATTTCTGTAATTAATAATTATGCAATATTAAATGTAATAAATTTAATTATAAATGTAATAATTATGTAAAAATAATAGAATCTGTATGTTTAGAACAGGAAGATAGTTTTAAAAAAATTTGTGCGAATGTACTTAATGAAAATGCCCCTCCTGTCTCGAGAGAATGGAATCCAACCTAGGTGCGAATTTCTTAACGGTCGATCCCTGAACTGTTTTTCCCTCTTGTTTTGTTTCATTTGTGTTTCTGTATCCACCCGAGGAGGATGCCAGTGGGCGTCGAAACTGTCGTGGAAATAAACTCTGTCTATTAGAGTGGGTTTTTATTCTCATATTTTGACCTTCACGTAAAAAAGTGAAGTTTTTTGCATTCCAAATAGAAATTGGAAAAAAAGAACTGTGGCACATTTTTTACAAAAACTTAAAGAAACCGGCAGCAGTCAACGGCGTCCGGGAAGTGGTCGACCAAAAAGTATTAGAACGCCAGAAAACATTGAAAAAGTAAATGAAATGGTTTTAAGTCAAGAGGAACAACCGGGAACAAGTAAAAGTGAACGTGAAGTTGCGAAAGAAACCGGGATTTCACGTTCATCAGTACAGCGAATAATTCGAAAAGATCTTGGGTTGAAAACATTTAAGAGGGTGAAGGTTACTGCTTTATCGGAGCCTGTGAAAGAAAGACGTTTCCATCGATGTAAAAATCTATTGCGAAGATTTCGGTCAAATGAGTCTGTGAAAAAAATTTGGTTTTCTGATGAGAAACGATTTACGGTCGAAACACCACGAAATACCCAAAATGATCGGGTTCGTGCAGCAGTGGCGACAAAAACTCATGTTGACCCAAAACGACTTTTGCGTGAAAAAAAAACACTTTTCAGATTCGATAATGGTTTCCCTTGCAGCGTCATCTGAGAACAAACATCCATCATTTTTATTCAGCGAGGCGTTAAAATTAACTCAATTTACTACTGTAATGACATTTTGTCTCCAATGTTGTCAGAGATCAAGGAGACGAGCACTGATTTTGTGTTCATGCAAGATGGAGCCCCATCCGTGATGTGAACCATCTTCGTGAACGAATTCAGGCTGCATGGGAAAATCTCTCACAAGTGACGATCTCGAAGGCAATTTCAAAATGGAGGGCGAGATTAAAGGCTGTGGTTGACCATAATGGAGGGCAGATTGAGCCATTTATTGAAAATTAGGTTTAACTTAAAAGGAATAAATATAAATGCGCAACATTTTTTTGTATATATTTTTTGGAAGTCAATTTTTGGCATTATATTGGCTTATAACCATCAAGCCATATAATACATATTTAAAGAGAAAAGAATTATCTTTCATTTGGTTGTTTTTTTAAGTCCCTAGCTGCAATGGTTATTGAGATATCACTTCTCAAAATTGGTGCCATTTTTTTTGGGCCACCCTGTATATATATATATATATATATATATATATATATATATATATAATATATTCTGTAAAATAAAAGTTCCAAGACAAACAAGACAGAAGATAGAAAGACAAACAGGCAAATAAAGAGAGAGAGAGAGTTAGAAGGAGTTACAAAGAAAAGAAGTACCTCAAAAGGCTTTGCGGCCCATACCGAGGAGGTACCAATGGCAGCGGGTGCCAGGAAAAAGATTTCTACACCCTCAAATAGTGTGCAACATTCGGTCTAACCTTTTCTTGAACTGATCTACAGAGGAACTGTTCACAACTTCTGAAGGTAGCCTGTTCCACGTGTCACAGATTTTATAGGTAAAGTAATTATCACACACACTAGTGCTAAACCATTTTAAATCCAACTTCCAACCATTGTTGCGAGTTGAGTTATCATTGAAACTAAACATGCTTCTAAAATCCACATTGTCGAACCCGTGTAAGAGCTTGAAAACCTCGTTGAGTTGACCGCGCAGCCTCCGAGTTTCCAGCAAAAATAAATTCAGAGCGTGTAAGCATCGACTGTAGCCCATATGCCTAACGGAAGGGATTAACTTTGTGGCCCTCGCCTGCACTCGCTCCAGCCTCTCAATATCTTTCCTGAGGGTGGGCGACCAGAACTGCACAGCATACTCCAGGTGCGGCCGAACCAGGAAATTGTACAGAGAGAGCACAATCACCCTGTTCCAAAATCGAAATTGCCTCGTGATATAACCCAACACCTTCCGGGCTTTCTTTTCCACCTCTACGCACTGTTTTGTAAACTTAAGGTCGCTGCTAATTAGCACACCCGAGTCCTTTTCCAAATCGGTGGCCTCGATATTACTCCCCAACATGGAGTAGTCCGACTTGGGATTGGCGTAGCCAGTGTGCATCACCTTGCATTTACCCAAGTTAAACGGCACTTGCCATTTTTAGGACCACTCTCCTATCCTACATAGGTCCGCACGCAGTTGCTCGATCGCTTCGGGCGTCCCAACATTGGCCCCAAGCTTGGTGTCATCAGCGAATTTGGCGATCCTACTTACGATGCCAGCGTCGATATCATTTATGTAAATGATAAACAACAGTAGCCCTAAAACGGAACCCTGAGGAACCCTGTTAGTGACCGAGACCCAACCCGAGGTAGCCCCTTTAATTACAATCCTCTGCCGCCTATTCTTCAGCCAGTTTCCAATTCAACTACCTACTTTCCCATCGATACCCAGCGAGAGAACTTTGGCCATTAGCCGGCGGTAAGGTACCTTATCAAAGGCTTTCTGAAAGTCGAGATAAAGTATATCAATCGCCCTACTCTTATCGTAGTCACTCCACATGACATGGAAAAACTCGAGCAGGTTGGTGAGACACAATCTATGCCGTCTAAACCCATGTTGGGAGTCCCCAAGCAGTTTCTGGGAATCTAAATGGTCAACTATCCTATTCGCTATTATCCTTCTAATAATTTACCTACAACCGAAGTGAGACTAAAGGGACGATAGTTCCCTGGACTTTCGTGATCACCTTTCTTAAAGATAGGGGTCACGTTGGCTTCCATCCAGTCACCAGACACCTGGCCCGTCTCCAACGATTTGTTGAAGACTGTAGCCAGGTTGGGAGCCACCTGGTCGCGCAACGTCTGTCGCGGTACACCGAGCACTATCCAAGCGAGCACCGTCGTGCCTGATTTCTGGCTCGGGGATGATGCGGATGTCCTCCCTGGTGAACATTCCCGCAAAGTACTCATTCAGCACATTCGCGATGTCCGCGTCGGAGGTCCGCGGGCCTATCATGCTTCTTATGGGCTTTCTACTATTAACATAACTGAAGAATTCCTTAGGGTTCCCCTTGCAGAGGCTTGCCACCTGGAGTTCTTCGTTACGTTTGACTAGCGTAACCTTCGCTTTCACTTCCCTACACAGGCGGACATACGCCTCAGTGTTCTCATGGGAACGACTGGCCTTCGCCCTCCTATACGCAGTTTTCCTATTTATGAAGCAGCGGTGACCGGTTTTGAGGGTATGGCAGCAGACTGTAGAACCATAAACTAGTCCCGGAATGCACTCCATACTCCCTCAACATCGCCGCCGACCTCTAACCCCATCTCACCTACGCTATCCGGGAGGCCAACAAAGTCCGCCCGCCGTAAATCGAGCTTACTGCCTTTCGGGTTACTACGCTTCACCCGAGGGACGCAGACACAGAACCTAATCAGACCGTGATCACTCCCGCCTACGATTCGTCAACGGTGAGGCCAGTGACGAGGTTGTCTTCGGTCGTGAATAGTAAGTCAGAACGCTTTCGCCTCGTGTAGGCCGATTGACCCACTGAGCCAGGAAATTCTCATCAGCAAAGTCAACTAACCTCCTCTCTTCCCTTCCCAGTTTATGCCGCGACAGTTGAAGTCTCCTAAAACTACATACATCTTGTCCCCTAGCAGGGAAAGGAGGATCACCTACCTGTACATGGACGCACCCTTCAGCTGAAGGTACGTCCTCGAGCGGCTCAAGATCATCTCCCCCCGGTTAGGGCCCGTCATCAATCTCCGGGCTTGACCTCACCATACGGTATAGGTGCCGGTCGAGCAGCGTGCCCAGCACACCTTTACCCTTGTCATTGAGGTGGACATCAGCTCTCTGATAAAGGTCCCACCTACCCAAAAACGCGTCGAAGGGGTCAACAAACCTCACGCCCAGTGGGACGCACAAGTCCCATTGACATCAACCTTCTCGTTGATGCCAATGACCTTCTGAGCGCGTGATCACTGGCATTCATCCGCGGTAAAATACCCATCAACATTTTCCTGTTTATTTTAAATTTTAGATCATCCGCAAGAGACATGATCTCGGTGATGATCCCTTCCGTCGAACCTACCCTACCGCCTTTGAGGAACAGATCGTTGCCACCAGCGTGGACAAGATTGCAATCCTCCGACTAGCCACGCGCAGAGAGAGAGAGAGAGAGAGAGACAGACAGACAGACAGACAGACAGACAGACAGAGATTTACAAGAACAAGAGGAAGTCTCAAAGAACTTTCGGTCCACTTGGGGTTCCTTTTATTAAATTAGTGCATTTTTTAATTATTCTAGCAGTAGTAGAAAACTGGGTAGAAAGCATAGGCTCTCTCCACACCCTCCGCTCCCTCCCCGCCAGAGGCGGGCACAGAAACGGTTGAAGAACATACCTTGACCCTGGAAAAATGGCCAAGAAAATTTCAAGAGGAGAATAGACAAACTATCTTTACACTTAGCTTTGTTAGCTTTACTCTGGACCTTGGTTTTGGCTTTCTTCTTCTTCAATGGGGGGCCTTTTTGCGGGCACTCGCTCTTGACCAATGTTCCCTCTAAGGTGTGCGCGTGTGCGCGCGCACACGCGTTGTGAAACCCGTGCACACAGCAAAATAAAATGCGCACAGGCTCAAGCGTATCATGAGTCACGACAGTAAATGAAGTACACTGTAATTTAAAAAATATACCGTCACACAAGGTCTGACCATTTTCATCAACATACTCTATAGTCGCTCTTTTAAGTATTAACCCCTTCCGCCCGACTTCGCCGACGTCCGCGCAATTACGCAAAACGGATTTTTTTTACTCTATGTATTTGCATTTTTTTCTTTTATACATTAACGCATTGAATATAAACCTTCTCTTTCTTATTTTTGCATAAAAACGAATAGTAATTCTCATAATTCATAAAAAATAAAATTATTTTTTATTTTATTCCTATTTTGTGAATGGATAAAATCATGTATTAATCTTGATAGTCTATTTTAAATTGCTAAATGCTAAAAATTGTTTTGAGAAATGATAACTAAAATTAAAATAGTCATTTTCAATTAATGCTATTTTTATTTTATTTCGTTTTGTTGAATTTTATTTTACTATTTTCTATTTTATTCATATTTTTAGAATGAATAAAATGTTTTCTTTTTTAAGAATATATAATATTGTAAACAGTTTTTTTAATATCCATTTAATAATACCGTAATGATCAAGCTATCACCTTATGGAAATAATATTTATTAAGTATTTAATATTTATATATATTTCATTTTGAAGATAATAGCGCTCAGAAAAGTTTGCACAATTTTTCACCATGAATCTAAATGTATGCACAACGAAAATTTCTTACGCACACGGACTAAAAAAATTAGAGGGAACATTGCTCTTGACCCCCCTTCCTGCATATAAAAAAAATTACGAATTGCACACATAGAAATCGTACACTAGATACCACCGCTGTATAAACTAACATTATATATATTTGTGCTGAATGTATATCAACTACTGTACTTGGTATAGTCACAAAAACGTCATGCATATCGTTTTAATTTTATACAAAACATCTACAACTCTATTTACCCAAGTATCGGGCCAACAAACACGCCATGACCTACTCCAGGCTAGCTCAAAAAGGATTAAGATTGAAGAAACGGTCAAATTTTCCATGTCTACAACCAGGAGGAGATTGTCCACACCACACCACACCATCTAGCTAAGAACATCTTCAACAACTTTACTTCCTCTTCTTTCCCTCTTCTTTTCCATTCCGACGGATCAGTTGTCGTTTCTTCTGACAAAACTGTACTCTTCGCTCAAACTTTCGCTTACAATTCAACCCTGGACGATTCCGGTGCTGTTCCTCCATCTCCTCATCCCTCTGACTTTATTATGTCTGAAATTAGAATCTCTTCTAAAGATGTTTTTTCTGCGATATCTGGAATCAACTTTAAGAAGGCGTATGGTCCTGATGGTGTTCCTCCTGTTGTTCTTAAGAACTGTGCTTCTGTGCTGACACCGTGCCTGGAAGGTCGCTTTCATTCAGCCTGTCCCAAAGAAGGGTGACCGCTATCAACCCTCCAACTATCGTCCAAATGCTTTGATTTTTTGCCTTTCCAAAGTTTTTGAATCTATCCTTAATAGGAAAATTCTTAAACACCTTTCTTCTCACAATCTTCTTTCAGATCGTCAGTATGGATTCTGTAAGGGACGCTCAACTGGCGATCTTCTTATCTCTCTGACCCTTGGTTATCCTCCTTTCGGGATTTCGGTGAAACTTTTGTATTGCGTTAGACATATCGAAAGCTTCTGATAGAGTCTGCCACAAATCTTTAATTTCCAAACTGCCCTCCTTCGGTTTCTATCCTTCTATCTGTGCCTTCATCTCTAATTTCCTTTTTGTCTGATCTATAGCTGCAGTTGTAGATGGCCGCTGTTCTTCTCCTAAAGCTATTAACAGTGGTGTTCCTCAGGGTTCTGTCCTGTCACCCACTCTTTTCCTTTTATTTATTAATGATCTTTTAATTCGCACTTCCTGTCCTATTCACTCCTATGCCGATGATTCCACTCTTTACTTCTCCACACGCTTCCCAAAGCTTCCCTCACTTCATGATTCGCGTAGGACGGCTATGGTACACCTGACCTCTGATCTTTCTGCTATATCTGATTGGGGCAGAGAAAACCTTGTGGCTTTCAATGCCTCAAAAACTCAGTTCTTCCATCTGTCTACTAGTCACAATCTTCCACACGACTATCCTCTTACATTCAACAACACACAAATCAATCCTTCCTCTTCTCTTAACATTCTTCGTGTTTTCTTTTCTCATGATCTTTCCTGGAAAGATCACATACAGTATACTCTCTTTCTAACAGCTTCTAAGAGGTTAGGTGTGCTGTACCGCCTCCGCGGTTTCTTTACCCCCACTCAGTTGCTGTCTCTGTACAGGGGTCTTCTTCACCCCTTTATGGAGTATGCTTCTCAAGTGTGGGGTTGCTCAACCCACGCAGCCGTACTTGACCGGGTGGAATCAAAGGCTTTTCGTCTCATCAATTCCACGCCTCTTACTGATTATCTTCAATCTCTCTCTCTTCGCCGCACTGTTGTCTCACTCTCTCTTTACTATCGCTATCATAACGGACATTGCTCTTCTAAACTCTCTAACTGCATGCCTCCTCCTTTAAGGAGAGCACGCACTACCAGACTTTCTACCCTTTCTCATTCCTTTTCTGTCCAACTATCCAATGCAAGGGTTAATCGTGTTTTCGGTTTTTCATCTACTATACCGGTGAACTCTGGAACAATCTTCCTCAATCCATCTTTCCTCCTGTCTATGACCTCCCATCTTTCAAACGCAGAGTGTCTATACATCTCGTAAACCCCGGAACTTTATTTTGCCTCTCTTCTTCTTCTATAGGAGGGGCACTTTTGCGGGCATTTTCCCTTGTCCCCTCCTTCCTGCACAAAAAGAAAGTATGCGCAAAGCCATCACCTAGGGAGAGAGATACCAGTCTGGATGTTCTTCTACATATTTGTGTACAAATTTAAGATCACACACACACACACCACACACACACACACTAGGGTTGCCAGATTTTTCAAATGCCCATGCGGGACAAAAAAATTTCTGAGGTTTTTTTCAAGACCAAATTTTTTTCAAATTGAAATTAGATTTCTTCAACGGTTATAACAAACAAAATTAGAAATTTTTTATTAAAATAATGCTTAACAATTAAACATCGTGAATAATATTAAAATTATTATACATAATATTGAAATATCGTAAATAATATTGAAATTATCATAGCATATTAAATATTGTAGTATACATCGCTTTACTAATTATATTATGACATATATCAATATTTTTCTGAACTTTTACTCTTCTTCAAAATTTTAGCTCCATCTTCTGACTTCAAGTATAGCTGAAATTCCTTGCAAGTCATGATTGTAAATAATTAATTCAAAAAAATATTCTAAATCTTATAAATAAAATCAAGTATGTGTGTGTGTGTGTGTGTGTGTGTATGTTCCTCTTACACGCAAAAACTTTCAAGCAAATGCAGCGATTTACACTTGAACGATTTCTTATAAAAAGTAGACATACAGATTTTATTTGAATTACACAATCTCACGTTGTATGGTCAAGCAATCGCAGGATTCACATTAATTCAAAGATTACAGTATATAACTACAGCCGAGAAACTGCCAAATCGTGGCCAAATACAACATTTTATAAGCGTTATGTAATATCTGGGATGGTCTAGATTCTAGAACATTCAACATTACTCTATAGAATTCTACAGGATCCTACATAATTCTAGAAAATTCTAAATCAATTCATCCTGAAAAAATTTGCTTAATTAAAAAATATGTTTATGCGGAACATTTTGAATACAAAGGGATTTTTGGATCAAATACAAAGGGATTTTTGGATCAAATGCGGGACGTCAGGCAACCCTAACACACACACACACACACACCTAAGGTTAAATTTGATGAACTTTGTGTTGTTTGATAATGTATTTTTTCCAGAGAGATGGGCGAAGGTTTTAAATGTTTGAAAATAAAACTATATATAGAGTATATATAAATATATATAACTTACATTTCTCAGATTGCATTTCTGCTTGGTCAACTTACATTTCAATATACATAATAAATATGTTATTTGTATTATATTATATAAGAAAGGAGTCAGATTGGCTGAGAAACGAAAGGAGTTTGAGCTTCTTTGTTTACTTGTTTATATATATATAGAGTATATACTGTATATTAAACTTTTATTTTCTGAGTGACAAAAAGAATGCGTTTTCCTGTCACTCAATTCCGATAGATCTCCCTAAGGAGGTAATGAGCGATCTTTTTGTTTTAGCTGACCGTCATCAATGATGGAGGGAATTTATGGCAGGGGTTGCCTGTTGTTTATTTTTCATACCAGGGTAAAGATGATGATAACGATGCATGTAATAAGAGTCATCAGATACTTCTTTTTTCTTTTTTAAACTCAGTTGGTTCCACACCTTAATAGGAGTAGGGTGTTGCTGGTCCGTTAAATTTAACATTTAAATTTTTTTTTAGTGAAATAAAGTTGTTTTTGAAATTATTTTTGAGTGAGAGTTGCACTTTTTTTAAATTATTTTAAATTTCACTACAAACTTTTATAAATTTGTATGTGAGTGAGAGGGTTTGTTGCTTCTTTGTTGTTTGTGTTTTGTAGTGAACTTTTTTATGCATATGTTGGTCATTGTGTGTGTGTGTATATATATATATATATATATATATGCAAAATATTCACTTTGACGCTTAATTAAAATAATGCATGACCCGAGAAAATGAGAGGACAATATGTGTTGTTCAGTAAAACTGAAAGAGCTTGGTCGATATTTTTATTGGTCGATTTTTTCCCTTTGTGGGTTTCAGTATATATATATATATATAATATATATAGAGAGAGAGAGAGAGTTACAAGGAAAGAAGTACCTCAAAAGGCCTTGCGGCCCATACCGAGGAGGTACCAATGGCAACGGGTGCCAGGGAAAATTTTGTAAAAGTTTATTTTTCTTTCAACTATCCTAGCAGTAGTAGAAAACTGGATAGAAAAGTAGAAGGCTCTCTCCCCACCCTCCGCCCCTCCCTGCCAGAGGCAGGTACGGAAAAGGTTGAAGAAAATACCTTGACCCTGGAAAAGTAGCCAAGGAAATTTTACAGGAAAGTGGAGAATAATAAATAGCTCTATATTTAGTTTGCTCACATGAGAGTATTCAGTACTTTGTCTAGCCTATTTTTAAACACATTTACACTTTGACTGGAAACAACCTCTGAGGGAAGTTGGTTCCAGATATTAACTATTTTATAGGAAAAGAAATTTCCGCAGACTGAGGTCCTAAATGTCTTTACACACTCAAATAGCGTGCAAGATTTCGTCTACCCTTTTCTTGAACTGATCCACAGAGGAACTGTTCACAACTTCCGAAGGTAACCTGTTCCATGTGTCACAGATCTTATACGTAAAGTAATTCCCACACACACTAGTCCTAAACCGTTTCAAATCCAACTTCCAACCATTGCTGCGAGTTGGGTTATCATTTAAACTAAACGTACTTCTAAAATCGACATCGTTGAACCCGCGTAAGAGCTTGAAAACCTCGATCAGTTGACCGCGCAGCCTCCGAGTTTCAAGCGAAAACAAGTTCAGGGCGCGTAACCGTCGATTGTAGCCCATATGCCTAACGGAAGGGATTAACTTTGTGGCCCTCGCCTGCACTCGCTCCAGCCTCTCAATATCTTTCCTGAGGGTGGGCGACCAGAACTGCACAGCATACTCCAGGTGCGGCCGAACAAGGGAATTGTACAGTGAGAGCACAATCTCCTTGTTCCGAAACTGAAATTGCCTCCTGATATAACCCAATAGTTTCTGGGCTTTCTTTTCCACCTCTACACACTGTTTCGTAAACTTAAGATCGCTGCTAATTAGCACACCCAAGTCCTTTTCTAAATCAGTCACCTCGATATTACTACCCAACATCGAGTAGTCCGACTTGGGGAGAGAGAGAGAGAGAGAGAGAGAGAGAGAGAATTTTTAAACAGCTGAAACTTTAAAAGGTTTCTACTTTTTTAATTAACTGAAATAAAAGTATAAAATTTTTAACGTACCTTGGGTGTCCCAGAAGTGTTGGAGGGGGTTTTATTTGGCAAAACTTTTTTGTTTGGGGATCAAATAAAAAGAGGTTTGTAACATTCGAAAATATACTTATTGCGATTTTAATTACAAGTTTAATATCCGGTGAAAATCTTCATTTCCATTGCGTAAATCTAAATCGCATTAGCGTACGTTATCCGATTCTGATGATCTTGTGGTTTAATTGCTTGAGCAATTTGAATTTTGTACAGGTAAAGATTGATATCCTCTCTTAAAATTCGATGTAAGAAACTTCTTGAAATGTTTAATTCCTGGCTGCGTCGTCGGACTGATGTGGATTTTCCTCAACGCTTTCACGAACCATCTCAAGAGTTGGACATCGGCTTGTCCGAGGACGTCCGTGGTTCGTCTCCCTGACCCTTTCCCATACGAAATTTAGCGACGTACTGTCGAATAGCTCGATCAGAAGGAGCAGAACGTGTGTTGAATTTTAATCGAAAAGCTCTTTGAGCGGCAACGATGGAAGTGTTGTTTGTCAAATAAAGTTCCACAATAGCCACTCTTTGTTGCACTGTCCAGGATTCCATTTTCATTAATCGCAGCAAGGGTACTTCAATTGAAAAATAAAAATAAAAAAATTAATCAAAAAGAAAAAAGTTATAGCCTTTATCAAGTTATTTTTTCACTTAGTCTCAGTCAACTGCAATGCGCTTTTGCCAACGTTGAACCAGGCGCTGTATACCGGCGTTGTAACAATCCTTGTTACAACATCGGAACCAGTCACGAACCTTCTTCATCATGTCATTATCATCCTCAAAGTTTTGCCCACGTAATCCATTCTTTAGCGGGCCAAAGAAATGGTATTCTGAAGGTGTAAGATCCGGACTATACTGTAACTTATAAGCAGGATGGGGAGCACGGTCCATCCCAAGGCCGCGATTGCATGCCGTGTGCGCAGGCTGATGTGAGGCCGGGCATTGTCATGAAGGAGAAACACCTCGTTCATATCTCGGTTAGGACGAGCTCTTTGTATGCAGCGTTTCAGTTTCATTAATGTCTCGACGTACCGCTCCAAGTTAATCGTGGCACCCTTTGGCATAAAGTCTACAATCAGGAGAGGGCTTGGAAATCGCCGAAAAATCGCGGACGATAATCGCCGCCATTTTCCGCAACGATAATTGCGATATTGACGATATTTGATGATTGAATGAATCCATCCGTATCTGCTACGTATGTGTGACATAACATGACTGTAAGGCATGCAGTTGTAGCAGCTAGCTGCAGACAATGCCTCAAGGCCACAACAGTGGAGATGTTGATGTTCCTGGACGCTAATACGAAGTCGTTGCTCAGCAGCAGCAGTAAGCAGTTGGAGCTGGAACTGTGGACTGGAACATTGTGAACATTGTGAAACGTAGCTGCACTGCATGTTTATCGTTTGGTACAATCCTTTCCTTATCTTTGAAAGTGTATGAATTATGAAAATACAATCTTTACCTTTGAAAGTGCCGGTGTCATTCTTTTCCCTACTTCTTTTGTCAATCAATACAAACAATTTAATATACTTGCAGCCCTAATCACATCATTCAATCATAGAATATGAATCATAGAACAATGAGCGTTGTTTTCGCTTTGATATTAACAGAATAACACGCAGTTTCACAGCTGAATTTGTCGGAAATTATAAAAATTTAAAGAAAAAACTTGTTAAAAACTTGTCTATGACGATTTCGTTTTCCGAAAAATGGCGGCGATTATCGCCGATTTTTTCCACGGCGATCGATTATCACGATATCGGCGATTATCGCCAAGCCCTGAATCAGGATCCCCTCCCTCTGCCAAAACACAGATGCCATGACTTTATCCGCAGAGGGTTGCGTTCTAAACTACTTTGCTGGTTATATCTTATGTCTTTCCCCGATCTTGAAACGCTTTGCCCAACGTCTAACATTCAATAACTGTTCTCTGCTTCGTACGCACATTTAGCAAGGTAGCCATTTTGACAGCGTGGTGTGTTGTTGTCACGTGACTGATCACAACGGCACTCAAATTTAAGTGGGCGGGAGATACAAACCTTTCATTTTGATCTCGCGCAGCTTTCCTTCGACACTTTGGTTACGGACTGAAAAATAGAGGCATTACTTTCCTATCTCTCCTCATGTGTATATATATATATATATATATATATATATACAGGGTGTCCCAGAAGTTTGGACTCATAGGGAAAATAGACATTATACTTAAAAAAAAAAACATTTCTAATGTCAGTTTTACATATTTCAAGAAAGAAAATACCCTGATGGCCCAGTAGGACATATCATACTTTTCCGAGTCCGAATTTTACTCTGGCTAATATGTATTTTTATGTAAAATTTAATTCTAAGAGGGGTTTCTTTTCTGCAACTTTTCCCAAAAATCGCGTTATCATGTTCAAAATTGCGGTTTTCTGTTCTATGTTGAAATACCGAATATTCAGTTGAACACATACTCATATTTTTAACCCTTTGTCGTAATTTGTTGCCATTTAGACACATTAAATTTGCTTAACTCTTACACAGGTTTAATACATACAAACATAAGAAAAAAATCTACTCCATTTGAATCTTTGTAACCATTTTGACGCAGAAGGCGAAGTTCAACATTCTCTCAATAGATGGCTCTGAGCAATTACGCCAGTTATAATTGTGAAGTAGAAGTGAGTGGACGCCATTTTTTTCGGTAAGTGTTTTTTGTAATTTTCCTAAGTTTAATCACCATTATATTTGTTTTGACTATAATTTCATTCTAGAAGTATTAAGGAAGCTCCCTGTTTACTTTGTTTAAGTAATATTTTTAATAACTGTGAAGAAAAGACTTTATTCAAAGTCCGTTTCGAAATGGACACAAAGTTTTCATAGGGTAAATTTCTGTCTATGATAACACGTGTGTCCAATTGGATACATGAAATGAATTTTTCATTACGATTGTTTTTATGTACTGTTGTGTATATATGACTTACTTGACTTAAGTCCCGTCCGAAGTTCTCCGGGTTGGGTCCCACATTCGATGTCTCCATCCTCTCCACGTCCCTCTGTCCGACGCCATGTGAGTCAGCTGCTGCACGGTCCACTCCTCGTTTGCTCTGCGGAAACGTCTAAGCCACGTTTCCCTCGGCCGTCCCCTCGGTCGGGTGCCCTCAACTCGTCCATGCAGCACCATCTTCGGCCATCTCTCCCGGTCCATCCTTTGTACATGCCCAAACCACCTCCTCTGTGCATCTCTTACCCGGTCTAATATCGAGTCTCTGACATTATTCATTTCTCTCACTCTTTCGTTGGTTACCCTGTCCTCCCACCGCACATTACATATCCTTCTTAAACATTTCATTTCAAATGCCAGCAGTTTCTTTTCCGCTGTCTTCTTCAACGTCCAACACTCTGCACCGTATAATACCGTAGGAATGACTATTGCTCTTAATAGTCTGATTTTCAGACTTAATGAGATGTTCCTTCTTTCCAGATTTTGTTTAGTCTTTCAAATGATCTTCTTCCCAATGATATTCTCTCTTGAACTGTCCTCTCTGTGCCTCCGTATGTAGTAAAGTGTACTTCGAAGTACTTAAACTCATCCAACTGTTCTATTTTTTCTCCGCCCAGCCGTATGTCTAAAACTTCTCTCAGGCGTCCAATCTTCATACATTTTGTCTTCTCTCTGTTAACCACTAGTTTGTATTTGGCACATTGTTCTTCTGTCAATGAGACCATTCTCTGGAGATCTTCTTTCGATTCTGCTAGTAGAACTATATCATCCGCATATCTCAAGTTTGTTATTTCCACCCCACCGATCTTAACACCTGTATGGCAATTTTCCAGTGCCATCGTCATTACCCATTCTATAAACATGTTGAAGAGGTGGGGGGACATCGGGCACCCTTGTATCTCTCCGCCCGTTGTTCTGAATCGCTCCGTTAATATCTGGTCTTTCCTTACTCTTGCTGTTGTGTTCGTATAAACTGTTGATTGTGTCAATTATGCTTTGTTCTATTCCCCAACATTCCAGCACTTTCATCATACCTTTTCTCCATACCGAATCGAAAGCCTGCTTAAAATCAATAAACACACAGAACACATTTCTTCCTTTTTCCCACATCTTCTCGATAATCTGCGAGAAAGTGAATATATGGTCAACTGTGCCTCTACCTGCTCTGAAACCTGCCTGTTCTTCCGAGATCACTTCATCTTCTCTTCTCTTTATCCTATCTTGAATTATCTTGGCGAGAACTTTATAAGAGTGCAATAGTAAGCTGATGGGTCGATAATTCTCGCATCTCTTGGCATCTCCCTTCTTGTATATGGGCAATATAATGGCCTCACTCCAGTATATATACAGGGTGGGCCGAAAGTCTGGATCCATAGGAAAATATTTATTTTAATACATAAATTACAACAAATGGTAAATACTTAAAATGAATATCAACTTTAACTCGTAAATGCGTATCCGTGATACTGTACAGTAGTTCGTACTCCAGTATAAATACTCAAATACTTTTTTTATTTCAGCCCAGAAATGGCTTCGAATCTAACAACAGAAGACCGGGTAGAACTTGTGCTCATGTACGCAAGACAGGGCGCTACACACAGAGAAGTTGCTACCGAATTCAATAGAAATCATCCTGATAAGCATCCAGTAACACATGCGACTGTTGGCAAGTTGTTTAAACGTTTCAAAGAAACAGGAAGTGTACATGATCGACGGCGTTCTGGTCGTCCAAAAACTGCAACTGATGAAAATACCTCTGCAATGGTATGTGAAACTTTAACGAATAGTCCAGTAAAGTCAACAAGAAGATTATCAAATGAAACACGCATCTCGAGAACGTCAATTCGAAGAATTATTAAAAATCATAAATTCCACCCCTAAGTGTCTCGATGTCAGAGGCCGCCAATTTGAGCATTTGTTATAATTTGTTGTTTATACTGGAGTACGAACCACTGTACAGTATCACGGATACGCATTTACGAGTTAAAGTTGATATTCATTTTAAGTATTTACCATTTGTTGTAATTTATGTATTAAAATAAATATTTTCCTATGGATCCAGACTTTCGGCCCACCCTGTTACAAGGAAAAGAAGTACCTCAAAAGGCCTTGCGGCCCATATCGAGGAGGTACCAATGGCAACGGGTGCCACGGAAAATTTTCTACACACTCAAATAGTGTGCAAAATTTGGTCTAACCTTTTCTTGAACTGATCCACAGAGGAACTGTTCACAACTTCCGAAGGTAACCTGTTCCATGTGTCACAGATCTTATACGTAAAGTAATTCCCACACACACTAGTCCTAAACCGTTTCAAATCCAACTTCCAACCATTGTTGCGAGTTGGGTTATCATTTAAACTAAACATACTTCTAAAATCGACATCGTTGAACCCGCGTAAGAGCTTGAAAACCTCGATCAGTTGACCGCGCAGCCTCCGAGTTTCAAGCGAAAACAAGTTCAGGGCGCGTAACCGTCGATTGTAGCCCATATGCCTAACGGAAGGGATTAACTTTGTGGCCCTCGCCTGCACTCGCTCCAGCCTCTCAATATCTTTCCTGAGGGTGGGCGACCAGAACTGCACAGCATACTCCAGGTGCGGCCGAACAAGGGAATTGTACAGTGAGAGCACAATCTTCTTGTTCCGAAACTGAAATTGCCTCCTGATATAACCCAATAGTTTCTGGGCTTTCTTTTCCACCTCTACACACTGTTTTGTAAACTTAAGGTCGCTGCTAATTAGCACACCCAAGTCCTTTTCTAAATCAGTCACCTCGATATTACTACCCAACATCGAGTAGTCCGACTTGGGATTGGCGTAGCCAATGTGCATCACTTTGCATTTACCCAAGTTAAACGGCATTTGCCATTTTTCGGACCACTCTCCTATCCTACCTAGGTCCGCACGTAGTTCCTCGATCGCTTCGGGCGTCCCAACATTGGCCCCAAGCTTGGTGTCATCAGCGAATTTGGCGATCCGACTGACGATGCCACCGTCGATATATATATATATATATATATATATATATAGAGAGAGAGAGAGAGAGTACTAACTACCACCCACTAATTACCTTATTAGACCTTTGTTGACTAATGGACACATAAATTATTTCATTTAGAAATGTTCTTACAAAAAGAGATTGCTAAAATGCTTATATATATATACCTCCTATGCATATTTCAAGTAAAAAAATGAACCTTCGCTAAAATTACATGGTACTAACTGACAAAGGATTAAGCTTATGTTACACCATTATTACGAATTTTAAATTAAATTTGCAATGCCAAATTCAGTTTTCTATTACCAAAATAAATATTCATTACCAAAATTAAGTTAATTTGATAATTAAAAATGCCGGTTGGCAACCCTGATTATAACCAAAAATTATATTCCTTGTCTATATTTATGGCGAAAGAACACTAAACATACTGATATGAATTTGTTACAGAATGGACAAGAGCGAAAATAAGCACCGACTTGACGTGATGGCCGAATCTGCCCCCAAAACCAGGAAAATGTCAGGTTCAAAGCTCTCGGATGTTGTGGGCCTGGGGAAGAAGTTCATTCCCAGCGAGTGCCGACTTGGAGAGCCGTTCTTCAGAGAGGGATTCGTCTGTAGGAGGAAAAGTTCCTCATTCATGACATCCAAATGTCTAACTACCCTATCCGAGAGATGACTGACGAGCTGGCTTCACTCGAGATGACGACTCAGTGGAGGAAGTCGAATGTAAAGTTCTCCCCGCCTGTGACAATCACGGAAAAATCGCTGATTTGGATAAACTCTGTGAAGTCTGCGTTTGCAAGCATCAGATCTTCTTGTGCGGCTCAGAGGGGAGTGGATGCTCAGGATGCTCCATCAAGGCCCATGTGAACTGTAACTGTCCTTTGGAGGTGAAGATTCCTAAACTGGACCTTCAATGGCTGTACTACCAGAGAGTGAAGACTTCCGAAGCTTCCGGAATCCAGATGTCTTCTGTAGACTTCGAAGACAGCAGGAGACAGATCAAAGCAGCGAAGAGGAAGTAGGCTGAAGAAACTTCTGCTGTGAAGAGGAAGAAGAAAGAGGAGGCTACTAATGAGGAGCTTCTCATGAAAGACTTTGAGGAGGACGAGGAGCCAAACTTGGAAGAAGCTGCAAAAGAAGCCTCTGGCAATGCTGAGGCTACTGAAGCTCCTATGGACGTTCCCGCTGAAGTACCTGCCGAAACTCCAACTTCTGCTACACGAAACTACATGAAGATCCAAGGGACAGCTTCAGCAGCTTTGAGGTACAGGGTGGCAAATGTTCCGGTAGCTGCAGTTGCCACTGTCTTCCTGAACGACCTCAAAGGTGTTGAAATATGACGAAGTGACAGGGGGATTTCATCCTGGCAAAGTGATCGAGGAGCATTACACTATCACGTGGGAGCCTCAAGGAAAGTACCTCTTCCATTTCACTCCCGAGAAACCTGAGGAAGGAGAAAAGCCTGCTCATAAGATCGCTCAGGGCCTGCATGAGTGGCTTCTAGATCACGGAGCTGACGAGAGCCTTGTAATGATTGGAGGAGACTCTACCAACACCAACACGAGGTGGTCTGGAGGCGCCATAGCCCTATTGGAGAAGATGCTGGGTCGCAAGTGCCACTGGATGATCTGTCAGCTCCATGTGAACGAGCTCCCCCTGAGGCACTTAATCATCAAGCTGGACGGCCCTGTAACTCCCCGGTCAGGCTTCAGTGGGCCTATTGGAAAACTTCTTGAGAAAGTGAATGAACTTGAGGTCAACTTCAACTTCAAACCAGTGGAAGGAACTGAAGATATCATAGAACTGCCAGTAGAGATAGTCAAATCTCTCTCCACAGACCAGCACAACTGCTATTTTCTGATCAAAGCCATCAAGTCTGGAAGTCTCAGTCCACAGTTGGCTGGTCTCAAGTGCGGACCTCTGAACCAATCCAGGTGGCTCACTACTGCACAGGCCATCTTGCTGTTGTGGATGAGGGAGCACGGACTGAAGGGGGAGGTGTTGAGGAGGCTCGAAGTCCTCGTGAAGTTCTACCTTAACTTCTACTACAAAATGTACTATGACATCAAAGTGAAGCACCACCTCAAGTTTGGTCCTGCACACGTTTTTTCAAGCCTGAGGCTGCTGAGGAACCAGACTACCGAGGTCAGGAACATCATCTCTGCTGCAGTGATAAGAGGAGCTTACCACGCACATCCTGAGAACGTCCTGGCTTCATTCCTATGCAGTGAGGATGATCATCAGAGAGCTTTTGCTGTGAGCCAGATAAAGAAGATCAGAGAAGGAAGAGACTTTGGTGATACGACAGTGAGACCCCATAAAAATCCCAAAGTCAATCTGCAAGCCACTTCACCTGAGGATCTCATCAACTGGGAATCAGAGAATATTTACGAGTCTATTTTCACCTGCAAGATGACCTTGACTGAGCTCGAGGATCTCAGGAAAACTCCACTCAAAGTGGACGCTTTCTCTGTTCATACTCAGTCCTGCGAGAGAGCTGTACAGGAAGTCTCAACTGCTTCCCAAGCTGTGTACGGTCACGAGAGGAGAGATGGGTGGGTGAGAGCCAGGATAGACCATCGAGAAATGCTTCCAGTGTTCAGATCGAAGCAGGACGTACTTAAGAGCTTTTCAGGTTCCAGTAGCTGATGAAGAGGCTGAAGCCATCGTTAATGCTCATAAGAGCTGAAAGTCCTCATAAGATCATAATATAAGATCTTATGAGGCCACGCTTTTCAGGGATCCAGGAAGAACAGGCGTGTAAAACTAAACGTGGAGGTGGCAAGTCTCCCGCTACTCGATCAGAGTAGAGCTGGTGAGCCGCGCCTATTCTTTGAAGAAAAACTTAAAATTCTTAAGTTTTACGTGAAATCTAAACATTTTTTTCAGCACCCCAGAGGTGTTGAAACACGCAAGAAAGCAAGGATGTGGTCAGAAAAGCAGCTTTTAGACTAAATCATATGCAGAACAGCTGCGCGCTTTGGTTTGGGTGCCCTGAGGCTGCGTTAGGCAGCCTTCAAATCAGAAAATCGCGATTTTGACCATGAAAATGAGATGTTTCGGAAAAGTTGCAAATAATAAACCCATCTTAGAATTAATTTTTACATAGGAATACATATTAGCCACTTTGTTTTTCTAAAATTTCAACCCTGAACCCAGAGTATGATAATGATATGCCTTAAAATGGCCCAGTATACCAATCAAGAGGTAGAACTGGTATTGCTACATGTTTCCGGAAAAATCCAGCGGGAGGCATGTCAGTTATTTCACGAACATGCCTCCCTCTGTCTTTCTCCAGACATACTGGGCCATCAGGGTATTTTCTTTTCTGAAATATGTAAACTTGACATTAGAAATGTGTTTGTTTCACTTTAAAAATATAATGTCTATTTTCCCTATAAGTCCAAACTTCTGGGACACCCTGTGTATAATCGTGTGTGTGTGTGTGTGTGTATATATATATACACACACACACGCAATTAAATAATTAAATATACATCCAAATACTTTGTTCTACGGCGCAAAACGCTAAACTCACACGTAATCGAGTCTACACTCACATCGTTATTACTTTGTACTACACGGTAAAATCATCCAAGCAACACTTCACGGCTTAAATTATACGGATGCCTATACTCGACATAAATGGCTTTCAGGTCGTTCAATAGTATTTTTGTACCCACTTTACATTCAGTTGACAAGTTATCTTTAAACACGGCTAGAATACAATCAAAAGCACGCACAAAGAGGTCATCGTCAACCACAACATCATTATTAAATACAAGTTTATAAACACGCCTTTCCAATCGATGGTTTTTTCTTACCATCCCGAGCTTTTCAATTGTGAACTCTTCTTCACTCTGCATAGCGGCAATTGAAATAATCTTCCAAGTCGTAACGACAGCTATTCATTATATAGAGGTACAGCTGTTCATGGTGAACAGTGTAGGTATCTCTGCCCTGTACCGCTCAAGTTTTTTGTACCAAAGTTCATGATATCTCGAAGAATCTAAACGTTTTAAATATGCATCCAGCTCTAGACCATTCTCGCCTTGTTCATTCCTACATTCGATAAATCCGTCGAGCAGAGCAATGTATGCGTATTCAAGAACCGTGTCAAAATAAATCATATTCGTAACACGAGCGTCTAATATAGGCTTCAGCTTGCGGAATCCGACGATTTCAAACATTCTGTCGAGGATGAAACGGTTTCGCGTAGGGACAAGAACGTTATTATCAGATACATTCTTCCACATCAGTCGTATATCAATGCATGGCTGTTCGTTATTTATATACAACGTGCAAACAACGGCATATGAGGAGGCGTCACTAATCTGCTCTCTTCTTGTACCTACACCTGCAGGTATTTTATAACGGTCCTCTCCCCATTTCTCAACTATCATGAAGACTCTATTCATCTCCTCAACACTTAAATAAATAACATTACGTTTGCTTGCTTGCCTGCAAATCGTTTCAAGTACATAGTTAATGGTGCCGGTTTCACGCCTGAACACGCGCAATGACTTCGTCACGGAGACATCGTACGAGGCGTTGAGAATGCTTCTCAAAGGAAGTTCCATCGTATTCGCACCACTCGGTTCAAGCTCTGAGATGACTATGAGCCACAGTGGACGGATCGGCTCGACGGGCGGAGTGAGTCACGCTGATGAAACGTGTACGGGTTTGTTCGAACTCGTGTGTTTCGTGAGGTACACGGGTGGGCGGCTCGCTGGGGGGAGCGAGTCACACCATAAACTGCTGAAGCGTGTACAGGCTTGTTCGAACACTTGTGCCCTGGACAAACAGAATTTTCCGCTACATGAAGCAATACCGGCTTTAATGTTTTATCACTCACCAGACGTTCATTTCCACAAACTAAACATCTTCACAATCCGGTGCACTATTTGAGAGAAACATATGCCCATATTTATCCTTTTTGTTTAACAAGCGATACTCGTCTCTAAAGTCTGTTAAAAACTCACACAGCCCATTAGCCACAACCTCACTACAAACCTCGTCATGATATATATTAATATAGTGGTAAAAATACTTAAGATTCTCCATGATGACAAGATTTACATTCTCAACCGTAGGGTACGAGTAGTCGGTATGATGTAACATGACATAATATCGCTTGTCACACCACTCATCAACAAGACTCACTATCCATAACCGTTGCTTATCTTCTGAACGTGTTGCTTCTTCTACTTCGCGGTATATGTGAGCCTTTATAAAGGTTAGGTCTACAACATACTTCAATACATCGTTTGTACTACGAAATCCTACAATGCCTCGCCAGAATACCCGTAGAGTATTTGAACATCTTGGTCCTTCGCACGGCTCAATGTAGCCTTAAAAGTATTAAAGGAGGGGGGAATAGGGAGTTTTTCAGTATCCACCACATCTTGGCACTTTGCCGAATACCACTTCATAAACGTTGAACACGCAATATTAAAGGTAGCCATTACTATTTTTCTTCTACGCGGGAGAATACACGTCTGAGCTCAAGGGTATGCAGAGGTCAACTGAGCACGCAGGGATAGAGATATGCTCAGGTAGTGGCAGGAGTCACGTTGCCGATCTTACAGTGGGCGGAGCTTAGCTTTTTACTGTACACACACACACGCACGCACGCAAAGGAGAAAATGAAACCTTAATTGAAACAAATATACGTGATAAATAAACATATCAATACACATATATATAAATACAATCAAGGATTAAGGTAACCAAAGGGTACGGTATCATAGGTACCAGGCACCTGGTAACGCTTCCTATAGGTGTTACGGCATACCTTCGTGCCCCTAAGTTCCTTCACACACCCAGTTTCTGCGCCCGAAAATTGTGCGTCCCCACAGTCAGTTGGGGTAGCTGGTCACCCTCATCTTCCAAGCACACTAGATCCTTCAACGAGTCAAAGTTAACGACTCGACGGTTCGCATGGTTAAGCGTGATACCCTTAGCCTTCACGATATACTTCATATCATCCCCTACCCTCACCCGTACCCCATAGGTTTTTGGCCCTGTTGACACAAACGAGTCTGCGTATGCACCATCACCATACTCATCCTTGATCTCGTCAGTTAGCTCTCCGAGGAATTCCCCAATAGCGGGCATGTATTCACCTTCCCTCGCTGTGAATATCACGCTATCTGTGTCAGCGTACAACACCCTCCGTCCAAGAGAGTGCATAGGCCCCAAAGTTTGATGCGGGCGTAGGCCGTTGTGAAACTGGCTACAGGTATGTTTGTAACCCGTGAGGTATCTGTGGCCAGTTCGGTGATATTGTACTTTATTATGTAAGTATTACCTACATTCACGATCTCCATAACCTCTTTATCGGGAGCGTTGGCATAATCCCAGACTTCACTATAACTTTGTGCCAAATGGACGTTCCCTTTGCCGGTATTCTGTGCAAATTTCCCCCAAAGACTGTTTAGGCACAACTTTGCACTAAAGCGCTTGCCAGGATTCTTAACAATTTGGGATCGGTCAAGCTGTATACCTTCATGGGCACGGTAACGCTGAATATAAGCCGTTTTTTCATCTTCGGTATCAACCCCTCGCGGATATCCTGATGCTTCGACTTATCCTTCAAAAAAGCGTTTATATATGGTGTGAAAAGGTTGGGTAGCTTCTGAAACCTCCACACCTCATGTATCTTCAATATTCTATACCCATGGCGAACGGCTAGGGCCAGCTCAGGCTTGTATATACACCTCTGATCTTACGCTGGTGGTTGTATGGTCACAATCACCGTTGTTCTCTTCTGCGCACTTCACGCACAGGGGAAACATGAGCTTGTGATCTATAACGACGGGTAAGATCGGCATCCATAAATCGCGAGGGGGGAGCACGTCTACGAAAGAGAGTCCAAAGTAGCGCTCATTCAAGTTAGCTGAAAACTCCTCGATGGTTGGTATGGTGGGACCCACCATTTTTTCAGGTGCACCTACGGGGTACGGATTGTTCTTCATCACGTAGGGGTATAAAGAGCAGAAGTCGTAGTAGTGGAGTTTCACGCCCTCCGTAGGCCGAAAGTATAGCTTGAATGGGTTTGTGCGCCCTCCAAACAAGCTGTCACTGCATTTGAGGGGGTCCAACACCATTAAACGTTTGATGGCCCTTATTTCTTCACGATACTGGGCCTGTTTCCATCCGTGCATCATACTCATGCTCCCACACGATTTTTTGAGTGAACTGGGAGCCTATAAGTTGATCACGGTTACAGGTCCATCCGAGGCTTTCGGCGGGGGATCTTCCATAAAGGTCCCCTCTGACGGCACATTCTCGCGGCGGGCATCCATGCCACCAGCAGCCGTTAAAGGAATACACAGTCTTCTCACCAGTGGCTGGATCCTCACTTAGGCCGTCAACCCTAAAAACACGGCCATTGACCTTAACGGGTACTTCACCCGTGTTGGGCATGTTTTATGTATACCCGGTCTCTGTTGTTGTAGGTGTATGAGCCAGTAAATAGCCTTGTGCCCATAACTACGGAGGTTCTTCTGTGAATGATTGAGAAGGTGTCTTTAAGCATGAAGTTATTCTTGAACACTATAAAACATAATGAGGCGATCGTGGTCGCGACTTGCAGCGGATCGCATTTGAAACGGGTTATGTACATCCTTCTAAAGGCTTGAAAGCATACTCTAAGTACACGTACGTCATTCACGCAATAACGTTCACATTCATCGGCTATATTGTATGGATTAGCTTCATTAAAACTGTTGTAGTAGCGGTCAAAATCTTCACGCTCACTATCACTCATGTTGGTGTAGTTAAAGTAATGTTTGGGTGGAGGTAGTCCTACGTAATTCAAAGTTTCGTTAGTGAGGAATGTGTAAGGGAAATACCCTTTTGAAACTTCAGCGGCTACGCCCATGACCTTGGGCAGCTTTGCTAATTTACAAGGTGTGAACAGCAGGGTGTCTTTAAACTGTACATTACCTCTTATCTGCATCTGTATTAGTTTGTTGCCTCTTTTCAAGGGATCACCTGTAAATATCGCAGACGACTCGTGTTCAAGCAGCTCCTTATAAAGGAACTGTGTGTCAAATTTCGCCCCGTTATGGGCAAGAATATACACAGTCATTTTTTTGAACTTGTCCGCTAATTTGACAATATAGGATACAAAGAGTTTCACAGGGCTGTCGTGTGCATTCGTTTTAAAAACGTTTGTCCGTTTTCCACATTTGTGGCACTCATCACACTCGACTCCATGCACTCATCACAGATAGTCTGACTTACGAGTAAATGTGGAATGACCTCTTTGGTTTCAGCGTTCGTGTAAGTTTCTATATCGTAGTACACGGTTATACAAGGCTATTTTTAGGTTTAGCATCTTTCATATAACATACATGCTTCACTCCATCCGCCTTATATTTTTCATGACATGTAGAACAGTGAATTTCATCGCATTTATGTTTGAAATTCCCCAATTATCCATCATGTGAAACATACCGCACTTACAAATCCTCATTTTCCTGCAAGTGCCATTTGATTTATGGAGTTCAAAGCATTTATTATTGAAAAATGTACGTCTACACACATTACATTCCCTCTTCTCGATTTCAACTACCTGACTTTCACATTTGGGGCTTTTACACTGCTCACATACCATGTAGCAATCCTTACAATGTTTCACCATATCATCAGCAAACTCGAGACAACCCTTACACAAATCATGATGCCTTCCATATTTTCGACTTTTATCATAACTGGCGTAGAGACCCTTATGTTACGGATGGGGAGATACGATGTTCCTGACAATCCTAAAATAAGTAGAGGTCTTGTACGATCTCTCACACTGCTTTTAAAAACATACACAGTCCTACGACGATCATCCATTCCAAATACAACTATACGTGCATTCATTTCCTGCTCGGCCCTTCTCAGTTCTTCAGGACCCATATTACACTCAAACTCAAGCTTACAATCTGAAGCCAGTTTACGGGCACGCTGCACAACCGTGGGCAACCAAATTTTTTGCGTCCAAGTATTTAGCACAGTGAACATATGAGCTAAAATTATTGCTATAAAACCACAACCACGATCGACGTTTAAATGCTTTCTGTAAATAACCGGAGAATTGAAATTAAGAGTATAAGGTATGGCACTATGACCCGCAATCCGGAATACTCTGTCAATATCTACCATGAAGTTGTCCATATTGAAGGATGTACCACTTTGAGAGGCTTGCATTATACGGCCCAAGATATATTCTGTTTCTACAGCCGCCAAACGTCTGAACGGTATTACTACCCAAAAATCGTCCCCCTCATCTGACCCGAACCTGAAGGATAACCTCGTCCTGACTTCACGTTCAGCGCGGTTCTGAAGGGCAAACTCCACAATTCGTTCAACTACTCGTCGCAGTCCGTTGGTATACAGGGATCCAGGGTTAACCCTGACCACGTACCGATTTCTAGTCAGGGCAGGGGTGAATGAATGATAAAAACGTATGCAGACAGATAAAAAAAAGGTTCCCATATGTTAGCACCCGCTGTATTGTGTAAAGGTGTATATCTATATTGTGTAAAGGCTTATTTGTAGCCATTAAGACTTATTTAATGGACATTGGTTCCGCTTTGTACATGTTTTCTACCATTTAATAAATGAAAATACATTGTTTTGTTCTTAACCTCAAAAATACTTACATTAGTTCCTCGATGACCTGGCATTCGTTGGACAGGATGTGAGCCAACACCTCGACCCCTGTATTCAGGTCACTGGGTTGGCTGTGCGGTAAAGCATCCATATCATTTATTCCCCTTTCATCAAAACGAAAAGTAGCTATAACACGTTCAAGTTCCGCATCGGTTCTATAAAGTTAAGTAAAAATAAAGAGCTACAATAAGAGAAAATGCCACGAATTTAAAAGATTATAATAAAAAAGCAGATACTTCTTAAAAGTTTTGGTAATTCGAAAATCCTACTGTGGTGCTGTTTATAGAGAAAATATTATTAAAGCTCCACCATATATATATATATATATATATATATATATATGCCGAAATAATCACTAAGGAAAGAATACATCTTTAAATTATCGAGTAATGTATTATTAAAGCTCCACTATATATATATATATATATATATATATATATATATACGCCGAAATAACCACGAAGGAAACAGAATAATTAAAAATATTTTTCAAAACGCGTTTATTGCGGCCTTTTACGGTTAGGTTATATTGTTATGAACGAGAAAGAGTCCTGGCCGATAGATATATGTACATATATATATATTATGTCCCGGTTAGGTTATATTATTATAAACGAGAAAGAATCCTGGGATTAATTTTTTCGTTGTAGGAAAACTCAGAATAAAGCTAGGTTAGGCACTTATAAGTTAACACTGAATGAATCTCAGAATATAATCACTTACATTTCAAATGAATTGTCTGTAGGATCTTCCAATGCATCACAATTTTCTGTAACAATCCGCGTAGATAAAAGTTAATCCCGATCTGCAGCGCTGAAAATTAGACGCGTTGCCTGAGCATAAAAATCTTGATCTTCAAACAGATCAGGGGGAGTCGTACAGCTGGCTCATGGTTGGTATTTCCAAAACACTAAGCAAGAAAAACGATTGAACTGAGGCTCTGAGATGAAAGTGACTCCTTCTATAAAGGGGGCTTGTGACCACCCCACAACACACGAACGCTAGCTTCCTATTGGCTAGTGATGAATTTTGGGCTGGGCTTGACGCGTAGGCCTGCATAGCGGCCAAACAGAGGTCCTGGGCTCCGCCCACAGGGCTGTGATTTGTTGCCCCGTGAAATCTGGGGCGTGTCAGATATCCCCATTCGTGGAGAGGCGAGAAACGCTTTGTGTTTTGATCTTGTATTCGACCGAGAGAGAGAGAGTTGAGGTTGGCTTGTGAAACGGGTTATGATGCCTGAAACATAAAAATGGAAGATAGTTAACTACCCATGAAGAAAACCGCTGTAAAATTTATTGTATCGTATAAGAATTCCACGATACAATAAATAAATTTAAAAATAACAGATGCGTGCAGGTTGCGGGTGATTAGCCCAAAGTTTACGATCTCGAGCAGTTCGCAATATATATATATATATATATATATAGCGAGAGATAGAGAGAGAGCGAGAGATTTGTACATATGTACCTTTGCTTTCGGTATAATAAATAAATTTTAAAAATAACAAAGATGTTTGATGTGACTGTTCAGAGGAAATTAAAGACACGTGTGGGTGAAAATAGAGCGAAAGGAACTGGAAATGGCTTTTAAAAAAATATCACCAACTTTTCACAAAGACTCGTTTAATTATAGCTATTTAAAACGCGGCCTTCTCATGGTTGGTTCGTATGCTGACCCGACGCTGGGCTGTATAATTTAATGATGCACGCCTTATCTAGAATTTTGGAAACTGGAAATAACTATTAAAGTCACTTATCCGTGAAGAAAAAAGGAAAAATCACCACTGCGCGAAAAGGAGACGTTTTAGCGACATTCGAAGATATATTCGGAATTCGGGTACAAATCGCACATGTTTGAGAGAAACGCTAAACTGCGAGTCAAATGTGCGTGAAGTTTTAATCTTTATGATGTGTATGGTCTCGAAATAAACTCCTGCGGAAAGAAGTTTATTTATTGGAATTTTAAATCGATATTATCTATCGCTTCCGTCAAACTCCACAATTTTCAGAACGTTGTTTAATATAGTTGTTTATATATATATATATATATATATATATATATATATATATATATATATATATATGAGAGAAGTTCAGAATGGAAGGAGAGGGTGTTTTAGCCCGTAATTAAAAAAAAATTTTGTAGAAACAGATGTTTCAAATTTTATTTTTAAATGTGAACGAAAATAAATATACTCTGTGTGTGTATATATATATATATATATATAATATATATATATATATATATATATTATTTATATATTATTTATATATATATATATGAAGGAATTAACAAGTATTACATTGATATAAAATAATTTTAAAAAATAATAATCATAATTGGTAGAGACTGAGCTAATTAATACAATTTGACGTGATTATAAATTTGGTGTACGTTTCTTGTACCAATTTCCAGAATTTTTTAGATGAACTTTTTTCCGGAACTGTACATATATAGGCTTTCTTTGATTTCGTTTCCTTCCGCCCGAATTGTTCATTCTGACGAATGTCAGTCTTTTCGTCCCACCCTAGACATACTTTTTAACGATAGATATATATTATATATATATATAAGATCGCGCGAGAGAGAGATCCCTACTAGGGCGCTCTGGGTACCCATTTATCTACCAACCGTGGAAAGGTGTTTACACGAATTTTTTAGATGAACTTAACTTTTTTCCCAGAATTGTACATATATAGGCTCGCTTTTGCTTTCGATGGCTTCCGCCCGAATTGTTCATTCTGGCGAAGGTCAAGCTTTACACTCCACCTTAGACCTACTTTTAAACGGGGAAATATATATATATATATATATATAAGAGAGAGACAGAGAGAGCGAGGAGGGAAACAGGTTATCCATTTTATCTACCATTCGTGGAAAGCTGTTTACAGTCCACCTTAGACCTACAGTTTAACACGGATCATTAGGTCACCCTGGCTACCAACCGTGGAGGAAGGACGCACCGCCACCGGGTCTCGAGCCCGACGCATATAATCGTAACACTTTATGGGCGTATAGACGGGTGTGCACGTGCCAAAACGAAGTATACACTGTGCCAACTGGCTGATAATGACTGGAGGCACTGGCTGATTAAGCTGACTGGCTGATTAGGGGCCCTATGTGACAACGGCCGCTTGGCTGAAGTCTTAATATGCGCTTGGCTCCTGTCATACGAACACCTCTCCTCCTCTCTCTTCTCCTCTCTCTTTCTCTTGGGGGATAACTCTGCCTCCAAGTTGCATACCCCTTGTTGGTCTTGCAACATTCCCCTCTCCCCCTTTGTTGCATAACATCTTGCGACATTCCCCTCCCCCTTGCTGCATACGTTATGCAACATTCCCTCTTGTTGCATAACTTACGCAACATTTCCTTGGCAACATTGATCAACATTTGCAATTGCATTGCACACTCTCCTTTTTCGCCCATACTACTTATGTCTAAACCATTGGAGTATGCCCTTGTGTAAATCTTAGTTCTCACTCCATCCGCTAGGTGGCGAGTACCTAATAGCCATTTGGTGGAATAACACACTAAATAATAGAAAATATTGTTAGTTTCTTTTCTTGTTAATATAATATTATATAATCTCTGGCTATACACAAAGAAGCCTTATCTACTACTACTACTACTACTACTACTACAGTACTAGTTATGAGGATACCTCCGAATTTAGT